>SSNR01000221.1:704204-780159 GCA_006937965.1 Callopanchax toddi | reverse complement strand
GGGGGGGGGGGGGGGGGTGCAATTATTTTGATTCATGATTGATTTCATTCTAGCAATAACAGATCTTTGATCACAACATGCCTGATAGGTGTTTTGGATATGAATAAACAAAAAATATTTAATATAGAGGTTTTTACTTCAAGAGTCATCATTTCAAGTTAATCTGAAATTTAAAATAAATAAAAATGTGTATTTTGTTTATTAAAGTTCTTTGAAATAACAGAATTGTCCAAAATGAATATTGGCAGGTCACGACTACATAGATTCAAAAATGAGAACTGGCTCTCAAAAGCAGAATCGGTTCGGTGTATCTCTATATATTTTTGCACAAAACTAAATGAATGCACTACTTCCTAACGTTGCACAGAATTATTTTACAGCATAAAAATTTCTTGATGAATTACAACTCACTCAGGATGCCAGGTGATAATCTGATGCAGATCTCCATCAACTATCAAATGTCAAAAATGTAAAACGTTTCTTCATATGTGGGCTTCAGATTGAAAAGAACTGAAAGATACATTTTGACATCCAATTGTTTATCACAAAGTGAGTGTTAGAGATAAGGTGTTTTTTCTTAGAAGCTCTACAATGGATTGTTTTTGGAACAAATTTACCTAAATAAATAATCCATTTAAATAATATAGACTGAAAGGCTGCTTGATTTTAAAAAAATAGTGTCAGTGATAAGCCACATTGGGACATTACAAGATAAAACCTGTTCTGCGATGAAATGAATCCATCCCCCTCCATCAGCTTTCGACTCTGTCCAGTCAGAGGTTGATCTGCCTGGAGACAGCAGTAACAAGCCTGAACTAGGGGGGTGGTGTGTTTCCATTACTGCTTAGGCAGCTATCCAAACACACACAAAGTGCATACATGCTGGGATACAAGAAATTAGTGTGATTGGGCCATAAAGCAGAGAGAAAAAAGATGGGAGTGAAAGAGATGGGCTAATTTATCAAAACGGAGAGGACTGTCAAAAACAAAATAGCACCAATACGCACTCTGAGCTTCGTGTTTTCAGCTCAGGCCCAGCTGGCAGCTAAAAAACTCTGATTAAATAAAACAAAAATAAAATTAAGACTAGATGTTCTTGATTTGCGGTGTTTTTCAAGAAAATGCTGGTGAACTACATATAACAAAAAAATGTTTCATAAAGCAGCTGAGTCATTTGTGTGTAGAAGCAGAAGACACATTTGATCTCCACCAGCTGGCATCTGGACAGTACCAAAGGGACGCAACAAGGAACATATGCAAACACAGTAGCAACATGAACGTAAAAGTGGTTAGCTTGCACATTAACACCTGCACCTATGATGGCAAATGCGGCATAGAATCCATTAAAAACTTGGCATTTATAAAAAATAACAATAACTTTTGATAAAAACAGCACACACAGAAAGCTGGTTGGGTTCTTAAACAAAAGAAAATGGCTTTTAAATGCTAATATCTGAGATATGAAATTCCATCACATCCCAAAGGTCATTCTATTTCCCATCTTCAGTTTGGATAAGGGAACTCTCTTGAGTACAGGGAGAGCTGAAATGATGTTATTGTAGTGGGAGGTTTGCACTGAGGCATTCGCTCTCATATTCATGGAAGTGTAACAGGCTGACAGATGGGCAGGTAGAAAAACACAAATGGTGTAGATGAGAACGGATGATAGAACCAAAAGCACTAAAGCTTATGCTATATCTGAGTGATGAAAATGAAACTTATTTTATATGAGCCAGTGATATCTGATGACTGATACATAATTAAAACCTTGTGCAATGAGCATTTGTCACATTTTGTTGTCACGGTTTCAAATATTCTTTTCCTCAAGAGCCAGCTTCTTTTTGTGCTGATTTCTCTCATCATATTTGTGTGTCTGTTTGGCTTAACATTGCTATATACTAAAATGTTTAATTTTCAGGGCAAATCAAAACCAAAAACTAAACTGTGGAACAATACTTCACAAGAATGAACCACATAAACATTAAATTACTTATTAAATATGCAAATGACACCATCCAGATTCATTTTTAGTGTAATTGGTGCATGAATGTCCAACTCATGGAGTTCTGTCATATGTCAGAATCATGACTTTAATTCCTAAATGTGTTTTGAATGTTATCTTTAGAAAAGAAAATGGAACAAATATAGATCTATAATGATCAGGCCTACATATAAACCAAAATCAATACAGGTCTAAGTTGAAGGACTAAACAGGAACAGCAGGAGTAAATGAGGAATATTGTTTGGAAAAGGATGTCAGCTAATATTATACAATAAATTGGAGAAAATGCAACACATTTGAAGTTTAATTAACAAAGGTATCAGAAATTTGTAATCTGGCCAACAAACATGCCACTTTAGAACCAGTAAACTCTACATTAGAGCTGCACAACAACAATATATAAAACATACAACAATATAAACTTAAATATTGCAATGATAAACTCATTTTCTTTCCTTTGTGTTCTGTTGTCAAAAATTATGATACGTCACTCAAATAATATGCGTTTTAGTGTTTTGACCACTATCATCTAAACTAGGTGTGGACATGGAGGGAAGTAAGGGTCCATCAACATTCAAATGGCCTGGGATCACTTGGAATAAAACAGTTGATACTTTATTGTGAGCAATAAATTCTTGGCAAGATACAGTGATAATGATTTAAACTTAGCACAAAACATTAGAAAATGTGTTTGGATGAGTTATTTCTTTTTTGTAACAATTCTGCACATCTAAATGTGTTGGTAGCACTCTAAAAACATGTCAAAATCCTCTTCAGTGTTCTCCTGTTGGTATTTACTCCTGTGTACATACATGATTGGCTAGTAATTAGCTCCTGATTGACAGCATTCGGACAGCTTGGGCATGCTGTATGTGCTAGTGATCAATACAATCACGCTGGTGGACTTACAACAATTCCTGGTTGAGGAATCGTATACCATTTCACATGTGATCAGACTGATGACCAGCATAAAGAGGAGGAGCCAAGGTGCAGAGGCTGCATATGAATCTTCCACATGCTACTGAGACTCCTGACAGGGTGAAATGAATAAAGTGGAAAAATGGCTCATGTGTGCAGTCAAATCCAGCAAATGACTCAAAACAAAAGTGAACAGGATAATTTTTAAATCTATTTCATGCATAGTTAGATTATACTTCAAAATAAAAATGACTAAACTTTCCAGTGCTATAATTTACTGTAAAAAACATTGTTACAACAAATAAATAATCTTGTCTACTGCAAGAGTTTATTTGGAATACATTGCAGGTCTACTACACATATTTAGAGTTAACATTGTACATTGACGTTTGCCTTGTTCACACAGAAAGGTTTACAATGTAACTAGCAACAACTGCTCTTCCTCTTGGCCTTTTGGCTCTCCATAACCTTGAACTACAAAGCCTTGTCAGCACCAGCATCTTGTTACTATAAACAGATCCATGTAGCCATAATGAGTAAATGTAGCAATAAGCACACACCCAGCATCCATTATTCAGGCTGACGCCCACAGCATTTTCTCCACAGTATACAGATAAAACATGTCAACTTCACAAATAGGCACGTTTGATTTTTGGCAGTCACTCATAAATACCATATATAGCAACATATCTTGATCTTTAAAAATATTTGCACAATTTCCAACAAACTTGTATTTTAGAAGCAGCACATAAAGTTGATGGAATTTGAATATTCAAAACAGGGAATTATTAAATGTATTTAGTAACTTAGTTCTTTAAAAAAATACCAAAAGGTTCCTAGTTTCCTGAAAGGAGACACTTGAGACTCCTAAAACATTACATATGAGGGAAGTGAAGAGTTGAACAAGCAGTCATGTTTGCAATGTCTACTGCACAGAGAACATGTTAATTTTTAATTTGTATTCCAGGTAAAGTTGTATCTTTTTCTTTTTACCATAAATATTTAAATGGCATTTGATTATTACGGTATTTCTAGTTTTTCCCCCCCAAGTAAAGAACCTCCTTGCTGCATGAGTCCCACTCCAGTGTCCCCCTGGATGGCTCACCGGTTTACCCGCAACCAGACACCGCCAAGAGAGGTCGCAGCTGGCCGCACTGCGCTTCCTCCCTCACATTTTCAGAACACACCCGGACAATCCGAACTCCTACCTCCTGTAACTGCTCCAACTCCTTTCTGAGAGTCTCTTGATCGGTTTCCAGCTCTGCATACTTCTGCTTCAGCGCCTGGTTCTCCTCCAGGACGGCCAGTCCGCACTCTGCAGCCCGGATCTTCTCCCGGTTCGCCTCGGCCAGCTCCTGCGTGAGCCTCTCTACATCGGCCCGGTACTGCTCCACCGATTCACCGCATCCTCTACCGGCGGCCATCGCCCCTTGTCTCATAGGAATTTGATTTGGCCCACTCCTGTAGGTCTGCGGTCCTTCTCTATCGCTCCGTTTCGGACAGAGAGGCAGAACCAGAGAGAGAGGGAAACGGGCGGAGGCTGAAAGATGCTGAGTATCCGCCCTCCTCCCTCCTCCTCTCTCCTCTCCTCCAGGGAGTCTGGAGCAAACAGAAAAAAATCATAATGGTTCATTTTAATCAGAGAGGAGATGACACGAAGCAAACTAGAAAAGATGCTTTTCCTGCGAAAAAGCAAAGTTGGAATGCTGAAAGCTGAAAGAGACAGCTGAAATTGTCCAAAACCAGCTGAAAGAAGCTCAAATGAGTGCAAATTTAGCTAAACTTTAAATAGTTAAACTTGAACAAATTTGTTGAAAATACCTGAATTGTTGAAATGATTGTACACATTTGCTGAAAAAGTGTAATTTAGCTGAAAAGATTGCTTAAACATGTGAAGAAAGCTTAAAAAACTGATTAAAAGCTTAATCTAAGCTGAACTGTGTAAATACAGTTCAATCAGTATAAGATAATTTAGCTGAAAAGATTGCTTAAACATGTGAAAAAATCTTAAAAAACTGATTAAAAGCTTAATCTATGCTGAACTGTGTAAATACAGTTCAATCAGTATAAGATAATTTAGCTGAAAAGATTGCTTAAACATGTGAAAAAATCTTAAAAAACTGATTAAAAGCTTAATCTAAGCTGAACTGTGTAAATACAGTTCAATCAGTATAAGATAATTTAGCAGAAAAGATTGCTTAAACATGTGAAAAAATCTTTAAAAACTTATTAAAAGCTTAATCTAAGCTGAACTGTGTAAATACAGTTCAATCAGTATAAGATAATTTAGCTGAAAAGATTGCTTAAACACTCAAATGGTTAGCAAAATAAGAAAATAGCAAAAGGCAATAACTTGCAAAAAAGTTTACACCAGCAGAAAAGGTAAAAATATAGTGGAATAAATATTACAAGATTAGCTAAACAGTACAGTGTAAGAAAGACTTTAAGGTCAAGCAGAATGGTAGAATATTAGTTAAAATATAATGAGGTTGAAAGTAGTTTAATTTGAGTTCAAAGGCTTCAAATATCTTAATTTTTTATTTTAACAGTTTAAAATAGCTAAAAAGGTTAAATTTAGCTGAAACAAAAGTTTAAAACCTCTGAAAAAAATCTAAAAACCTGAACTAAAGCTCAACTGAAGAATATAAAGACATTTTAAGGGTCAAACACAGAGCTGAAGGATCATAAAATTAGGGACTTCTGCTGAAAGAGAAGATGATTCTTTAAAAACCGTAATATCTATGGCCTTAAGTAGCATATCTGCTGAAAAAGGAAAAAAATCCCAATATTTTGATGTATAACTTGTCTAAATAGGACAAACGGTGTGAGAGTAGGAACATTTTGTTCAGAAAGGTGCTTAAATGCAGTCGAAATCCATTACAGACTGAGAGAATCATAAACCAATCAGCCTGGCCAATCAGAAAGCACCAATTTAGCTGAGTCATGCTTAGGTGACATGCAATTTAACTATGTCTACCTCACACTGCTGTGTTTAACCTGGAAAAACCACTGTCCGAACAACTAGCTGCTATTCAAAAACGATAAGACATAAATAAAAAATTTAAACTTTGTGGGTGACAGGACACTTTCGAGGTGTTCTGTCTAAATTTCTGTGTGTCTACGTTAAAATTTGAGGGAGATATGACGATGGAAAAACAGGGTTCAGTGAAAGTTCAAAGACAGACAGATGAGGTCGATTAACATGAGAAATCGGCCCAAAAAGGGAGGATTTCTGCTGGCCTTGAGGTGATTTATGAACGAGCCATACTACCTATGGCCCAAACAACCAGATATTCTGAAACTAGACAAAAATCCCAACATTTTAATGTATAATTTGTTGATGTTCTTCAAACTGAGTGACTGTAGTGACCATTTGAAAGAAAAAGTCTCTCCTAATCCAAAACGTGCTGAGGGTTAGAGGGCGGTGATGACATCACTAGAGTGGGAGACAGGTTTGAGATTCACGATTCACTCCCGAACAAAGTTGTCCTGCTCCCACAGTTTTCACAGCACATGTATAAATTATACATTTCTGATTAGGGATTTTTGTTAGCTTTCAGAAAGTGTAACTCTCATGTCTGTGTGACTTACGGTTCTCTCACAAATCGACCTAGTTGGCTCAGAAAGTCCAAATCTGCTCCCATCTCTTTCATTATATTTTTGTCGATTTTTTTGTGTGACTTCTGAAATGTTCCTTGAGTTTAACTCGTCATATCTCAGGAATGGTTAAAGATATCAACAAGCTGAGTCATTTGGGAATAGTTGAAAGTCTTGTGAGTCTTTTAAAAGTTGAATGAAGTTGATAGGTTGAAGTATGCTGAAGTAGTACAACTTTGAAAAAGAGTAGAATTATTTGAAAAATTTGAAGAATTTGAAGGATTTCAATGTATTCCAATGGGCCCAAAAGTTGGACAAAAAGCTGAATATCTTAAAAAATATTAAAGATATCAAGAAGAAAAGTCATTCCAGGAAAGTCCTAAATGAGCTGAACGTTTTGATATATGAATGGTTGAAATCAGCAGAAAATTGTGGAAGGAGTAGCGAGCCAAAAAACGGCGGAAGTTATAAGAAGAAGAAGAAGAATAATAAAGAGAAACAGCAAAACAATAGTTGGAATGCTTAGTCAGCATTCCAACTAATAAAACCCCCATAATCTAAATGAGTTTAATGCCGTTTTCTGTGACACACAGCAAATCAGAGGGCACAGTTTCTGCTTATTCAGAGGTCAAAGGGCGCCACCTCCTGGATACTTTAGATATCCATCCATCCATCCATCCATCCATCCATCCATCCATCCATCCATCCATCCATCCATCCATCCATCCATCCATCTTTAATAATTGTATTTAATCGTATTAAGAAATACACTTTGTTAAAGTTTAAAACATTGCTGCCCCCCTCCACACATATTTAATTTAGTCCCTTTTTAAAACCTGACTCATTTTACATAATTTCAATAATGAATAAGTGTTGTATGGGACTGTTTTAAGAACTAAAATGCAGGTAAAAAGACGACGAACTCGAATAAACATATTTATTAATACATAAATAAATTAAAGACTGATGAGGCAGCAAAACTTACAAAATCGAGAAACATCAATGAAGGCAATAGTAGTGTCTGAGGAAGCAAAGGAGTACATATACAGGTGATTAGTAAACTAGGAGCAGCTGGGTTGATTAACAAAATAAAACGCAGGTGTGACAGGAGGAATGGGGAGCTGAGGGAAGCGATAACTAAATGACTGAGGTAGTAGACTGAAAATAAATTAATCTCAGAAAAACAACAAAGGGAAGTTTAACTATGAAAAGGACATTCAAGAATATAAGGAATAAAAAACACAAGCATAACCAAGAAACCCCTAAACCCAGTACACAAATAACACGATCAAATAACAAAAATGAGCACCACAATTCTAACACTATACAAACCACACATAAGTCAGCAGGTCAGTCACAAAGACATAAAAAGTTATCTGTTTTTCCATCTGTTGAAAATATAATTGTTTAATTGCAATACACTGTATTGTGTCAACAAGGGGATTTTAGAAGAGCCAAAACTAAGCATAAAATCAGAAGAAGGATGAGGGATGTTTTAGCTCATGTGTTCAAAAAACTATAAGAAAGAAAGTCAGAATTTTGGTTACCTTTTTTTTTGAGGACTCCCATTTAAAACTAAAAGAAATGGGCATTGTACACTACTACACAACAAAACAACCAATTACTGAGAATTAATGATAATTCTCGTTGCAAAATCTAAATTCATTTGTTTATATTTTGAATTTTCTGTTTCTTGTGCGCTGTTTGTTTTCATTTGCTCACTACTAGTTTTAAAGCAGCATCAAAGGTAGCAAAGTTTAAATTTACACCAATATATGTGTTTGTTTATGGTGCTTTACCATTCTGTTTCTAAATGAACAGCGATACAGGGTACAGGGTTGTGCCATATCAGATTGTCCTCGATAACGTCAGTTTAATTATAACGTACGTGTGTGATGAAAAATGTCTCGTATTGTGGTAATACAATGTCTTTATGTTTCTTAGTTTGTGCAGTCCTTTTCCAGGTAACTGCATAGGGTTGTTTCAATAGATTCACACTGTCATCATGCATAATAAATAACAGACAATACAAGAGGACAGACTGTCCTTTTTACACTCATAAATATTGCTACCTGCATGCTGCAGACTGATAAATTTAAAAACAAATCTATGTTTTTTTGTGTGCAAAATTATCATTGAAATTGAAAATGAAAGCCTACATTTCCTTTAAATATATTTCTTTTAAATTTAAGGCTTTATTGTCCACTCTTACAATAAAAATACATTATCTAAAATGTACATCTACAGCACTTAGAAGGATAAAATAAAATGGTTTGTGGGATTAGTTTCATAGTTTCATTGCTTAAAGAGCTTGTAATGTTGGTTTAAATCAGTTTTGATTGTAACTATTTGTTTATGACATTTTTGGCCAATTGTCCTTCTAAATCACACAGAAAATCAAATCAAATAACATTTCAGTTCCAGTGAACAAGAAAAGAAAAAGCCCAAATGTGAGAATATAAATTTGCAAATTAGCCAACTTGCAGATAAAGTATTAAGCACACAGAATATTTACAATAACTACAAAGTGTCATACTTATGACATTTACCAAACAGAGATCTGCAGTTGTAATGCCCATGGTTATATTAAATATGGTCAAGTTTTGTGTTACTTCCCACCAACTATTCCAGTCTGTTTACACTCCACCCAGCAGGCAATAATATTTATCACCCACACAATAAAACGAGATATGAGCAGGGTGAAAAGTTGAAGCATTCTCCCAGCCTTGTAATCAGTTATGGTTCTGTCAAATCAATTATTAAATCAATGTTGAAGGTGGTGTTTTATCTTTCTTAGAACTGCTAATTATTTAAAAATTGACTTATATAACACATATGTTGAAAGAATTAATAAAGATGTTTCTGATGCAAAAAGTAGTTTTTACCTATGAACTGTGTCAATGTGTAAGTTTTTACATTTTTAACATGCACCAAGGTTTTTGTTCTTTATTGTCAGGTGACTGGTCAGGTACACAGTTAGAACATTAGCTGATATTTCCCCTTTGAACTGATGTTTTTAAATCCTTCAAATCACCCTGCTGACCTGCGAATAACCTCAGTTTACGAATCCAAATTAAGATAAGGAGAGGTTGTCAGAAAGTCAAACAGATGAACTTTTCATGGCATGGCTCTATCTTATCTTTTATAATGAAGTGTGGTGTCATGAAAAAAACACTTTACAGGTACTACCAGCAGGCACACTGTGTGCCTTTATATCTTGATATGTGTATCAGAGCAGACTTAAAGGGTTTCACAAGAAAGCAAGAGAAATATTTTAAAGCCAGCATTTATTTGATTATTGAAAAAAAAAATCCTGATGAGCAGTGTTATCAGAGTTTGTCAGCACAACACACAAGGTGACATTTGACTGTTAAAGCTAAACGTTTTTCAAATTTTACAGATTATAGCCTGCTGTGCAACTAGAACAACTCATTAGAATCAATTTCATTACATTTGATAAAAACAATCTGTCAACATAGCAAGATAAAGAGGGTGCTATCGTTCTGTCCCCAGCATGTCAAAACAGAGAGTCCTGTGACTTGGGGAATGTGTGCTGGTCAGCAGAGCCTGTGTTGATCTGAAGAACAGCCTCGACTGAAAAGGTTCAGGTGAGAAGCATGGCTGCCAATGTGGCTGAATGGATGGCTCCTTGTAGAGCAGACAAAACAACAGGATGAGTTGTGACTTTCCATTTGGTCCAGTTGTCTTTGATTATATGTTACATTACCTCGTAATAAAGCAGACGACGACTGGTTGAATGTAAGTTCTGTCTGCTCATCTGCTCAATTTCCTTCAGAGTTTCAGTTTTCCTCCATTTAGCTCTGCGGTTCTGGAACCAAATCTAGCAAAACATAAAACTTTTTTTTTTCAGAATAAATCAGCAGACTACTTCCTTTTCTTATTGCAAAAAAGAGTGGAATTAAATAACATGAAATCCCAAAAAACTTTAATGACCTTTGCAGTTGATAAACACTATGTGACTTCTTTATTGTCTTATACTTTTTTGAAATTATTATGAAACAAATTTTTTAACAAGTATAGCTTCTCTTTCCATGATTTTTCAACCCTTATTTATTCAGGTATCCCATTGAGAATAAAATCTCTTATGCAAGGGAGACGTGAAAGGCAGTGGAGGTTCAGTAGGATACTTTGAGACAGGCGAGGAATTGAACCACATGGAGGGCAGCCCAAGGCCACAGTCGCCCCAATAATAACAAGCATATTTCAAAAATCATTTAGTTGTATATTTTTTATCAGGCAATCAAATAAAAAGAGATTTGAAATAAAAATGAGCAAAAATGCAAAAAAGCAAATAAATGTGCAATTAACACACTACAAAAAACACAAATGTTTGATGTAAACATACAGTTAATTTCATCAACAAATTCAATGTTTTAATTCCAATGCTGTCCATTATTAGAAATATTTGTCTTGTGAAAATCATGTCTCAAAAATAATATTTTTTGTCATATGTGTACTGTTATATAGCATAGACCCCCCCCCCCACACACACACACACACACACACGCACCAGGCCATTTTGTGGACTCAGTCTACAAAAAATGAAATAAACAACAACTAAATAATAATAATAATCTGTGATAATAATAACTTATAAACAATTTGCTAATTTATTAGAAGATATTTTATTTTCTATTTCTACTTTATTGTGATATTTTTAAGGACTTAACTTTTTAATACTCAAAAATATAACATTTATTTTGTATTTTTTGATCGTTCTTTATGAAACAGATTAACAACCTGTTGTTTATTACCTGTATTCGGCCTTCAGTGAGCTGCAAACGACATGCTAAGTCATCTCTGGTGTTGATGTCTGGGTAGTGAGTCTGCTGGAAAACTGCTTCCAGCTCCTGCACCTGAAATGGTGTGAAAGTGACCCTGTTTTGCCTCTTTCTTTTCTGGCCTGCAGACAAATAATTGCCACTGTTATTTTCACCATCAGCATAAACAAAACTTGACATTTAAAGTTGTGTTTCTTTGATCTAGTGAGTTAGTCTGTATTATTTTACTTTTCAGTAAATGTACTTACTTATATACTTTGTAGGAGATTTGTGAGATTCTTCAAGCCTAATTTGTTGTGTATCTATTTGCAAAACATAAACATTCAAACTTTGAATATATACCGGTATTTATATTTTGTGTTTGCATTTTAAATTATATTTTAAAATGAGAATAAAAACTTACCAGTACACAAGGGCGGGTTGGTTACTTGGTTGTTTTCTTTTATAACAGACCAGTTTCTGTAAACTCTGTCCTCTTTCGTGGTAAACGTAGAAGGCCTTCTTAGAATTTCTTCAATTGAATGGGATATTTTTTTGCACGGCTCTGTTTCTTTCTCATGATCCATGCAAAACTCTCTTTTTGTGTTTTCTCTTGTCCACATATCCAGCAATTTGTCTCCCGCTGTCAGCACATCCAGCATGTCACGTCCCTTTGGAGTATAAACTTTGAAAACCAACATTCATAAGTAACATTAAAGAAAAGCCCACAAAAAATGCTAAGCTCCTAAAACAACCTCTCAAGGTGAGAAAAATCTTGTTGCTGTCTGTGAGGTGAGGACAAATGGTTGTCCTTCCTTCCCTGTCAGTCTATGTTTGACCTGTATCACATGGTCATTGTGGAGGCGGAGCAACTATCAGGATATTCTAGGTAAAAAGATTTGAAATTTTATTCATTGGTGTCTTGAATTAAAAAAGGTTATTTGATATGTGCTTTTAATGAATCCGATCTATTCATTATTATCACTAGTTAAGAGAAGTCTTTAGTGAGGTTTAATATTTGCTAGTTTTTTTCCCCTCAGCAGAACAATAAGAACAGCAGCTCCTTTTGTGTAACCAGCTGCAGACAAAATGTCTACAATTTGTTGCTCATTTGACATTTAGATAATATTCAACTATAAATTGCAGATAAGTATTTTCTTCTCTTTCTTATCACCTGATTTATTGCTCAGCTAAATTTTTATCACTTTGGCCTCTGTGCCTTCTCATATATCAGGCTACTTCTTCCAGGCAGAAACACGGAAAATGCCATCAACACAAATGAGTCCTTTAGGCCTGTGGGTTGATAAGGGGTTTGTCTCCATCTAGTGGGTCTAAGTGGATCTTTGAGTGTTTCACAACAGGATGTGAGTCTTATATCAAAAGGAGTCAGCTGAGGTGGTTTGGGTACCTGATCAGGATTCCATCTGGGGCAGACTGGATTTACTGAAAGGACTATTTATCTTCTCTGGCCTGAGAACACCTTGTAATCCCGGGTTTTTCTCCTGACCCTGTTATCTACCTGACCTTGAATGAGAAGAAAAAATGAATAGGTGGATGTATATTAATTAAAGTTCTGTTTTTATAGTTTAAGCACAAAGAACCTTGTAAATTTGATGCTCAACTCACATCTTAAATAAGCAGTTATAACAGTTTTTGATCATGAGGGTGACAACCACGCTGAAATGTGTAAAACTATTAAATAAATCTAAAACTTTTATCATCTGAAATAATCAAGATTTTCAATCTGTTATATTCAGTGACGCAAAAATGTTTTATAATAATAGATTTTTTTGCTGCAACATGACCTCTGTGGGAGACACCCCCCCCCTCTCAATGGCTATTTGTGAGTCACAAAATGTGATTCACATGTGTCTCTTACTCTCTTCAGTAAACACACTGTGGAGTCATGAGTACACACAATGACAAACACAAAATCACTCCCCCAGAAAACTTTCTCAATATGCTTGAATGTTGAAAAAGTAATCAGGTGTAAAAGTGGATCAAGATTCTTTGAAACTTCCCTATTTTCCGTTTCAAATTGAATTATGTTGAAATCTTCTCGTCTTCCTTTCCTTCGGGCCTGACAGCATGTCAGTCATCAAACTTATGTGATCATTTCTGAATTTTACTAAACCGATGATTAACCTCTGATGTAACTATTAATAAAGACACTACATTTTCATTTGTGGCACATCATTCTCTTCAACTAATTAGAAATGAGTCTCATTTAACCTCATCTTACACTCACTCTCATAAATTAGATTAATTATTTAATGCATTTATGACAACATTTGCAAAACAATGTATTGCTGGAAAACAGTAGAATGGAATAATTCAAGTTTTGTTGCAGATATCCTAAAAATATAAAGATAAAAATAAAATTATCAGAATGTAGATAATTTTATTTTGTGAGAAGATATAAAAAAAATATGATTTATTTTGAGAAAATATGATGTTATATTATCACAAAAAATATTAAATTTTCTTATTTAAAGCTTTAAAGGCTCACACAAAGTGTAAACATTCACTTTGGGTGAAAATAAAGTGATCTAAATTTAAACACACCTAAATCTAAATCAAGTAAACAAAACAAAAAACTAACTATTCACATTTTCAATAGAAACCTTTCTGTTTTTCTTATAATTGATCAAAGGGAAATTTCCCTAATTTAATGATGGAACCGCCCTGAGACACATATAAAACGTGGTAGCCTTTTAGACACCAAAAACGTCTGTGTTACAAATGAATGCAAAATTTTATTTTCCAATAATTTAATTGAATATTAAATGTATTTTGCATTACTCTTTTATGTAAAGCCCTCACCTTATTAATAATCAACCACTCTTAAATTAAGAATAACAGCTTATTACTTCTTAATTTTGGCAGTATAATAATACAGTACATAACACTCATCCTTCAGACAGTTCTATCTGGATGCTACCTTACATGTGACCTATCCTTCAACACAGCGTAAAGTCACATGCACTCAGTAAACCTTATGATATCTCAGTGTAGCTCTGAGCTTGGCAAGTTACATGTGAGCTCAATTTCCTTGAACTTTTGAGTTTGATGCCTTAAACCACTGTTGACAGGATTTCTCTTTCTAATTTACTTGGAGTTGTGATTTTTATTTGGAAGATGGGATGATTAATTGAACAAAAATTCAGCAGAATGAAATGCTAAAATGATCAAGTTTCACTTCCTGACTGCATGCAGACAAATCACTAGTTTTTTAAACCATCAAACATATAATGATGAAAATGTTAACTTTTAAAAAAAACCAAGACTTTATTTCATACAACTAAACAATAAATGTAGCTTTACATTTCTGATTTGTTTGAATAAAATCATGTCATACACAATCGTGACTAGACATTTGATTTTTTGGTCTTGAACCTGTTAGTTTAAGACCTAATTGTTTTGGATCAAAACAAAAGTTGTATATAAATAATCATTATGACATCAAAACCACACGAAATGCTTAGAGTGTGACAGTGAGTTTCCTCTGCTTTCACATCAACTCCTTCCTTACCATGTTAATTAAGTAGATGTGGACAGTCATCAAACTCAATAAATTAATATTTAAACCCAATTTAGTGTAATAATGTAATTTTAACTAATATTGTTTTGGGGGAACAGAGCTGTGCAGTAGAATTGGGAAATTAAGTTAACATTTACAGAACTTTTTAGCAGCAAAACCATCAATGACAGCTTTGTTCTGCTTGATATTTTGCCTGCACGTGATAGTCATGGAGGTTTGTCTTCTGAAAAGAAACATTTGGTGTTTAACTTAGAAGAAAGTAAGGCTTTTCAGTTCACAAAAAACAGGTTTGACATTTACAGTTGTAGAAGAATCCAATCACAGCTGTAAAGGGATTCTTTTAATTTATTTATGTTTTCCAGGTTGAAAGAAAATGAATAAAAGCCTTTAAATCTTCATTCAGCTCGTGATATGAAAATGATGACAAATAATGGGATATGAGATATATAGTGAAAACATTTAGCGGACTCAGCTTGAACTCCCTTAATGTATTTTTTTATTTGGGGTTTATCCCCAGTTTGTGAACCACTGGCATGATGTTCTGAATTAAAAATGAGAGCGTGTTCAGGAGAGAAAAGGAGTGAGTCTCTCCCGCTGGCTTGGTTAGTGAGCTGCTGTAATTCGGTTCACATGAGCAGCTGCTTGGACCTTTTTCAATCAACACGAGTTGCATTTTGCTTTATTATACCACGCTGTCCACCCCACCCACACCCACACTCAAACTCTAAGCTCGCTTCCTGTTCTGTCAGATGCTTCTGTCCAGTTCACTTAGTCTGATTTTCCTCCCCTCTCAATGCTTCATTTTTTCTCCAATATTTTTGCATTCTTTAGTTTTGAGGATCAGTAAATCTACAATTGAGCTTACAGGCAAAAAGCAGACATGACACCAGAAAAGGAAAATAATGGACTTGACAATTATGCTTTTGCGGTGAGTTTATTTTTGACTGTATTTAAAAAAAATAAGGACTTGTTTACATGACCTATAACTTTAGTCCAGTTTGTTTATTAGTTAGTCTAATTTGTTCATTATGTATTCTAGCTTGTCTATTATTGGTCTAGATTGTTTTTTATTTGGCCAATTTGATTATTTGTTAGTTTACTATGGTTGTTATTAATCACTGAAATCTAGTTTTGAACTACGTATATTAAATGCTATGTGGTATGGCATGATAAATAATGAATCTTAAATCTTGTTTTTGCTTTGTGTTTATTCTCTGTTTTGTTATTTTGGCAAAAATTATATAGAACTATTTTAATATTTGTCATATAATCAACATTTAAAATATTTGATCTAATTTTCTACTCAAATGTGTTTAGAGAAGAAAGTTTAGAGGAACTGGATTTTGAAAATTACCAAAACAGACTGCAGCTGTTTACGTGTGTAATCCGAAACTGATTCAGTCTGTTTTTCTGTTTGATAACTCAAAGCTGGAGGGACGCTTCTGTGATCTACCAGAAAAAGCAGACGACCTGGACTCTTCTATTGATGATGACAGTAACAAACTAGCCTACAGTGTGACAGATGTTCCTCCTTGGTACCTCTGCATTCTTTTAGGCACACAGGTATGTCAGCACAAAGGGTTTGCAGATCATAACAATCAGTTTTCATGCAATTCTTTATTAGAACTTAAGATTCTGAAATCTACCTCAGATAACAATAAAAAAGTATATTCCCTCTAGAAATACAGACTAGCATGAGTTTAGATTGTTGGCTTCTATTTGCACTCATGAAAGGGCTCTATTATAGATTTTTTCTTATGCAGATCAGCAATTTTTTGGATGATTTACAAAAAAATTCTGATTTTTACCCTTTCAGCACTGTTTGACTGCATTTGGGGGTATTATTGCCATCCCTTTGATCCTGTCCCAAGGGTTGTGCCTGCAGCATGATGGCCTTACACAAAGCTACCTCATCAGCACACTCTTCTTTGTTTCTGGTATCTGCACATTGCTACAAGTTAACTTTGGTATTAGGTAAGGAAATCAGCATCGTGTTTCATGTTGTATGAGTCAGCAAAGTGCAACAACTCACCTAGCTGCTCTTTCTTGATAAACAATCAGGACAAAACAAACTTTGAGCTTTCCTTCTCAGCATTGTTCAAACGTTGTGGTCAGCCAAATGGAGTTTACAGTATGAACAATAGAATATTTCTCTGTCTTTCATGCTAATTAAGAGATTACCAGTAGGATAATCTTTCAAGCAGATTTACTTTTGCATTATCTTTTGAATGTTAGTTGGAATAACGTTGAAGATTTTTAACTATATCAACAAAACTGGTCCTCTAACATTCAAGACAAATCCAAACATATGATTCATTTTGCTTTTAGAGTTTAGAGTTTTGGACAAAAGTCAGGAATTTAACTCAACATTTTCACAACATACAGCTAAAATTTAACTGTGGATTTTTATGATCAATGACAGCAGAATTAATAAGACATCATCAATGACTATGTTTTGAAGACAAGAACCTTAAGGTGTGTTTTCTGTCTCAGAACTCAGTGCAACTCGGCCGTCCTGAACATTGGTGCACGGTTGGATTAGTCAAGGAATTTCCATCTTATTATGTTTGGAATCTAGTTCTTGCTAAATCCACATTCTCCAGGCTTTGCACCACTGATGTTTTCTTGTCTTTCTCTAAATATCCAGGAATGAGCTGGGAACAAAACAAAACAAACACTAAACACAGCTCTGCTCCAGGAAAAAAAGCATTTAAAAGTGTATTTCATACTAATTAAAAGCAAACAAACAAATATGTTTAAGTAAGTAAATTATTCACTTTTAAAAAGATGCTTAACTGGGGAGTTTAACTTCAGCCTGATGTGTGTTGTTGTTAGTGAGCAGCACAAAGACAAGAATTAGCAGATTACTGCTATAACTTCCTTAACCTCCAGCCTGCATGTCTAATAAGAGAGTCACTCTTCCTGCACATGATTTGAATTAACTGTTTCCACATATGCAAGGATTTGAGATTGTAGATTCAAGAAAAAAAACCTTAGAACTTTTGAGATACTTTTCACCCAGGATCAAAAATAAAAACATAATTAAGTTATTCTCACTGTACCAGACAAACCCAAACTGTTTAATTTATCTATGTTAAATTCTGTTTTTTTTTTTTAATCTTTGTCTTTTTGGCAACTTTCATTTCCAGACTGCCCATCCTTCAAGGTGGTACCTTCACATTGTTGGCTCCCTCTATGGCCATGCTGTCCATGCCAGAGTGGACATGTCCTGCTTGGACACAGAATGCCAGTTTAGTCAACACATCTTCCATAGAGTTCATAGAAGTGTGGCAGAGTCGACTGAGAGCAGTAAGTATACTGTAATTGTATGAAGCTGGAACAAGTCAAGTCAGTCACAAGACTTTACGTTTGCTGTTTCAACATCAGACTTTAACATCACAGAGAGACTAGAGTTTTAGAGATTTAGATGAAAGTTTTAGCACAAAACTCCAACAGCAAAGAATTTATTTGATCTTTGCTCTCAGCTCAAATGAAATTTATGTATCAAGCACATTAAAAACAACTATCGTTGGCCAAAGCACTGCACAGAAACAGCAAGAGAGAATAGAAAGTATAATAAAAGCAATAAAAAATGCTGTGTGGTGAGGCTGTTACATGTGAAGATTTCATGCTTGCTTGACCCCATGCTGGATTGCTTTACAAAACAGTAAAAACAGATTTGTTGTGGCCAAAAGAAATAGTATTCCTAGACTTCATTAGATCATTGAGTGACATGTTGTTTTATGGAAGTTTATTTTAATATAGCATCTTAAACAATAAAATGGTCCAAAATAGTACTGTGCATTGCAGTACACCCTCTAGTGGCTGGAAGGCGTATTACAAAAACAAATACCATACCATACCACTTTATTTATAAAAGTGCATTTACACGCAGTGTGTCAACTGACCAAAGCGCAAATAGATGTTGCTTCATTTAGTACCGGTATTTGAAATTATTTCTTTTTTCTCCTGTCAACAAGTAAACGTTATAAATATATAATACGTTTTTTTTATTACCAAAGAAATTACTCATTATATTGTGATTTTGTTTCCTTGTATGTCATGCATTTTGAAGAAATGTTTAAATGTGATTTTTGAAGCCAAATTCTGATGTTTGTGTGTGTTTCTCTCTGTAGCTGCAGGGCTCCATTATTGTGGGCTCACTCTTTCAGGTGTTCATAGGATTCTCTGGCCTTATTGGTCTCTTCATGCGATTCATAGGACCTCTCACCATTGCTCCCACAATCGCTCTCATTGGACTGTCTCTGTTTGACTCAGCTGGTAGCAGTGCTGGTAACCACTGGGGCATCTCTTCAATGTGAGTATAAAACCTTTTTACAAGGTCGCAAATTAACTTGGATCATCATCTGACTGCTACAAAATGACAACTTTACAGGGGATATTTTAAGTAATGCCAACTGTTTACTTTTAGGAAAATAAAGTTTCTGCAAAAAGTAAAACTATTTTATGATTTTAAGGCATTTTGGTCATTAAAACATTTAAGTTAAGTTTTTACATTAAATTAACTCAAGATTTTAGAAAATGTTTATTACCTTTTCTGTTTTTAAAAATTGGCTAATTTTCTTTCCACATAAAAAAAATACTATAACAGTATTATACTGCTCAAGACTGCATATTTTTGTTTGTCCCATTGTCCTGCAGGACCACCGTACTGATCATCCTTTTCTCCCAGTATCTCCGTCACATAGCCATTCCCTTTCCAACGTACAGCAAGGACAAAAAGCTTCA
This sequence comes from Callopanchax toddi, assembly GCA_006937965.1. Lineage (NCBI taxonomy): Eukaryota > Metazoa > Chordata > Actinopteri > Cyprinodontiformes > Nothobranchiidae > Callopanchax > Callopanchax toddi. The sequence continues at coordinate 760,571 of SSNR01000221.1, read as the reverse complement.
CACCTCTCGAGTCTACATCTTTCAAATCCTCCCTGTATGTATAAAATAAGTTTGTCTTCTTTGAAGAACAAAGAAAAGACAATTTAAAAAAAAATTACTGGTTTATATCTTTAGGTTCTACTTGGAATCACGGTTTCTTGGCTAATCTGTTACATTTTGACCACCTATAACGTGCTTCCTGCTGATCCAGAACATTATGGTTACCTTGCACGTACAGATCTAAAGGGGGAGGTTGTAGGAAGAGCTCCCTGGCTGACATTCCCATATCCAGGTGAGACGCTGAACTAAAAGAAAATCCTTTTGACCAGATGTTCAATAAATATAATGAAATCAAACAATTGTTGTGTTGTTCTGTATGTGGTAGTAGACTGCCATTACTGATGCATGTGGTGTCATTTTCTGATTTCATTTTAAACCAACATTAGGACAATGGGGAATGCCAACGGTGAGCCTAGCTGGGGTGGTTGGCATCTTGGCTGGTGTGATTTCCTCCATGATTGAGTCTGTTGGGGATTACCATGCATGTGCAAGATTATCTGGAGCTCCACCTCCACCTAAACATGCCATCAGCAGGGGTATTGGTATTGAGGGACTGGGCTGTCTGCTGGCTGGTGCTTGGGGAACTGGAAATGGAACTACTTCTTACAGTGAGAATGTTGGAGCTCTTGGCATTACCAAGGTGAAACATTCCAAAATGTTTGGAAAAGTCTTTACCATTTTAAAGAACCCTGATATTTCTGATTTAATAGTAACTAACTTTTATGTGGAACTCAATAAATTGTTTACTTGTTTTTAAAAAAATCTGTTTTCTTCTGCTAACATAAGGTCCATTATACTGACCAAAACAATAAAACTCTTCTATATATATATATATATTATTGCAGGTTGGCAGTCGCATGGTGATAGTGGCCAGTGGTGTATTGATGATTGTCATGGGTATACTTGGGAAAGTGGGTGCTATATTCACCACTATCCCATCACCTGTGATGGGAGGAATGTTCATGGTTATGTTTGGGGTCATCTGTGCAGCAGGAGTTTCTAATCTGCAGGTACATTAAAAACCTTAAAAATTTGTCCCTTTTTTTCTTGATATTTAAAAATATTTTCTCTCTCACGATTTAATTTTCAGTACACAGATATGAATTCATCACGAAACATCTTCATCTTTGGATTCTCCATGTTTGCTGGTTTGGTCATTCCTAACTGGATAATGAAGAATCCTAAAGCTATTGCTACAGGTAAATAACATTTTTGTAAAATCTTTGTCTTTTCCATTAGTTTTAAATGCCATAAAATGCATTGCCATATTCTCAAGCAAAAGTTTACAAGCTTAATTGTCATTTCTAGGTGTATTAGAACTGGATCAAATGCTGCAGGTACTTCTGACAACGAGTATGTTTGTAGGAGGCTTCTTTGGCTTTGTATTGGACAACACTATTCCAGGTATTCTTGCATGTTTGGATGATTTCATAGTGCTCCACCATAGGAGGGACAAAAATTCAAACCTTCTGATTTTCTGTTATAGATCATTATTTGAAAAGAAAACTTTGATATTATATTATCTTATCAATTGTAGATAACTTTGTAGCTCTGACCGAAAAAGCCAGCTGACTTTTCTTTTAGACCTTTAACTGTACAAAGTGTATTACTACCATTAAAATAACCCTAATCTTAAACATGTCATGGCTAGGTTTTCTACATACATTTCTTTAGTTGTTTACTGAAGAAATTAGTGAAATATCTGTAGCACAATCTGGTCAAAATTTTATATTTCTCCAGAGTAATCATGAAAAGTTAAATTGACAGTAATGTCAAGGTTCAAAATAGTGCAGAAAGATCCTCACATGAAGGACAATTATGAGGGTTAAATTCTTTAAAATGGCCCCACTATGATAGCTTTTAGCTTGTAAATCTGGTCAGATCTAATCTATTATCCAAACTGAGGTTATCTATGTGTAACAGGTAAGATGCTGATTGTTAAGCTTTCCACAGAAGTCCAGTTCAAAGAACCTGCTGAAGGCAGTTTGACACATCTCATGTTGCTCTTAAGCCCACTGGAAGGCTGATATTCTGAAAACAAAATTATACTTTTTTATTATAATTGTTTCCTGCATGAACATGTGATGAAGAATATTGGTTTGGTAAAGGACAGTCCTGTTAATGATAGACTATGTGTTGATAGAGACAGCATACTTTATTCTCTTACCATTTCATAGTGTTATCATGTTTTCTCCAGCATAATCAGTTTGTGGATGTAAAATATGTTTACTTGTGGTATTTTAATCAGTAATTCAGTATTAAAGTCACAGTGTCTGTTCGTCCATTTGTACATGAGATAGAAAGATGAGCAGTGGGTAAAGTCATTTGTCTTAGTGTCACATTGGTTCACATCATGACCATGATTAATTATTTTGTGATGGTTTAATTGATAAAAAGGTCAAACTGAGTAAAATAAAATATAATAGACAAAAGTAATCACTTATTTCTTTATAAAGTATAAAAATAGTTTTGAAAAGTGGAGGCTGACTTGTTTTTTGGTGTCCAACAGGATCCAAGCAGGAACGAGGCATCCTGGCCTGGAACAAAGCTCACGAAGATGACTCCAGTGAAACGCTTGAGAGCAGTGAAGTCTACAACCTTCCATTTGGCATCAGCTCCTCCTTGTCCTCTGTCTCCTGGCTCCGGTACATACCCTTCTGCCCCCCTGGGATGACCCACTCCCTGGAGCCCAAGCAACCGCTGGGAAACCCAGAGTCTGCTCAGATCATTATTGGAGTCAATATGTGAGTTGTATTTTCACTCCAACATGCCATTATTGGGATTTTTTTTAAAAGATCACCATCAAAGGCAGCTCGGTTTATATCACATATTGAAGACATTGTACTGTAACAGCAGAGTGCAAAGTTGGAGTTACATCTGCAGATTCCTTGCAAAAATATGTCAGCTTCCATTTTACATCCTTTTTGTACAGTTGAGTTGTTAAATATTTGTGTGTAATCTGGGCATGCTGTCAAATGGTGAAGACTATGATATCCTAAGACTTTAATTAACACATTTGCTTGACCTCTCCATAAAATGTAATGATGTAAAGAAAAGATGGAATAGGAATTTGAAAGAACTTTGGAAGAGAGGACAACTCCACTAACAAGAGCATAAAAAGTACAAGCAATTGATGTTAATGTTTCCTACAATGTTTTGAATATCCATCCACCTATAGGGCAGTACTGATGTGTGGTTTCATGCAGGTTACATGAACACTTCAAATGTCGAAACTGAAAATAATAGAGAGCAGAAGATTAACAACATTTCTCAAAGTGTAAAAATAAATGTCACAGCGTTCAGTGCCAAACTTTTTAAATTTTATAACAGTAAATGTGGATTTTGTATAATTTGGGCATATAACATATGAAATTCAATCACTGGTCACTTTATTAGGAACACCGTTGGATCCCCTTTTGCCTTTAGAACTGCCTTAATTCTTCTGGTCATTGATTGAAGGTGCTGGAAATGTTCCTCAGAGGTTCTGGCCAATGTTGAGATGATAGCATCACACAGCTGCTGCAGATTTATCAGCTGCACATTCATGATGTGAATCTCTCATTTCACCATATCCCAAAGGTTTTAGATGGTTAATGCTTTGTGACATCATGCATTTTCCTGCTGGAAGTAGCCATCAGAAGATGAGTCCACTTTGGTCATAAAGGGATGGACATGGTCAGCAACAATATTCAGGTAGGCTGTGGAGACTTAGTTAGTACTAAAGCACCAAAGTGAGCCAATGTCTTCTTCATTAAACCACCAGCAGCCTGAAACGTCGATACAAGGTTGGATGCCATGCTTTCATATTGACCGCAAATTCTGACCAGACCATCTGAATGTTGCAGCTGAAATCTAAAATAATCAGATCAACATTTTCCCAGTCCCTTATTGTCCAGTCCTGGTGATCTTGTGTGTATTGTAGCCTCAGTTTCCTGTTCTTAGCTGACAGGAGTGACACCCGGTGTGGTCTTCTGCTGTTATCGTCCATCTGCTTCAGAGTGTTCAGAGATGGTGTTCTGTAGACCAGTGCCATTTTATCATCTTGAACCAGTCTGTCCATTCTTTTGTGATCTCTGACATCAGAAAAGCATTTCCTCACACAGCTGTTGCTCCCTGGATATTATTCTCTGTAAACCCTGGAGAAGGTTGTGGGTGAAAATCCCAGCAGATTAACAGTTTCCAAAACATTCAGATCAGTACACCTGGCACCAACAACCATACAATTTTCAAAGTTACTTAATTCATCTTCTCCATTCTGATACTTAGTCTGAACATAAAGCAAGTTGTCTTCACCACATAGAGGCCTAAACGCTTAGAGTTGCTGCCCTGTGATTGGCTGATCAGCTGTTTGTGTTAACAAGCTATTGAACAGCTATACTTAATAAAGTGGCCAGCGATTGTATATGCTACTGTGAATAACTTAAAAAAGTTTAAAACATGTAGAAATTACTAAGAAGGTTTCAAATGTTGTTTTTATGGAAGTAAAAATACAGTATACGAACGAATGAATTACATTTTATTTGAATAGGTTCAACATATTTCCAGTACACTGAATGCAACTGATGTGCTGTACAGTGATGTTATTGCTACTCTCCATCCCTTGTCCCTAATGTATTAAGTTTTTTCTTGAATAATGTTTCAGTGGATCATGGGCTGCAGGAGATCGTAAAAACAAAAGAAATCAAAACAAATGACTTAAGATGACAACATTTATTAACAGCCTTTTATGCTTATTTTGGTGAATACATTGGGGTTTTTAGCTCAAAAATAAACATTTCACTGAAAAGCACTATTCAGATTGTGTTTTCTTTCATAGAGATTGTATTTCTGTCTGTATTGTAATCAGAACTAAATTACAAATTTACTAAATTACAACCAGGTGCTAAAGGACAAGAACAGCAAAAGTCTATCTATGTTATTTTCTAATGTTCATATTAAAATTATAATATATATCTATCTATATTAAATATTTGAATTAACTTTCAGTAATTGCGTCATTTGTATTTCTGTGGAGTTTAACTTTGACTTTTTAAAGGTGCAACATTCTTTAATTCACAAACTTGTACTACTGCCTTGTTGTATTGATTTATTTACTTATATTAAACTTAAGTGTGATTCAGTTTGTTAGTGTCAGCCAGATCCTTCTTTATGACCCTGTACAAACCAATAAACAACTTTCCCCACATTTCTCTTTGGTTGCCAGCAGCAGAGCTTGCTGTTTTTTGGGTTGTGTATACCAAAGTCAAAAGGATGCGCTCAAAATCCTCCTGATGCAGAGGACCATTAAGGTTTGAGAGGTTAAATATTAGTCTTGAAACATCAGTTAGGTTCTTTGGAATTATTTCCTTGTAGATGAAGTCCAAATTTCTTGTCTTGTGAAGTGAAGACAGTTCAGCATCTGCAACTGAGAAAGCTCCAGTGGGATCAAAGTGTATCCCAGACATCAGGATCTAAATTATAAAAAGTAAACAAAAAGGATGAATATGTTACAAGTCTGCACTTTTAATGATCTTTAAAATTTGCTTGTTTGTTTTACCTCAAATAACAGATGAGCATCACTGATGGGATTATAGGATGTTGGGATTAATTCTGTCGTTCCTCTTTTTACTCTGCTTGCACCTGGAAACAGGACTTTTGTGGAAACACAATAAAAAGGCAGACAATGAGAATTTTGGGCATTAGAAAAGCAAAAGCTGATTCAGTGTCTTTGCTTTCGACTTTTTTTTACATGTCTTGGACTCCCTTAAGCGGAAACTCAGTGATTATGATGAAACAATGGTTTTAATGCTGCTTTTGGGCAGATCCAAACAGAGTGATGTTCTGCACTCAAATGAAAACCATGCGTTTCAAACTATGTGATCTTTGACCTTCCAGACAAATTCTACCTGCAGACAATAAACCTCAAAGGCAGAGAAACATATGGGACGTGCAACAGGGTTTATATGATTTCAGCATGGTCTTCATCCTAACTTCATCCTTCTCTTTTCATCCTAACATTCCTTAAACTCATAACCCAAACATGATGTTAACATAACTAATGGTCAGTAGTCTGAATGAGAAGATAAAGCTGTAAATTAAGTTAAGAAATAAATCATTCAAACCTTATGATTGACTGCAGTTAGCTTTAAGTATTTATATTACTCACTGAATACCTGAGTATCAGCAGAACAAATAATTAATCTAAAAAAAAAAATAGAATCAATACATTTTAAAACAGAAAGCATTTTTAAGAAATGAAAAAAGTTATAGCAATATTTGGACCAAATATTAGTCAAGATAAAGATGTTTAAAAAGTTCAGGATGAGATCATCTAATCAAACCATTTTATGACCTCATAAATTTGAGCTTCAAAACTGTAAATAGGGCATAATGCAAAATTTTAGCCAAATACAGACACTCAAATCCTGTAGATATGAAGATATTACAAACAATTAGCAAGCTATGTTGTACACATTGAAGTATGCATGAATGTAAGCCAAACTGACAAATTCAATAAGTATTAAAAAAAATCTGAAACTTCTATGGTGCTTATGAGTATTCCCTGGGCTCTTTTACATGCTGGCAGCACCAGTGAGAAGTGATAGTTTGGAAAATTTGAATAAAGGCAGAAATAATTCATCATCTTTTTAGTGAAATAAAATAATTATCTTCTCAGAAACAAACCTAGACCAAATTAAGTTGATCAGAATGAATTAAAAAGCATTAGCCTAGGACTTTGGAACTCTCTCTTTTTAGTCTGCAGTCTATTGATTTGGTTGAAAAAGCAGCTTTTTAAAACATTTGACTGTTTTTAATGTGTCTTTTATTGTTTCTTCTGTACAACATTTTGTGTTTTTTATCCTGATAAGTGCTATATAAATAAAGCCTTATACTTACATTAAAAAAGGGAAAAAAATAGTACAACAAGAAAACATTTAATTAGAAAATTTAAACTGTATTTTATTTATGGAAAAAAGTCAATAAAAAAAATATAACTTGCAAAAACTTAACTTCTGAAAGTAGTTACTGCTAAAATTTTAAGTCATACCTTTAGTTTTGACTTGTGTGACACCAGTTTTGAAGCAAAAGTAGAAAAGTCCAACCATCATCATTCTCCAAGAAAGCATGATGACTCTTCAAATGTTGGCTTCTGTTTTACAAAAGCCCAGTTTGTCTACAGTTTAAATTGCATCCAGTGTGGTTTAGTTGGGTCTTCACAGTTCACAGAGCAGCAGAATCACGTTACATGGTGCAGCAGACTTTCCCTTTTTGATCTCAGTCTGTGTTTCTCTCCCCCTCCCATCAGCATTAGATTTCTCTCCTGCTCTTTTCCTGGCCCTTCAGCAGATTTTATCACTTTTGCCTGGTTGTCATCAGCTTCAAGCCCTCATGTGCAGTTTTCTCTGTTGTACATCCAATAGCCGTTTGTGTCATCCTCATCCTTTTTGTGGTATATTAGAATCAGTTTTATTCCAGAGTTTATAAAAATAAGAACTTTTTGTTGATGATTTAGTATAGAAGAGTTCACTAGTTAAAAAAAAAAGTAAAGCAGTGATACACACAATGTGCACATACAGGGTAATATTGCAAATATGTAAAAATGGATCTACATAGTATTCAAGTGTGTAAACAGAAGTTGGACTGACTAAAATATTTATATTTGGGAAGTGTGTTTGGTTTGAAGAGATTCAGTTCAACAGCTGATGGAAAGACGAGAGGAGCACCTTCTTAACTTCTGACCACATGGTGATGTGACTGGTTGTGAAATCTGAACAGGAGAGGAATCTACTTTTCTGTTTTTATAGGAGCTGTTGTTAGAAACACAATGACACCAAAATGACTCAAAACATCTGCAGAAACCACAAAAAATACTTTGTTCAGTTTGGCACGACCAACCTTCTCCACAAGCCTGAAAAGGAAAACTTACAATAGGTAAGGCATAAAAAATTACCTTTATTTGTTTTAGCAATATTTCAGGGTGAATTAATTCCTTCTGTGGATTCAAACCAAAGTCAATTTTTCACTACAGCATGTGGTTATATGTTCCAGTGGCGAGCCTTGCCAGATGTGCTGCATGGGCAGACATTTGTTGATGTGTGTGAGAGAGAGAGGGTGCAGAATATTTCAAAGATGGCAAGAGAGCTGCAACCAAGTTACAAAGTACAGTTCAAGAACTTTAATATTTTTTAAACATGTAAATTAAACAAATGTGTTATTCTGAGTGGATAATTCCTTTTCTGTACTTGCTGAGTGACCCAAAGGTGGTTCCTATAATTACTGAGATTTAATGTGTTTATTGTGACAATGTCATGCCATGGCCATGTTAAAGACAGAAATGCAGGTAGAAGGTCAGGAAATGCCTACAGATTCACAGCTTAGAGGAGGAAATAATCCATGTTTCCTGCTGTTTCTTATTGCTTTTTCTCATGTTGTATTTTGCCCAACAGGAGTTACAGTTTTCTGGAAAGTGCAGCAGTTTGGGACAAACTTTTGGTAATTTTCTGTCTGAGTCTAATGAAACTGATGAAGATACTTGAACTTTGAAACTACATAACCACAACAGCCATAACAATGTTATACTGTTGGAGGAGCAGGCACATTATAATAATGGATTAGATTTATATAGCAGAGCAACAGAGGATTCATTATTCATGTAGCTGCCCCGGGGCAGTCTGAAGCGAGGCTGCCATAACCCTCTGACCATTCACACACAGGAAAAGTGAGTGAAGTGTCTTGCCTAAGGATACAAGACAAAGTGACTGGCAGGTGCTTAATCGACAACCCTTCTGTTGACTACCTCTATGAGCTACTGCTGCCCCAATGTGAGATGTAATAAACCACATGTGAGAAGTAACACCACAGCAGTGTTAGATTTAGATAAATTATAATTAAACTAATACTTGTAACTTTTTAGCACTACCTTTTTTAGGTTTGGTTGGATCAATATGGGTGACATGGGTAGCATTTAACACACCTAGATCAATACTGCACCAAATCACATTCTATGGCAACCTGAACTCACAGCTGATGGACATTTCATAACTAGCAGCTTCTCTCCTTTCTGTTTTGATTACACGCAAAGTTATAAATTCATCTAATCTATTTGAATATTTATTCAATGTCATGTAGTGAAATTAGTAAGTAATTAGTATTATTAACTGAGCATGTACATTTTCGAACGCAACACTGACAAAACTGGGATCTAAAGTGGAATCTTTACATTACCACTTTCATTTCAACCCATTCCACAAACGAATTTGTCATAAAATTCAGTGTTTTTAGATAAAGTCTGAGTGAGCTCATTTTCATACAGATAACAAATCATGGCAGCATTTGATCAAATTAGGTCTCTATATTGCACATGTTGGTTTGCTTTCAATCAGAACAGGACCATAAGTCAGCACATATGCTGGTTCAATTTATGTTAAGAGAAAGAAAAACAAGTTATTTAACAACATATCTATAAACAACAAAAATAGACCATGTGTGCATTCAAAGCTCTGAGCTGCACAGATAAACCTTCAACTGTGACTAAAAGTGGTTATACAAGTAAAACATAAATTTTAAGAAAGAATAATAAAGTTGTAATTGCTACAATCCTCCACTAGATGTCAGCATTTATTCATCATTAATTAAATTTTAGATAGACGTCACACAAAGACGGTAGCCTAGTAAACTAGACCGTCAGTTCTGCTCTGCAGACTTTAGTCTGGTTTACCAGGCTACAAAGATGGTGTACTGAAACATGTATTGTTCATTCACTAAAACATACAGTCTAGTGTTAATTTATTTTAATAATATTTTTAATTTGTCCACAAGCTGTGCTGTGTTTAATGAAAGCTATGATTTTTGACATATCTCCACATTTAGACTTGCACACTGGCAGCTACTGAACAAATCACTCTTCAGTCCATCAGCTTTTTCTCTGCCAGAGTTTGGAGCTACTGTAGACACATCAACATACCCCGGGAAGTCGCCACTTCACAGCCTGGTACTGCAGCTTTTTCACAGACCATCTGTCATCACTAGGCACTGGCGCTGTAAGCTGCTGTCTGTGGGCCAAATCTATTTTATGATCCATTCAGCTTCTCTCCTGTGTTTTAAAGTGATATTCCATTTAATCATTTGTGACTTTTTAAACAAGATATCTGACCAATTCTTTCATTTATAGGCTGTGCTACATTTATTCAAACACAATGCCCATGTACCACATGAAGTACTCCATAATTAAGAGTACAAAAGGTTAAAGAAGCATTGTAACAACAGGTGAAAAAAATTGCATAGACTGAAAAGACTACAGGTTTTAAAACACATAGTGATCATTTTTGTCAAAGGATCTGTGTTTTTGAGCAGCATTTGAGTTTATCAATACTCATCAGGACAAGAGAACAACAGCTGAATCCTGTCAAAGTGGTGAAAAGGCACGTGATTAATATGAAAAAGCATTTCTCTTTTGTGTTTTTAGGACACATAAAAGTTTATTGAGCTGGAAGGAAAAATATAGTTATTTAGAAATATTACAAGAAGTGAAAAACGAATGTGTGTCTGCATATATGCATGTGTCTTATTGAGATTTGAGGAGTAAATTACTATTCAACTAAATATTTAATTTTTATATTATCAAAACAAATCCTGTGATATTCAGTGCACCTTCAGTAGAACATGTCTTCAAATTAAATCTAAATCCTAGAATTTGTATTCAACTTTTACATTAATTGTTTCTTGCACATCTTGTTTGATTGTGTTTTTTGAGCAATCTTTTCTCTTATCTCTTTGCATTTTTTCAATTCCTTTTTGTAAATGCAGAAGAAAACATACAGAATAACAAAAAAGCATGAATTGTCTTTTCAATTCACAGCCACCTCGCTTGCAACTCGTCAAAAGAAGCTCAATTCCACTTCTCTTTTCTGGTTAAGCTCTTGTAATGGATGAATAATCTCAGCAATTGATTGTGTGGCTCTATTTCAGGCAGCAGAAACTCCTCAGTTCAAGGCCATTACCTCAGTTATGACTGCAGGTCCTGCTGGAAGCTAAAGGTCTGCATCTCAATCTACTATCAGCAAGATGGGAATTATTGACTGTAAGTGACAGAAGGATGATTCCTCTGATTTTTTTAAAGTACTTTGAAAGGACCATTTATCAGAAAAAACCTATAATACACTTGGCAGCTGTTAGATTTCCTTAAAGCTAGTGAAATGCAAACAAATTCAGGTCTCTCCTTTTGATACAAAACCTGAAAGCTAAGTTAAAGTGTTAGATTTTTGTGAACTAGCAACAACCCAGCTGGCTCTGACGGTAAGATAATGAAAAAAAATCTAGTTTTTAACTGTGTAATTATTCACTAACTTGCATGAGATATAGATGTCTTTAATAGCTGACTTAATATTTTATTATAGAAATGCAGTTAAGATGCAAATATCTGACATAATATCTTTAGAAGTAGCAATCAAAAACATTCAAATAGATCTCAAGATTTCATTTCTTTTTCCTCTTGATCAATACTGCATCAAGAGAACTGAAGATTTAGTACACAGACAAAAGAAAAGCAATTTCTGGTATACAATATGGCGAAGCTTTGTTATTGTATTTAACAGTTTATTGCCCTAATTCATTTCATGGTTGCAGGTATTCTTAGTGAAAACTCTGGCTATGGCAAAATTGTGTGAAACTCATGATTTTGATTTAATTTTCTGTCTGAACAGATTGCCAAACCACTTTAAGCACCCCATCCAGATGCGCTCTGAGACAAATAAGATTCTACTATGTTTAAAGTATCTGTACAGACAGTAATATTACATGGTTTTTATTTTAATCAAACATTTTCTTTTAATCAAAAAGATAAAAAAATATGCAAAAAATACACAAGAGTTGCATGATTCAAGTCAGACAATGTAAAACAAGATGCCTTTTGCCAAATCAATGATTTATGTGATTGTATTTCTTAGGAACACTTATCCACACATTTACACACAGACACACTCATCAGCTGCTCAGAGGAAGTCCAGACATGTTGAAAAGACCAACCAGCTGCTCTCACAGATCAACTTTCATCATCACACTGAAAGAGCAGCACTCTGACCCATGCAGACGCAGAGGAAATGTCACAGTTACCCACAGAATGTTAGTTGGGCTTATTAAACAAAAATACTTAGATCCACAGCAATGTGTAGTGGTTATCTAACACTTTAAATCCTGAAATATGAAATAATATTTTACAAAATCTAGGTTTTAAAATAGAACTCTTTATTGGATAATTTTATTACAACAAATCAGCTTTAGTTTATCATGTATGTTGGATAACAATAAAGGATTTATAAAGAAATACAATTGGCACTTTCCACTTGTAGGTCCTCCATCAACAACATGTATAGGACTGGATGTTTATTTTTGATGAACATAGTAATCTCAATATAATCATCTGGTTGATTTAAGGCCAAAGTGGTTTGATGCAAATTAGCAGCAGTGGACTACAAGGGGTTAAAGATAGTTTAAGGGAACTCAACACCAAAAATGTAATACGATTAAAAAAAAAAAAAAAATCTTGTACAGTCAGGTTCAGAAAAAAAAGCATCATTAGTGTGTATTAATATTTTATACAAATTTGATATTTAAACAACTTTTCATTAAGCATTTTTGCAACAGACAACAAAGTCTCTGTCATGTACTGATTTTTTTCATTTATTTAGATAAGTGCTTGGCATTCCTGCTTCATTTCTTCTGAATCTGATTTTTTTGTAAGTCATTCAAAACCCAACAGAAACACCTAAAAACTCCCAGTTTTGATATACTGTAATTTTGTTCCTTCCTCAATTGTTTAGTTTTCCTGAGATTAATTGCTGTATGTCATTCTCTTTGAGTCAGCATTGAACAATTTCCTGTCAGCACTTCAAGACAGTAAAGATGGTGGAGCCAGAGTTCAGTGCATCCCTATTTGTAGCCTTGACACATCATTAGTAATACTGTTGACCACTTGGAGACTCACTGACCCTGGACTCCATCTGCTATTGTTTATTATGTTTCTCACTTTCTAAATCTGTTTGCAATTTATCATTTATATAATAAATGACTCAGAATATTTTGCCATAGGTTTTATACATATTGAAACTGTATTTGCTGACTGTAAGGAGTCAAAATAAAGAGTAAAATGTGTAGAATGTACTGAATGTTTTAGTTTGTGACAAAGTTAGTGGTCCGACCACAATAGAAGTGAGTCACCCTCCCAACTTTCCCGTATGCAGAGAAGTTGTTTGGCTTTAAACTGCGTCACATGTCAAAAGGATAAGAAACACAGAAAGAAAGGAAAATTCCAGTAAAAACAATGACGCCTGCTATCAGGACCATGTAGTCATCATTTTTTACCGGCAGGATTTTTATTATCATTAGTGATTTGCACGAAAAACTAACATGCTGGTGTGATGTTACGTAAAAAAATATAGGAACACTTCTCTCAACTTGCTTCCTTTTGCTACTGACACAATTATGCACCAGTTCGTCTGTTATTCCCTTGCAGACTATTGTTGTAAATTTGCCTTAAACCACTTCTGGCCTTATAGAGCAGCCAAGTGAGCATTACTACTTTCTTCTAAATCCTGCCATATCCAGTCCTATACATGTCTTCTGCCTTCTTTTGGAAGATCGACAGACATAAAGTGACAATTTTATTTTTGTTACTGTTATATTGTTCTATAATTACATAATAAAATAAAACAGATATAGCTGTTATATTTGGGGGTTTATAAGAGATCTGAGCCCCGGACCTCTAAATGTGTTTGTGATTTTATGCCTGGGCACACTGCTGCATACAGGTTGATACATACAACCAATATTGCTGCTGCACAAAATACAGCTTTAGTACAGTTTGATTATTGACATGTTTGCAGTATGATCTGACACTTTGTTTGCATTTTTTAAATACATATATTAATGTAAACTTTAAATTATTATATTATCCCAAATACCTTCAGTTAACACCATGTCTGTGTCTCCAAACCTGAGTCTAACCAGGACTATGACAGTGAACGCATCACTAACCTCATCACTTCTGATGCTTTGTAGCTGGATCCCTGCATTTAGCGCTCCCTGGTTCTGTGATTTCATTACATGCCCTTAATCAAATATCAGCACATCAGATGATTTCAAGTCAATTACTCAATGACAGTGCTGCAGGTAATATCATCAATCACCTGCTGCTAGCCATCTCCCAGCACAACATGGCTTACACCATCCTGTTATCTCCTGTAACATAATGAAGAGATGTAGGATTTTCAGTGTTGTCATACAATCAAAATCAATTTAAACAACTCTTGTACAATATGCGTTATTGTTTGAGGAAAAAAGACATTAAATGGACAATCTGAAACATTTTTCAAAAGCACGAGTTAGATTATATTGTCACAGAGAAATATTATAACAGAAGACTTAAATAACACCACCAAATGTTTGCAGCCATGCTAGCAGCTGTGTCAGGCCATGCTTGAACCGACTGCAAGTGATAATGTGTTAACAAATTCTCAATGACAATGCTGTCGTGTTAACTGTGTGCCAATCTGGAATCTACTTTTCGCTTTGTACTGACCACCATCAGGCAACTTCCAACAATCCTGAGCTTCCAGTAGGACCAGACATCTGAAAAACACACAAAAGTAACAAAGACTGTTGTATTTAAACATCTGATTCAAAAGTTCAATCAGTTTTTCTTTAATAAGTGTTGAAATATTATTTTTTTTCTACTGAAACAGCCAGTTTTGTTTATTATTTCAGAGACAACATGAACAGTCCCTGACAAGAGTGGTGCTTTGAATTCTTCTAATTGTTTTTTTCAGTGAGTTCTAAAAGTAATAACAAGATAAAAAAATATTTCCCAGTAGACTTTTGATATGTAGTTCCATTTTTTAAATTAATATTTGACACAATATTTATTTTTAATTATTAAAATAAAAATAATACCACCTTTTGATGACTTTAAATGGAGCCAAATGTTGACCAAATCCACTACAATTGATGTTTAATGACCTCAGTCCCACACATTTATACTCTTTGGATTTATTAACATAAAAATGTTTAGAACACATGAACTTAAAATTGTTTGTGTGACTAATTATTTAATTGTTCTTCAGGATAACTGACTAAATGTAATCCTTTCTGTAAGTATCAAAGGAAAAGCCACACCCATCCATTATTCACCATGCATTATGGGCTGCATGGTGGCGCAGTTGTTAGCACTGTTGCCTCGCAGCAAGAAGATCGCAGGTTAGAATCCCGGCTGCGGCCTTTCTGCGTGGAGTTAGCATGTTCTCCCTGTGCATGCGTGGGTTTCCTCCAGGTACTCTGGTTTCCCCCACAGATCACAACATGCCCTATAGGGTACAGGGTGCAGAACTCCCTTGTAAAAGAGATTCTGAATCTCAGTGGGACTTTCCTGGTTAAATAAAGGTTACCGTAATTTCCGGACTATAAGCCGCTACTTTTTTCCCTTGCTTTGGACCCTGCGCCTTAAACAACGGTGCGGCTTATCTGTGGCTCAGCTAACGGCTACCAAGGGGGCGCTATCAAAGCACCAGCGCACAACAAAGTATGTTTTGAAAAACTGGACTGCTGCGTGATGATGATGGAGAGTAAGAGATGACTGTTTGGGAACTGCTGTATCAAAATAAGCAGCCTACCTTGTTATGTCTTCCTCCTCCTGCGTGCTAAAACCATCAAAATCCTCTTTGTCAGTGTCAGAAACGAACAGGCCCAGAATCGCCTCATCAGCCAGTCTCTCTCCTTTGTTGTCGCTCTGAAAACCAATAAAATCCTCTTCCTCTTTGTCAGTGTCTGAATCAAACAGCCTCCGAACGGCTCAATCAGCTATTGCGCAATCCACTTCTATGGCCGTGTGTCGCATTTGCGCATGCGCACGTAATTTACGTGACCGCGATTCATAAAGCTTTTGCGTGTTTTACGTACGTGCGTTTACCTCGCAGTCACGTTCATTACGTGCGCATGCACAAACGCGACGCGTGGCCATATTAGAGGATTACGCAATAGCTTATGGAGCCCTCGTTCGGAGGCTGTTTTACTCCGAAACTGATGAAGAGGAAGAGGATTTTATTGGTTTTTAGAGGGACAACAAAGGAGAGAGACTGGCTGAGGAGGCGATTCTGGACCTGTTCATTTCTGACACTGACGATGAGGATTTTGGTGGTTTTAGTACGCAGGAGGAGGAAGACGATGACACGGTAGGCTGCTTATTTTTGATACAATAGTTCCCAAACAGTCATCTCTGTCCCAACAATCCCCTCTGTGGTAGCAGGAACTCATATATAGAGTAATTAAACATTAAGGAACAGTGAGGCCAGCTAGTGCTGCTGGAACCGGTTGGGCTGCTTCGGCTTTCTCTCAGTTCAAGCAGCAATCAGTAGCTGCCCAAGGTGGTAAAACATTTACATACGAACAGTAGGCTGTGTCCTCAGAGCAGACAACAACCGTATTCACATACAAACAGACAAAGGTATGTGGGTGTGAGAGTAGCCTCTAAGTGGCCTCCCACACACACATACATATGGTAACTAAACATTAAAACACCCGCGGCTTATAGTTAGGTGCGGCTTATGTGTGGACAAATCTGCAATTACCCCCAAATTTAGCTGCTGCGGCTTATATTCAGGTGCGCCTTATAGCCCGGAAATTACGGTAATAATTCACCTGTAAGGAAAATGTAACGGGAATGCACCACAACACATTTCTCCTAATTAAGTTAAGTACCATACTTTCTCCATGCATCTGCCCTCTGTCCTTCCTCTCCTCCATCATTTCTCAGTCTTCTCTCATCTGTTTTTTCTTTGTTTTCTCTTTTCATCCTTACAGAAATCTTTATTACTTTTAATGACTTGATGGACTCATGGGAGGGGAAACTGCCTACATTCATTAATTCACAACTTAAGGCAATAAAAACAGAATTTTATTAACAAACCATTTGCTTACTCCCAGTTATGTATTTGCAGACTTGCAAATAACTAAATCTACAAAAGTTTATTTTTAAACTCTTAAACATCTCTGATTTTGTTGTTCTAATGGAATAATTGTTACTCCTAAAAGGTACTGAACCTTTTTTAATTCCACAGAAAGTAACAAATATGGTCTGCTAGTTTCAAAAGCACAACAAACCTTTGGTTCCAGTTTGGTGTTGTGTCCGCCAGCTTCCTTCCTGTCCCTGACCTTTAAGGTCTTGGCATTATAATGAGCCAACTCTCCAGTTTCTCTTTCCCCTTGTACTGTCCTGTCACTGTGGGTTTTTTTGTGTTCAAAATATCAGTCTCAATGCTGTTCCGCTTATGTTGCTTCAACCTGACCCGGTGAGTATGAGGTTTCTACTCGTGTGCACATACAGGGACGAAAACGGGTATGACACTGACTTATGGTGAAGGGGAAACAGGAGGGGCTGCAGAAATATCACTGATTATTATCAACAAAAACACACTGCTCAGCATTTAGTCAAAGCTCTGTGCTAAAGCAGCCATATATCATATGTCCCACAGGCAAATGCACAATCTTTTACAACTGAATTCTCTTTGTTTGCTTGGTGTTGATGCCATATGCTCCAAAAATCTGATCCAGTAAATTGCATCTTCAGCAAGATTATAGAAATCTATTTAATATATTTAGAGCATATTACGTGCGGCAGACCAGAATACTTTTGAGGGAAACAGAACAATATTCTCATTAACTCAAAATGGAAAGTATATGGGATCAATAAGGCCTTTATTTGTCTATATGCAGGCTGTGAGCAGGTTCTCTAAGCTGCTCTCTTGAGTCACTTTTAATTTAACACAGACTTTATTTTATGCAGAGCTACAAAGGCAGTGTAGTGAGGCTAGAAAACATTTGCAAAGGAAAACAGGCATTGACACAGGTGAAAACATCAGTTTATGCAGCATAAAGATCTAATCTCATTCAGACGTGCTTATTTATCATTGGATTTTACTATTAAGCAAAAACCTCCAGGTGCCACCAAAAATGGTTTCCCTCTGCTCCTCAGGGATGGATCAAACGCAGAGAACATATTCCACGTTGTACAGAGGTATATATGCATGTGGCCAAAAAATTCCTCCTGTCTTCCCTATTTGAAATTACTCAACCTTAAAATTAAAATTAAGATGATTTCTTCATCTTCTGTCATGTATTTGAACTTAGTGTTGTATTTATATCTGATGTTCATTACAAGATGTATTGGTGAAATAAAGTGCAAGCCAACCTTTAACAAATATTTGTTGATAGAGAACTGTTGAGTTCAATTTCAAATAGATTTATTGTCCACATGTACAATTATTTGATGTCAAACATCAGATAAAACAGATTTATGTGGATCTTTCTGAGCAGATCATCCTATAAATATTTCAGGAAATTTGTTTGGTAATGCTGTAAACACATGACAACAGCCTTGAAAAGCTGTAACTCCAAGACTTTATGTTAGAATCAAGCACACATTGGGTGGTGTACAATATTTAAATCCTATTGAATCCAGCTGCAAATGTGCCTTGGCGAGATTAAACTAAGAGAAGACTGATTGATGGTTTCTGCAGCTATAAAAAGTCTGGAATGACAAACATATTTTGCTGTCCCTCTGTTTTGTGTGGCAAAAAATGTTTCTCATTGACTCTTCAGACTTGCATTTGCCAAAATCCCAGTTTCATTTTTTTCCATTGGCAAAATGTGAAACTTCTTGCTGTGGCTGCATGGCTCATCACAGAGTGCCAGCGTATGCTGTGGCCTGACTGAGGAGGGCACAAGTCTGTAAACTGTAGCTGCAATGTGAAAACCATCAGTTAAAACCTCATTTTCCTCCAAGGTAGTGGGATGGAGGTGCAGAGGCCTCTCTGAAGCATAGAAGCAGAGGTGCATGACCTGCAGCATGTGTACAAATGCAAGGGTCTTCAAGTCCAATGAAGAATTGAGGATTCTTTAGGAAGAGGTGGAAATAAATTTGTTTGCAACTTTGTAAATAAAAGAGGCTACTGTTCTTCTTTAATCCTTCCTGGAGGAGAGTCTAGGAAAGTTGTAATGAAAAGCAGATTCTAGAATAAGAGCTAGCTTTTCCCCTCATCTTAATGCAATCCAATGCCACCTTGAGCTTTTTGTCTGCACTTTGTATCTCATCATTCTCTTTAGTTGGACCAGAATGGAGGTCTGGCACCAGACGTCCTGATAATGAGGAGAAAATGAGAGGAGAGGAAGCTATGAAAGGAAATATCCCTTCAAATATGCCCCATTTTTCTCTCCTTGGCCCCTTCTTCTTGTGCTCTGTCCCTCGTCCAACCTCTCAACTTTTATTCCCAGGCTACACACCAAGCCGGGCCCTCTGTGCAGAGCAGGAAGCTGGACTGGGAGCCTGCTGTCTCCACGCCAAGGCAAGTGGGTATGAGACGTCTGCCTGGGAGAAGGTGGCCACTTTCCCAGCTATGAGCCAGAGTCAAACTGACAGCCATGTTCAAGAGACCCAGGGGAAATTACAGAGTCTGAAAGCTCTAAGCACAGTGGAGCTCAGACGTGAAAACCAGCACGCTGTGGATGAGCACTATAGAACACACTGCACTCAATAGTTCTTTCATACAGGAAACATTTTTAAAAGTTGGTATTTGGCACAACATTGTTGGGATTTTAAGGCTTTTTTTGTTACTGCTAAAATCTGTTTTATACTAAACTACACTGACAAAGTTGACATTTTACCACTAAAGTGTCAAACACAATAGTTAAGATTCCTCAGGGGTTACTGAGGATTCTTCTTTTCTCAGATACCACAAAATCAGTTGATCTGAAGATGAGAAACTTGTGATAAGTCTTCCACACTGTCTGACTAGCTGATTCAAGACAAAGACATCTAAAATGTGATTTACTGAAATTATGTAGACTTAGGGACAGCTAAATGAAGAAACATGTATTTGAGCTATGTGACTGGAAACTGCTCACTTACATTCTTGTGGCTGGAAGAGACTCGTTTATAAGTCGTTGATTCCTTTTTTTTGGTCCTTTGCGGATGTGTCATACATGAATTGTGGTGAAGAAATGAGATTTAAAATTTTTCCACTCAGGGTGTTTTTAACCACGTCAATATGTCCTTGACATTAGTTTGATCCTGCAAAAATACTTTTTAAGAAAAGAGAAGCAACGTTTGGTCCAAGAAGTTTTCAGGTTTAAAAAGCACTTTTGTTTTATCATGGTTGCAATTAGGGTTAAGAATAGGTTCATAACTTCATAAGGTTAGAAAAAATTTACTGACAGGAATAAAATACATTCATTATGTCTTAAATACTGGTAGATGCCATAGATGTTCCAAGTGCAGTTCCACTGAGAACCACTAGAGGTTGCATATTTTTTTAAAGTCATTATTCCCTATGTAAACAAATCAGCCTTGAGACTTCTTTTGCGGGTATAGTTGTTTTAAATTAAGCGGTCATCACACAGGAAGGCTGTTTGGTGAAGAAAAAGTATTTTATTGTTTCAAATGAAAAATATATTAAGTGCCCCAGATTAACGATTATTTTAAAATGGGTTCCTGAATAAAAAAATCTTGAAATATTGTGTTTTTGAATGGCATAGACAACCACTATTGAAAAACAATGTTGTCATAACCCCACCTCAAGCTTAACATGCAGCCTCAAGCCAGTCAGACGCAACCACAATGACAGATTACAAACGTGCATTAGCTGCAAATGCTACAGAATGTAGTCGCTCAACTGCATCAAACCCTCTGAGAGAGTTCCATAGTCTGGTACGCTAACTGAATACTTTGATCACCAGACCTCAGGGACCTGGATGTTAGAATGTACACTGGTGCTGCTTGTCCCTGTAGGGTCTAATAAACCAGAACCAAGTTCTTGAAATGAACTCTGGAATTTATGGGCAGCCAGTGCAGCTGGAAGAGTAGTGGGGTGATAATATGAGACATGGGTGTATTTGGAGGACTTATTCATAAGCCCATCACAAGCGTTTTAGACCACATGTAACCAATCCAAGGAAGTTTTACTAAGACAAGTTGCAGTAGTCTAGACGAAAAGAGACAAAAGTATGGATACATTTCCAGTTCACAGCATGACACAATGGAACTCAACTTATAGCAAGATTCCTTAAGACTAGTGAATGTTATGAATGCAGCAATTTACAAGTAACATTTTTAAATATATAATCAAACCTTTACTCAGCATGCACTGTTGAGAACTCTGCATGTGTGTGAAAATAATAAAAAACAGCTAAAGGGACTAGGGTCAGGATTAAGAAATGAAACTCATGAGCGATGTGCCCAGCGCTGCAAGTAACTGGGGCGGCATTAGCTCAGTTGGGAGAGTGGCCGGTCTGGTAACCGGAGGGTCACAGGTTCAATCCCCAGCTCTGGCTGGGTTAGATTGTCGTTGTGTCCTTGGGCAAGACACTTCACCCAACTTGCCTGTGTGAATGTGAGTGTGACTGTGTGTGAATGTTGGTGGTGGTCAGAAGGGCCGATGGCGCAGAATGGCAGCCTCGCTTCTGTCAGTCTGCCCCAGGGCAGCTGTGGCTACAGACGTCTGTCGTAGTTTACCACCACCGGTGAGAATGACTGTGTGAATGAATAATGCAACTCTGTAAAGCGTCTTTGAGTGACCTGAAAAGCACTATATAAAACTGATGCATTATTATTATTAACTACAACCTTGCATGGGAGCACCCAGAAACTTCTCACTAATGTGGCAGTCAGATCGAGTTTGTCTCATTCGGGTTCAACCAAAGGCAAGCAGAGACATGATTCCATAAATAAAAATACATGTTATTAATTATTAATTAAGGAAATATGGTAAAACAATGCACTGCGTCACACACCGGGTTATGGCTCGGTTGGACCGCCCCCGATAGTCCCAGAGGGGAACACCAATTTCTCCATTGTGGCTCTCCTCCACTCTTGTGCTTCTCTTCTGAACTGCGGGGGGGTGGGGGTCCAGCAGTCTGTCTACTTGGAGTGCAGACAGCTTGGAGCACCAATATACCACTGGCTTCACCGCCAGCCGCGAAGGTCCAGTCCCGCTCCTTCGCCGGTTCGAGTTCCATTGTGTTGCCACAGTCACACACACACACACACACACACACACACACACACACACACACACACACACACACACACACACACACACACACACACACACACACACACACACACACACACACACAGCTCACGCAGAATGAGACAGCAGGACGTCCATCAGTGGGGATGTTCTAAAACACAAAGCTATCAATATCTCCGAGCCGCTGACATGAGGAACACAGAGTCCAACGTTCCCACTACCCAAACCAGTATACCCGCGTGCACATAGACAATGCCCGCTACCGGCCCGAACACTGAACACCGTGCGAAAGCGGAGCAGAAGCTGCAGAGTCAGCCAAAAGCCTCAGACCATGGCCATATTATGAAAAAAACATGTTAAGTGATGAAGTAAGTTGGCAGTTGGCATGCAACGCTGAGGTGCATTACTGCCACCTACCGCATACAATTCCTTCCAGTTTTGAAACTGTTGAGAACACACAAGCAGTGTCAGTTCATGTCACATTTATAGGACGGCACGGGGAATTCGGGCCTGAACTGCAGCAGAACACACCCATTTCAAGACAATGAAACGATACGGGTGGTCTCATTCTATTTGGTTTAGAACGCCTCATCACCCATTAACTTTAAAAAACTGAACATGCATGCTTTTTTTTTTTTACAGATCCTGCCTCTAGTCCCTTTGAGCAACAAAAATGTATTATTTCTCAATCTTAGCTTTGCTTTTTCCTTTGTATTGCAGCTTAATTTGCTAATGATTATCAATATGTTCTTGAACTTCATTTACTATTGAACACATGACAATACTTTATTGTAGTTTTACCAAGCCACACCAAAAAGTAGTCAAAATGTGATGGTAAATAATGCTGATATACTTTTATACAGTGTAAATCTGTCTATTTTTGATGTTTTACAAAAAATATATACCCAGAAACTAAAATTAATCTTAATGAAATAATAAGATCTTTGAGGACTGATTGGTACAACTGATCTGATTTGACCTGCTCCCTGATGCATATAATTGATCAAACTTTATGACTAAAGCAACACCAAAAGACTTATCACACTGTGAAAATTGACAGCTGGTCCCTTCTGTGGCCCTGCTAACCACACAGCTATAATCAGTTCTGACTGGATGATATCTGAGAGAAGTGTAAGCTGAGGCGAAGGAGTCCTGGCTGACTTATGACAAGCCAAGATATTAAAGAAATCTGTCTTCATCTTTATCCACTCAAAGGATAACCACCAGAAACTGTGTCCTCTTATAAAAAATGGAAGGATGGAAAAAATACAAGAGTCCAGGCACAGACTCATAAAAGAACCAAGAGAAGAACATCTAATATCCTATTTGGGGTGAAATATAACATTTTGTAAAACTCATTTGAATTTGCACATGCACCAACATGAACTCTCAGATAGATCAAGCAACAAAAACATTCAAAGGCCAAAATATTTTATAGATTCTAAGACAAAAACTGGGAAATTTTAATATAAAAATTAAAGTTTGATATAAATATGTGACAGACTAAGCTGTAAAATATTGACTTTATTTAATCTACAGAATATGATTAGAGCTATAAAATAATGTCTCTTCACATCAGAGACACACAGACAAGGGACACACTTCAAGAAATGTTGCACTTATCAGTCAGGGAGACCACAAAGCCCCACAGATCCATTTCTGCTATATATGTACTAATAAGTAATTTATCACCTCATGTACCTTTAGAGCAATGAGAAAACAGTTTTAGGAGTGAAATACTTTCCGGGTAATCATAAAAAAGTCATGCCAGAGTGAGACTGAGATAGAGAAGTAAGAAGAACCAGATTACAGCTTTATGAATCATTAAAGCGTGATGGATTGGTGTCGGTGGAAACTAGGATTGGGTCTTTTCGATGTGGCTTGTCACACTGGTGCCTTCAGACGCTGTGACAGTCTGACTATTCCTAATATTTCAAAGCTTCTTACACTCAGTGAGCGTGACAGCCACGTATGAGCTCAGGCAGCAAGAGGCTTTCAGAGTTTACCACATTACACATTCATTAGGGATTTTACTCAAACATGCGCACAAGTCAGAGCTAACAAAATCTGTTGAATTACACTTTTACTCACTCAGATCAAAAACTGAAGTCAGGACGAGCTTCCACTTCATTACCCACGGTTACACAGCAAACAGATGGTCTGTTTGCTTCAAATCTGCTCACTTTAGGGCCATATAACCTCCATGTGTATTAATATTTACCAACAGTACTCCTCACTCACAGACTGAAATCAATGCTTCAGCTTCAAATCATAAAATTTTGATGGATTGTTGCTCTTATCTCAAGGGGAGGCCACAAAGTTAACATCAGAATAAATTAGGGTGTTTTTTTCATCCTATTTGACATTTACAGGGTTACGAAAGTAGGACACAATTCAAAATTATGCACTGTAGGGCAGAAAAACGAAAGTCAGACAAATGTACTACTTTTCCTGGGAATTTTTCAGGTTAATTAGCTCCACTTTCTTTCTTCAGTGACAGCTTTGGTATTCGCTGCTGTAGAAACTCGGTCAGTTATTTGACAGTATGAACAACGATCCAAGCTTGCAAAAGTCTGCAAATTATGCATCTTTATCTCACATGACAACAGGAACATCTGTTTAGGACATTTGTAGAGACTGCACTTTAAAAATATCTATTAGCATCCCAACGATTCCTCTGTTGCTGGGACCAACAGTCAAATAATGTTAAATTACTTCACCATTTTATGTGACTTTCAGTCTGGGAGGGGTTCAGGGGATCGGCTGTGCCAAAAGTGCAGTTTTTAGTTTAGACTGCTGAAGCTTTTTCCAAAATTGTAAAACTTTAGATTTGGTAAGAAAAACAAGAAGGGGCATAAAATGCAGTCTTGCTCAATTAAAGTTTATTTATTCATAGACAGTACACAAAACAATTCATATTAAATAATGTTGCCATGTACACAAGCCCTCCGGCTAATTACTAATTTGCAGACCCAGTCTTTGGTTCAAAGTCTACTGGTTAAGGAAGAGAATCTAATTAATTGAATGCCAAATAGTCCAACAGGAATGTTCCTTCGCCAGTTGTTCAAGAATTCCCAATGGCAAGTCATTTAGCAGAGTCTGTGTGTACAACAAATCATTCTGCAAACTATTGGTGCGCACACACACACACACACACACACACACACACACACACACACACACACACACACACACACACGCACGCAAACATTCATTATGTGCAGACACATCCTTCATTTGGCAGAGTAATGGCTGCCACATACATACTTTGTTTTGATGTTTGGTTCTGCTTTAGCTGTGCAACATCAGGAGTAAATGTGGGTTTCATAAAGACTGTAAAAGGTTGGGCTTTGAACTATTTATGGGTAAAACCAGATGAGTTAAAAGTTGCGATGGTAGCAACAAAGTTTAGGTTTCTCAGAGGCTATAAAAAGAAACTTTCTGGGGAATCTTTTTTTTTTTTTAAATCGACACTGCTGCTTTCATTTACATTTACAAAGGTAGAGGTCATGATCAGGTTGAAAAAACATTATAGGTATCACTTTTCTCAAATTATTTTAGATTCTAATGTTGTATATCGGCTTACTTGTTCACAGAGACCACATTTGTGTTTTTTTCCTGTAAGGAAAATCTCAATTCTAGAAATTCCAGAGAAAAAACAACAAATCAAGCTCTTCTTCCATTTTGTCTGTTCCAACATTTCCACACACTGAACGGAAGAGCATCTACTGGTGAGAATACATCACCGTCTGGATGGAATATTTATGAAGTGAAGACACAAAGTTCCTTTGACATCCTGTAAAGATCAAGTTGTTTGTTTTCTGCTTAAGCATGTTTATGAAAATGCAAAAAATCCTCAGAGGATCCTTCTGAATGACTCACCCTATCCATACATGTTCACCTTTAACTGCTCTTTGTAACTGAGACTTAAGGCACTGAATTTGTGTAGTTGTTTAAAGGGAACCCCAACGCAGAGGTGCTTCCACTTAGTTGTATGTACACTCTTGTGCAATATAGCCTTGATTTTGTTCTGACCTTGAGATTTTTGATAGGAAATCAAACAAGTTCCAATAAAAACTCTGAGAATATGACCGTTATTTGACTTTTCATTTTGTGCCAAGAAAGAGAGGAGGGATATACTTTAATAAGTAAGACATAAAACAGTGGTTTAGTAACTTTGTTTCCTCGTGTACATCTTGTTCTGTCTATTCCGTGTTACTTTATTGAAATTTAAAATCTGAAATAGTTTTTTTCTTCCTCTAACTGCGAACACTTGACAATTATGCTTTCAGTTATCCAATAGTTTTGCACAATTTTTTGCCTAATATGACAGCTGTTGTTGATCTCGTCTCATTTTTATGACTTTGCCAGTTTCATCATAAAAGTCCTACTTCATCCTAGTTCTATGATTCTCTGTTGGCACCAAGCTTCTTTGAAAATATGTTTTATGCATGTTAGATATGTTAAAAGAGGGAGTCTCTTTTAACAGAATCATCAGCCTGGCTGATCCCAGATGTCCTCAGGCTGGAATTTTGGGAGCAATAAATGAATTAAAGGCAAATTCTCAAATATTGAAACAAGCCCACACAGTCAGCCAGGGGCTTGTATAAAAATACTCCAGCGAGAAACTCATGGCAATGTGTCTTTTGTGTGTTAGAGAATCTAATACTGTACTCCAACACGTTCTGGGATAGCACCCTGAGGCTGAGACGTGTCAAGAAACTCATTAATCAACATCCTGCAGCCATTGCATTCTGTGTGATTGATTGCAGTGTGTACAGTGTATGGATGACGAAGAGAAGTCTGTGTCAGCGTGTCTTCTCACCTGGGTGTGTTTTCTCCGTGTTTGTATTTAACGTAGTTCTTTATGAATGACCTGGCAGCCGACAGCACAGTGTGACTGTGCACATACATGGCATGAGCAGCCAGGAGGGGCTCGCAGTGTTCGCCACCTCAAGGCAGATGGTGATTCTGTTAACATCTGTGTCAGGCTGCCCCTGCTGTTAAATAAATTTCCTTTCCTAGCCTGAGACATGGCTGTGTTCAGGGCGTTAACATGCCATGTAATCACACCGCGTCTGTGAATGGCATTAACTTTCTTTTGAAATATTTAAAGTGAAAGGAAACAGGTTCTACTTCTTAAAAACAGGTGTGTGCTCATTTGGTTTCGCATGTCAAAAAGTTTAAACCCATGTCCTTTTATGCTAGAAATGGCAATGTTCATTTTAATTTTGGAATGCACATGAAATCAGTCAAAAGTTTGACAGTTTGCAGGTATAGTCTAGTGTTTCTCATTCATGAATCATGTTCTGGGGTCTTAATCAAACAGACTATTCACAGCAGTGCACTGAATCAGCCCTTTACCTCACAAAATATGAAACAAACTGCAATTGTACACTAATGAGCCTAGGAAAATAATATTTTCATCCAAGGTTTGACTTTGTCAAGGTAATGCTGCATCAGCAGAAAAGGCACCACAAGGAGTTCCTTTCCTTTCCTTTCCTTTCCTTTCCTTTCCTTTCCTTTCCTTTCCTTTCCTTTCCTTTCCTTTCCTTTCCTTTCCTTTCCTTTCCATAAACAACTCACATTTTCCTTCTCAAACCAAACCAACCATCTCTGCTGGCTTGTAATTTATGGTGCAGATGTGCAGCAGGGTTGTTCAACTCAAGTTTTAAAGGGAAACAGTGCAAAAGGTGCTTTTGTGAGCCGTCTTCTGACGTACCACCCACACAGTCCTAATTTGGGTGTTATCCATTGTTATAAATCACACAGGTCATTAGATCACACCCCAGAAGCTCTTCTGCCCTTTCTCATCACACCAGTTTCACTTCATTTTGATTCAATTAGTAAGATTAATGGCACAGGGTACAGTCCTCAGGTTGATAGTCCGTTGTAGGGGACATGAC
This sequence comes from Callopanchax toddi, assembly GCA_006937965.1. Taxonomy (NCBI): domain Eukaryota; kingdom Metazoa; phylum Chordata; class Actinopteri; order Cyprinodontiformes; family Nothobranchiidae; genus Callopanchax; species Callopanchax toddi. The sequence goes on along the minus strand of SSNR01000221.1, from coordinate 732,577 downwards.
TGAAATGTCACAGAGTGAAGTGATGGCCAGAGGACCCTCATTAGAGTTAGACACATGGTGATAAACCACACCAAGAGAGCTCTTTATCTTTATTGATCCAGCTGTTGCAAATACCATGATGTAGATTCGAAGTCAAGATTTCAAAGGACCAAAAAATAGTGACGTTTTGCAGCAAACAAAATACGTATGGTAAGAAACTCCACTTGTAGCCCTGAAAGCTTCAATCTTCCTTTTACTGTACGTAGATCACACAGTATAAATGGTGCACTGTGAAACTGTTACAGCCCTGCAGACATGAAGCTCACTCAGCAGGTCTGTGCTGAACCTACAGTATTTTCCTACAACAGAAAAATGGAAATAGGTTGTGGAATGACCAGTGCTTCATCTGTCAAACAGCAGACCACATCTGAATAGGAGCCCAAGGCAAAAACCCTTTGAAGGCTTCTTATTGGTCTTTCCATGAAAACTGCTATTGAATTGTAAATTAGGTGGTCAGTGAGACCTGTTAGGGTTGCAATATGGCAAGAAGTGAAGTGAAAAACACATCCTGTTTCTGATGTATTCATCTGTTGCTAAGGAGACCAGAGCACCTGGGGGTATTTTATCATCATAATACCCAAATGTAGATTGAAGTGCATATTTTATGCATTGCTTGGTAATTGTGTAATAGTTATAAATATACATCAAAACCTGCAGAGCTGTAATAGTAAAATAAAGGGTAATTTTCTCACATCAAGTGGAATTTATATCCCTGTCATTACACAAGGGTTGACATGACATAATTAATAACTAATTATGAAAGAAATAATGGGATTTTTCTGGATGAATGAAAATATGCTTGAGAACAGCATCAATTTAGTTTAATTTATATCTATTACAGTGGCAGGGGTCCAGACATGCTAAGTTGGCCTGTTGGTCAGATAGCTTTCCCAGGAATTCATGGCTCAATGAGAATTCAACCCTTCCTCATCTGGGGACTAATTAATGCACTGCTATGAGTTTCACATTTCATAAAAAAACATTTTATTTAAATGAAATATTCATGTCTTATATTCTTTTTAAATTGTGTGTTTTTATATTTAAATCAAATAAGTTTTCCATTGGTTTAAGGGTGGTTTAAGGTTTAAGGTTTAAGGGTGAATGGTAAAGATTAGTTGGAATTTACAAAATTTCTGCATAAATTGTCTTTTTTTGGGGGGGGGGGCTTCATTTTTACAGCATCATGTGAGTAAAGTGACATCTAGTAGCACTCAGAGCATTGATTGATTGTTTGATTCTCTAATTAAATCAGGAAGTTACTTGAGATTAATGATTCTTTTTTCCTGGGAGACCTGGTTTAAGATGGCACATCATTAAATTCATATAAATATTAAATTAACATTCAAATAAACAAAAATCTTACAAATCAGAATATCAGCTGCACTTTTTAATTACACAAGACTTCAGATAAGCTTTGAGCTTTCCCAAGAGGGCAGAAGAATTGAGCTTCATTGTGATCTAAAGATTTTTCCATCATCAGGGTGGAAAATCAGGAAACATCGATCTACCAAGTTCAGAAAAAATCCAGGAACATTAGAATTGGAGCCAATCTGAGGACCACAACCCATAATATGTTTTTAAATGTAATTTGCACAGATAACAAAAGGTAATAGAAATACAAAAGGTAATCTTGGAGGCAATTCCCATAATGCACATACAAAATTAAATGCTTTATTTACAATATTTCACACTTTATTATGACAACATCATAATTTATAAAAATGAATGTTGCTTAGAACATTTCAAAGAATAACTAAAGGTTTGTGTAGTCACAGAGGTTTGGGAACCTCAGAGTCTTCTTTGTGCTTTTTGTAGATGATGTGATTCTGGTGGCGTCTTCAGGTCATGACCTTTAGCGCATACTGGAGTCGTTTGCAGTCAAGTGTGAAACGTCTGTGGCTATCTAACAGAAAAGGGTGGAATGCTCTTTCTCAAGTTGGTTATGGGTCTCTGCCTCATGTGGAGGAGTTTGAGGAGGATGGAATGAGTCTTTGTGTGTAGTAAGTTCTCTGATCCGGTTTCGGGTGGTAAAAAATATAAAGCAGAGCCAAATACTCTGATGATTTACTGGTCATGAGATGTAGATCACGATTGGAAGAATGAATGAAAGAATGAGATACAGGTGTTTGAAATTACATTTCACTGTAAGGTGAAAACATTCCATTCCTAATTACATCTCAAATAAAATGAATGAGTATTTTTCAGTTCTTTTGTTGTTACACATAAATAAACCTTATGATTAAAGTGATTTTCTTCATCCTATCTTGGAGAACAAAAACACATTTTTTAACCAAATTCTTTGTGATATTTGTTAAAAGACGTATTATTTAATTCAAATTAATTCCATAAACACTTTCCATCTGTTGAGCATTATTCACAAATTCTACACTTCAGTCACAACATTAATTGTCTTTAGAGTGTTATGGTTATCTGTTCCAACACATTACACTCCCCTCAAAATGTAACGGATAGTGTCAGTGTTAGTTTATCAAAACATTTCTCTCTTCATGATTGTTTTCTGCAATCATTAATAGTCTCATGCAAAAGAAAAAAAAACATATAATTTGTTTTTATACAACCAGTTTAATCTTAGATTTGATTTAGAGGCAGAAAGAGAAAAAGAGTTTAGTTGCTGTGTTTTTTATTTCTCATCATCATCATCTGGAGTTGACTCAAGCTGCTGTTTGCTGGTTGGTCTCTGTTCTCATCTGACAGGTGACTGACACAAGCAAACAGTCAGCCACTCATGGCATTGTTCACTGAAGGCAAATCTCCTGGGAACCCCTCAGCAGACAGCCTTCAACAAACCCTCAGGAACACAGACAGGATTGTCCACCATTACTTAGTATTCATTTCTTCAGCTGCCTGATTGTCTGGTCCTGGGAAGCCATTGTTTAGATTGTGTAGTGTAGGTTTAAGATGTTGTATAATGTGACATTTATTGTCAGTAAAAAAAGAAAATAAAGAACTCCCCAAAGTGAAAGAAACTGTAATGAAAATTTAAAGTTTCAGTTCAAAATGCAAATGCTGCAAGAAAAAACATGGTTCCATCACTGTAAACTATTTTTTTCAAAATTGTATCTGTTACAGGCACACAGGAGTTCTTTGACGGTTGCTTACAAAATTAACCTTCACTCATCCATGTGAGACAAAGCTCAGAGGAGCAAAACAATCTCACAAATGACTTTGTGCCCTAAATCCAGTTTGTCTCTGATGAAATGAGCAGAACTTGGCATGGAAACTAATAAAATTATGCAGAAACTCACAGGTGTAACATTTCCAATTACTGCTGTTCTCAGTGTAATCAAAGCTCCACCACCCCCAGAGCATCATGATCTACATGTTTATAAATTACAGTTTAGGGGTTGGCTGCCTGCTGTGTTGTTTTTCCACTGTAGGTGGAACAGATACCTGAATAATAATTCCCTCTATAGAAGTGCATTTATCAAAATCAGTCACAGCAAGCTGTAGCGCATCAGTAAATACAGTTAATATTGATTTAATTTTTCTGTTTTAAAGGTGTGTTTATCAGCTTGGCCTAGCTACTTTATTATATTGATCTTACAGTAAAAATATAAATAAGTATAGTAAAAAAACTCAAATCACATTTTTAAATGCACTAGTGCAGGTTTTTTTTGTGTTTTGAAAATTGGTTTTCAGCATTATTGTGTAAAGAAGTTCCACTTGTTTCATTTTAATCAGTTTTACAAAAATGGAGCTGAAATATACCCAAAGTGCAGTATGGGTGCACATTTTAAGAACAAGACTGCGAATTCAAAATGTGGTGTAATGATCCATGTTTGGTCATTTTAGTTTGTTTTGATTTATGCTTCCTGTGTTTCCTTTATGTTTATGTCATGCCCTGTGTGTGGTTCATGGTTAGTTTAAATGGTAAATGGCCTGTATTTGTATTGCGCTTTCCTAGAGTGCTTCCTTCCCCAAAGCACTTCACAACACATCAGTCATTTACTCCTGCACACACACATTCACACACTGGTGATGATGAGCTACATTGTAGCCACAGCTGACCTGGGGCACAGTTTATTGTTATGATCTGTGTTTTAGTTTCTGTTCTGGGTCACTCCACAGGTGTGTCTTTTCTGGTGTGTGGATGTGTCTGATTTTTCCCCTGGCCTCCCTTGTTAATCCTTCACAGGTGCTCCTCATTCCCTTGATCACTAGCTCTTGTGTATTTAAGCTCCCTTGTTGGATCATCTGTTGTCTCAACCATGTCCTCATGTTGTCCACACCATGGTTCTGTCTCCGTTCCCTTCATGGTTCCTTAAGTAAATGTAGTTAACATATTTTCTGTTTTGTTTAATTTTCATTAAACACCTTTTGAGTTCACCTGCCACCTCCTCCTGCTGCTACCTCCTCCTACACTGAGCCTGCCACAAAAAATATAAAAAATGATTATATTTGATGATAATGCAATGAAGAAAAGAATAATGTGAATCAACAGAAATCAATGCTGGGAAATACAGTAATTATTGCAGATGTTCACATTTAAAATTTTATATAAACATCAATGCAAATTATTTAGTGCCTGGACAGAAACATGAACCACAATGCAACTGTAAATTTGCCACTCAATAAATCAGCCTGTGTCCATTCTCATCAAATAGTAGTTCTTAGTATAAGACAGACAGACAGACAGACAGACCGGTCAAATATGTTAGGGATATTTGCCTTACAAAGATGACATTCTTATAGGAGTTTGTTATGCCAGTAATTCAAAAGAAAACTGCACAATCAATTGAAGTCAGTGCGTAAGTCCCTAAAACATTCAAAAAAGACATGCTGTTTGCCAAAATATGGGAGATTGTGTGAAAGTCCTTGGGAGATTGTTAAACTACTTATTTACTGAACTTGTTAATTTCTTTTCCTGCTTTACAGGATGGAAAGACAAACTCAAAGTGTATATTTGAACATTGCTATTAAAGACAGGACTTAGCTTTTGTGTTTGCAAATGTGTTTTAAATTTTCAGAACACTTCTGTCAATTCTGAGGGCCGTTTATTGGCTAAAACCTGTCTGACTGAAACTTGACATTTCAGTTTATTCTATTATCAATACTATTAATGTGTATAAAAAGTGCATTGATGCAGACAATTTTTCAAGAAAACTTCATACTTATTAGCAAACGTATACTCTTATCTGAGCGGCGACTCTTTTGCTGTGCCATTCTTAAACAGGATTGATACTTAGTAGGAGAGGCAAACAAGTAGCTTGGCAACCCCATTAGCATAATTGCATCATTAATTGTGAATCCTTTTCACTCTAAAAAATGGTAGCTGGTAGCGGGTGCAGCTTCTAGTCAAGAGAAAGCTCCACACACAGTAGTTTGTAATGAGCCAAAGAAATGCCTGCGGCCTAATTAGTGCTAGATCCCTGCAGGCCTCTTTCACTGAACACAAGGGGGGCCTGACGACTGTGAATGACAAACCCAGGGTGTTTGGTAGAGTGGAGTCATTCAGGTGAAAGTTATTACACTTTTCTTCCCACACTCAGACGCATAACTCAGCTTTAGTGTTGCCCCCGGGGGGACACTCCAAGGTCGATTGTATCTCTCCAAGAAAAGCAGCTACCAAACTTGTGCTGGAAGAGGTATTCCCAACTGGAGCTTCCTGCTATAATGAGGACGCTCTCCTGGCATTCCCGGCTGCGTCTGCTGTGAGAGTGAACGTAGGAGAGATTGAGTGAAAAGGATGAATGAGTAAGTAATTAGCAGTGTAAGGCTGATCTTGAATTAGCAAAGGAATGACAAGTGTGAAAAGCAGCTCTCTATTTTAACATCGAGAGAAACTGAGTGGGCTGAACGTGATTCACAGCAGGCAGTATCAACAGCATTCAGAGCTTAAAGAATATTTGTTAAATACCAATTAAAGGTTTTGCCATTTACTAATGATGTTTGTGAGGTTGTCCTGTTATGTTCATAATTTTTAAATTACACTTAGTCTTTTTTCCTGTGAGCTAACGTACAAACATGCTAACCCTTGATGTGTAAAAAGACAACATTTTCAACAAATATGAATGAACATCCATCCATCCATCCATTTTCTGTAGCCGCTCATTCCTCCACAGAGGGTCGCGGGGCAGCTGGTGCCTATCTCCAGCGGTCAAGGGGCGAGAGGCGGGGGACACCCTGGACAGGTCGCCAGTCCATCGCAGGGCCACACAGAGACGAACGAGACAAACAACCACACACCCACTCACACCTAAGGACAATTTACCAGCCCAATTAGCCTGACAGTCATGTCTTTGGACTGTGGGAGGAAACCGGAGTACCCGGAGGAAACCCACGCACGCACGGGGAGAACATGCAAACTCCACGCAGAGAGGCCGCAGAGCCGGGGCGCGAACTCACGACCTCCTTGCTGCGAGGCAACAGTGCTAACCAACTGCGCCACCATGCAGCCTATGAATGAACATGATACATTTATTTTAATAAATAATAATAATAATAATAAATTTGATAAAGATAAAAATAGCAATAAACAAGCCTCCATTCAATGCTAAAACAAGTTAACAGCTGTTTAGCTTTATCTGTAAGTGGAAAGTAGTAGTTACTTGGTAAATTAGGTAAAACACCATAATTTTAAAAAAATATTCTTTAAGAAACTGTAAAAACCATATAGATCAATTAATAAAAAATGTTTACCATTTCCAAAGTCTGTTCCCACTCTTCCAGTTCACTTCTGGACAACATGAGCAGAGTTACAAATAAGGGAACTGCAGTAAGTAATTATCACTGCCAAGTTGCTCTACAGCTCACAGCCGTGACTCCCAAATGAAAACGAGCCAACAGTATTAATGTAACTTGCTTGAAATGTGGCCTTTCCTTCAGGAATAAATGGTTTCTTTCAAAAGCTATTATGAGGCACATTTCTCAAGCTTGTTTTGTTGAATGATTACTTTACAGTTGTGTTAAAAAAATGTTAAATGCAATATTGTGCACGTCTAACCTTTAGTTTGTCTTTATTATGTTTTGTTGCTTTTCGCTTGTGAAAGCAGCTACACAACCTTTCAACCTGAATGAACTGTACACATTTGTGACTTTAATCTCACAAGGTTATTCTCGCTGTGATGATGATTTCATTATTCACGAGCAATAAATAATGCATCACGTGTCAAAAAGAGTTGGATGTGCTAAAGCTGCTCAGAGGATTCCACACAACACAGTGTGCTTTCAAGTAATGGCCTTCTGTTTTGAGCACTGATGTGGAAATTAAACAGGCTTCTTCAAAGAATCAAAGGAAACCATGTTTAAAATTTAAAGACAGATTCTCAGATAAACAGAATCCATATGGAAGTGCAATCCGAGTTTCATGGAAAACCAAATATGCTGAATTGCTGCCTTATTGTGGTGGAGTGGTTTGAGTACCCCTATTATACTTGTGGCTGTATTGGGGCATTACACCCTGGTAGGGTCTCCCATCATGGCTAAGTTGCTTCAGATGAGGGGTCAGAATTAAAATAGTTTGAAGATCTTGATGGAGGACAACCACAATAAGCTGTAAACCTTGCTTGGAAGTGGGAAACCAGGGCTCCCTCTTGGAACCAGGCCTCCACTGGCGAGTGCCTGGTGGTCAAGCCTTGGCTACTGAGGTTTGGCTGGGCTCAGCCCAAAACAGACACTGTAGCTACCTCCACATGGGCCCACCATCTGTGGGAAGAAGGGTCAAGGTCAAGTGCAGCTGATCCTTGGTGTCAAACTGATTTTAGGAACATGGAATTTCACCTCTCTGGCAGGCAAAGGTGTGTTTGGGGAAACTCACAAGTCCCTATAGCTGGGCACCTCTGTGTTGGAGTTTTCCTTATAATGAATGAGAGGGTCACCTCCCTTCAGCTACAAGCTGGAAGACAGAAGGTTGTGTCTGTTTTTTTAATGTTAATAGATTTTTCTAGGTGATAACTTTTCTGATTCACATTACATCTTACCTTGTTGCCATGCCCACTGTTTTTCTGGCTGCCTTCCTGAAGTAAATGTGCCTACAATAAAATAGAAAAAGTAGTATTCTCTTTTTCTTGGTCAGTCATTATCAAAAATGTTTTCTTTTTAGATTTATTTTAAGTTTTGTTAAACTGCTTTGGCTTTTACCATGATGATAAGTTGCTTTGGGATGTTTCATTATCTGCTAGTGATGGGGTTTATGGCTCTTTGAAGGGAGCCGTTCTTTGGGGAGCTGTTCACCTCAAAGAGCCATTTAAAAAACTGGCTCTTTTATGTTTTTTTCCCCCATTATTTTGAAAGAAAAATGTCATGTGGAACTATGTTTGGGGACACTCTATGTTGTGACACTTACTTGTGCATCGCTAATTAGCTTCCTTGATAGAACTGATGGGTACATGTTGCTATGCTCACTGATGTTTTAAATAAAGAGCCAGTGTTGTTGAATATTGCCTCCCAGCCTCAAACGTCACAGTTAATACAAAAAACATGAACGGTTCTTTATAAGGACTTGGTGCTCCTCACTCAAAGTGAAGAGCCATTCAAAAGATTTGACTCGTTCACAAACATCACATCGCTATTATCTGCATTTATCACACTGGCTGCGACCATAACTCCAATCTGACAAAGCTTGACTTTAACAAATACTTTTACTCAATGTTTATTCTGCAACAAGTGGTTCACTTTCTGTCACACAAGGTGCCAAAGGTGAAAAGAAAACTGATCTTGTTCTTTTATATTAAGCTGCACAACTTGATCCTAGTGTACAACATATTTAACTTTGTGGTGGGTAATATACAGCATTACAGCAAAAAGGATTTTCATAGTCAACTACATTTCATTTTATACTCGGTTTTTTTAAAGGATAGGACAGATTCGAAAAGAACTTGCAAGGTACTTTAAAGCAGTTGAAGAAAATCAGTTATCTTTTTATATAACAATTATAAATTGTGTTTTTATGCAGGAACAGAGTAAAGAGATATTTTTTGTCATCATTGCAGAGACATTAATCTAAGCTGTCTTTATATAGGGGATATTCTATTAGTTACAGTATGTAGAAGGCTAAACCCTGGTGAGTACCACTGAGATGAAAAAGGAGGTCCATCATCTCAGCATCTAGGTTACAGTATGACCGCTGTCTCCATTGCCACACTGTAGCATGATGGATCACCACCTCCCTGCTATGAAAATCAGCTCTTCTGTTACATGTTCTTAACAAGTGGAACATCCCTCCCACTGGGAGCTTTTTATGTGATAAGCTGCATTTATTTCCCAAATGGTATTCATCCATTGACATCTGTTAAAGCTGATTACAAAAGCAGAACTTTTTCATGGATTCCTGTTTTTTCCCCCCACTTTGACCTTTGGGACTGCTTAAAAAAATACAGGCAGTGAAAGCAGTTATCCAGGGAAAAGATGTTTATGATAAAACACAGATGGCGAGGCGTCAAATTCTTTATGAATTCAGAGAGCACAGACATGGGTGTTTGGTATGAAAATATGTCAAATATATTAGTTTCACTCACTGGAAAGCAATATATTTGATTAATGCTGTAAACTGTAACCTAACTATAAGTCATGCCTAACTTTAATCATACTTTGGGAAAAAAGCCAGAGTGATTTGTACTTATTTGTGCAAAACACTTTTTTCCATAATGTAAAAAGGAGGAGACAGTGGTAATGCTGAAAGAATACCAGGATTACAAGTTTTGGGGGAAAATTAAAGGTATCTTTTTTTCCACATTACCATGGTTTGAATGTTAAGTGGGTGCAAGGTGGCATTGTTTATACCACTGTTGCCTCACAGCAAAAAGGTTGCAGGTTTGATTCCCAGTTGTGTCCTTTCTGTGTGGAGTTTGCATGTTTTCCTCATGCATGAGTGGGTTTCCTCCAGGTACACCAGCATTCTCCCAAGGACCAAAAGCATTCATGTTAGGTTTCATTGACCTTAGATGTGAGTGAGTGTACGGTTATAAGTATTGTCTTCATGTGGCCCTGTGATAGACTGGCAACGTGTCCAGGGCGTCTCCTGCCTCTTGTCCTGTGACTGCTGGAGATAGGCACCTTGCGACTGTTGCTGAATGAAGCTGTTTTTGTTTTGTTTTCAACAAAGTCGAGAAAGTTGTCCCACCAAATACTGGTTCTACCTGGTGTTATCCGTTTTCATGTATGTGATTTATGTTATTGTACATCAGCTTTGTCTGCTCATTGGCGTAATACAGTAGGGTGGAGCTGTGACATCATCATCTTCAATAAGTTGTATTTTGGTTGTTTATACAAATCACAAGAATGGGGTTTCAAGATTTTTTTTTCATTATGGAACTTGTTTTCAAATAGTTTGAGTTTCCTGAAACTGTTTCTTTAATCAAACAGCTTCTTTCATCTCTATGTTGGTTGATAGGATAAGATAGGATTCAGCTTTCTTGTCATTGCACATGTCACAAGTACAAAGCAACAAAATGCAGTTTGCATCTATCCAGAAGTGCTTAGCAAGAATATTGATATAACAAAAATAAATAAATATGTTATAGATATATTACAAGTGTTTACGATAGGAAGGTATGTTGTGAATATACTATATAGCCATAAATTCCTGTAAGTTATGACTGCAATGAATGTGCAGGCTTTGTATAGTCTATGAACAGGGTATGTACTGTCTATGAACAGGGTATGTACCGTCTATGAACAGGGTATGTACCGTCTATGAACAGGGTATGTACCGTCTATGAACAGGGTATGTACTGTCTATGAACAGGGTATGTACTGTCTATGAACAGGGTATGTACCGTCTATGAACAGGGTATGTACCGTCTATGAACAGGGTATGTACCGTCTATGAACAGGGTATGTACAGGTTATGAATAGTTTTTAATGTGGTCAGGTGTCAGGAAACAGAGTTCAGAAGTGTGACAGTCGTGGGGAAGAAGCTGTTCCGGTACTTGGTGGTCCTAGTCCGGCGGCTCCTGCAGTGCCGTCCAGAGGGCAGGAGGGTGAAGAGTCGGCAGGGGCAATGATATAGAATAGAATAAAAATGGAATAGAAAAGAATACAAGCAACTCAGGAAGTCCAAGGACCGAGCAAACCATACTTACCAGAACCATTTTGCCTGATTACCAGTCGTACATCTTCTTGCATGATGTCTTTTCTGCTGCACATCTTCCCTCATACATATAATCAGGTTTTCATATGTGCCAAATATTGAGGCAGCAGGCGCTCTTCAATGTGTTTTCTAATGAAATCTATGCTGCGATCTTCAACACATTTAAACAATTTCAGTAGGATTGTGAACAGAAAATTTGAACCTTGTTTTAGTGAGTATATTTTTATGTTATGAAACAACAAAGACACACTTTACTTATTTGTATTTCTTCTGTTTTTGAAACAAATTATTTAGGCATTTACGACAACCAGGATATTCCCTCCAGTAGTGCAGAGTTTAAGCTGTTGTGTTGATGGTAATACATATTTTTTGAGTATTATAAAGTTTACGCACCACAAAATCTTTATTAATATAATATCTAACTAAATTATGACTAATATCAGTTCATTTCTGTACAGCCCTGTAAATTCACATCTGTATTTGATCTCATCCTCTTATATTGTCTCTGTGTTATCATGTGAAATTAGTAATTTATGTACTTGCTTTTTATTCTCATGTGTATGCTGCTGTGACAAGTGGATTTCCCCACTGTGGGATCAATAAAGTTATTCTATTCTATTCATCTGTGATTTGTAGATTAAGGCATTTAATAATGTAAAGAAATGAGTTTAAAAATATTCTACTTGTTAGGTTATTTTAACATGACATGTGAATGTTTATAACACAGGTTTTTCATTATTTGTACAATGGGGTGCTTTAAGAAAATTACTGAATATTCAATCTGTTTCCTTACATAAGAATCACTCTTGCAAACTCCACATAAAGATGGATAGTAACTATAGAGAAACATTAACCACCTGTTTGTCCTCAGATAAGAACATTTTCTTCCTGCACAATATTTCACTCTGTTAAACTTGGACCTTTTATCCTTATTCTTTTAATGAATTATAATAAAGCCTATATGTTCAAGGTTTTAAACTTCTAACTTAAAAAAAAATAAATGATTTTGTTTATGAGGTTCCCCGTAATCACAAATAGATTGTTGAAGCAAATTCTCAAGAGATTAAACTTTTTGTTCATAATCAATTCATTTTAAGCATGCTTGCATTATATGGTGTCATACAGTGTAAAAAACAGCAGTGCTTGTGTTAAGTTTTAATGTTTTCATTTGGAGCCTCAAATACACAAAGTATGGGGATGTGTCCTCTGATGTCTGGTAAACTCATTGTCACCAAACTACGCGCCATTTTTTTTTTTTAGTGTTACAAGCACACAGAAAAACTAAACTTTTAAAGTTGTGTATATGCCTCTGGCTAACTGAAAATTACCTATGCTTTCTAAACCAGAGAAAGTAAATAAATACACTAACCAGCCCAAATAAACAAGGAAAGCTTGAAAACACTGAATGACACTCAATCCAAGTTTCATTGTTTGAGATCTTGCAGCCATGTGACTCCACCGTTCGCTTTAATGCATCTGATTGTAATTTTTTATTTTAAACTACCTAAACTATTTACAATTGTTTGCTTCACTAGCTTGATTTAATTTAAACTCATTTCTAATTTTAACTGAAAATCCATTAACAATATTTCATGATTGCCCGCACATAATGTCAGCATATAATGCAACATCAACACATGAATGAATTAAGCCTTTAATTATCTCTAATTAGGGTAAATTCACATTATTGATGCTAAGGATTGGTGGGACTGTATATGTGGAAACAAAACACAAGGAACTAAGGAATAGCTGACTTAACGATTAATATAAAAGGCTGAAAATTCTGCTAACAACACCATTCACAGGACAACAAAAACCCAAAGGTCTGATCACAGTAAAGAACACATTCAGAAACTGCTGGGAGGGTGATTACTGACACAGAGCAGCTGAGCTGATATGAAGCAGGACAGGTGTAAGTCATTACCTAATTAAGGAGCTGAGGGAAGCAATGAACTGTGGCACAAAGAGAAGGAACAAAGCACTGAAAACACTGTGACCACATGGTAACAATAAACAAAGTAACTCACAAACTACAAACAAAACAACACCCCAAACACGACTGATGAAAACAGTAGCAGCAGAAATCTAAATAAAGAAAGGCGAGTTCTCAAGTAGAAAACATGAAAATATATAAAAAGACACTCATTAAAGTAAAGTTGAAAAACTTTTTAACAGTTAAAACTTCAGAACATTAAAATGTTGAGTTCTCTTGGTGCAGAATGTGAGATTGTATGTAAGATTTAGACATGGACATTTAGACATATGTAGAGAACGTGGCCTGTAACAACTAGCAACTGTACTAGCAAAATAATAATGGCACAAGAAATGTAACAATATTATTTTAAATGTGCATTTTTAAATGATATTTGCATAAAAAGTGCTTATTATGACTTATTGCATTGTTAGAAACAAAACATGCATGACAGAGACATTGAATATAGCACATATGTTTTATATGGTCAATTTGATGATTGTGCAGTCTAACTTGTTGCAGTTTAGTGCATTATGCATGGAGTGAGAGATGTAAACAAGCATACTGTACATGTTAATTTGATATGAATCCTCTAAACATTATTAAAATGTATTGATTTCACTTCATGCACTGGATCTCATAACAACATTTATGGAATGTTCAACTTCCTTATCTCACTGCTACATGGTGTTTTATAGTTGTACTTGCTGCACAGCTGACCTGAGAGCTATGTTTTGTTGCCACAACCTCAGCTTCTAGTTTTACTCCACAAAGTTTGCTTCCACCTTCTCAGTTTTTAGTCCACATGCCAGTATTGCCAATTTATATCTGTAGTCACTTTCAAATTCCATCTCTGAAAAACTTGGCGTATCCTGGAAGGAAATGTTAGGATCTGAGACAGATATAAGACACGGAACATCAACTTTTGATACATCTAATAAATAATTCCACATAATCTCAGCGACTGAATTGTTACAGCAGAAGTAGCTGTGAGGGCATAAAACTGGAGAGCAATTTCACTGTATTAACTTCTGCAACCAACCAGAAAACCAGCAGAAAAAACAAAACATATTGGATCCTGGTCCCACAGTGACAGAGAAACATTTTATGTTCTTTGTCTCATTTCACCTGTCCCTTTTTGTTAAGTCCATTTTGAATCACCACCACCTTTCCCATGTGGCATCCAGCACTTACAGCTAATAAGAAAGTCGTCCAATATGGTGCACAGATGTTGATTTGAAGGGTCATTTGCTCTTGATGTTGTATTAACACAAGCGTTTTAGCTGAATGGCACAGCGGTGATTTATGATCTCTGGGGAAATCCAGGATATTGTGGTGAACATGTAATTGCAGGGGAACATTTTTATCACCTCACAGGTCACTGGACATCATACTGAGGGTCTGGGAACCACAAAGGACTCACATTAAAAAGGACTGGTGGTTTCTACCAATGTTACAATGTATTGATTATTCATTGTGACCAAAGTTGTTAACTTTTACATGCAGTTCAGATAAAGGAAGTCATACAAAAAAAGAAGAAAGAAGTCTGAGTTCAGACCAGTCGTGTCTGTCTATTTCCTCCAAGTGTCCATCACAAAGGGCTGCTTTGTAAGTCAAACCATGCCATAGTTATAAGGCACATAATGGATGTCTTTTTCCAGATGGTGGCAGTTTTTTTTTTTTGCATTCAAAAAGAAAAAAGTTGAATTAAATTAAAAATGAATCATTCCACTGCTTGTCAGTTTAGCAGGAAGCTCCCAGTTCCCAAAAAGACAGAACTATTGAAGTTTGAAAACTAGCAGCATACATCTCAAACTGTGTGGAAAACTGTGATGATAGCAGTGAGATAAAATAAAATGAAACCAAAAAGAACCATCCTTGAAGCAGATTTCTGTCATTAAAACATTCTGCTTCTTTCCTGAGACTGGGACACTGGAGTAGAGAGATGAATCCTGCTGAGAGGCAGTTTCTGTATGTTTCCAACTAAAGAGAACTCTGGGTTGAGTGAAAACAGTTTTTGGTTTTGAAGGCCACATTTCCAGCTGTAAAACATTCTGTTAATAGAGTTGTGTTACAGAATGACTAAGATATTGATGAGTGGTTTTAAACAAAACAAGCAAATCAAGTGGAAACTGTTAAGAGAATACTAAATTCAAATGTTTCATTAATATTTTAAGAGAGAAAGTAAAAGAGAAGATAAGCTGCTTGCAGAAAAATGAAGTACCATTCAACAGATCATTGTTAAAGAGAAATGTAGCTTTAAAAATAGCAACAATTTTAGTGAAAACAAGCTGCATGTCAAGATACTATTAAAGAAGAATAAGGGGGGGGGGGGACATGCTGTTTGCATCAGAATGATCAGACGGCCTGATTTTCCTCAAGCCCAGTCAGAACGATTGGTAAATCTCCAAAACTGCAGCTTTCAGAAGTTTTTCACTAGAATTTCTTTCAGACCATTACAGGGCTGGAAACCTGTGGAGCTTCTAGAAACCTGGTCCTCAACATCCTGAAGCCCATTTACAAGCTTCCTCTTTTACTTGTTGAGTTTCAAGTAACATAGTAGCCTGTATTCTGTTCAATGTAAAGATCCTGAAAACAGTAACTGCATAGAGAAGAGGCAAAAAGTGGAACCAAGCTGAGTGTCAAACTTAACTAACCAAACCTCCCTGTTACCAGACCTGTCACTCTCTCCTAACTTGCCCACCGGTGTCCAATTTCAGTAGTTATGGAAGTTTTTGAAAGGAAGTGTCCAGTACTGTTAATGGCAGACCTTTTCACTGGTTTCTGACATCTGGTTATAGTAAAGTAGATCATGTCAGGCTTGAATGTGGTGTCCGTGTTCTAGATTAACATGATGGATAGTCACAGTGACTGAGAGGGACAGGCTGCCCACTCTAATGGGTCTCTGAGGAACCTAATCAGTCGTTCTCACTGTGCTACAAATAAAT
This sequence comes from Callopanchax toddi, assembly GCA_006937965.1. Taxonomy (NCBI): domain Eukaryota; kingdom Metazoa; phylum Chordata; class Actinopteri; order Cyprinodontiformes; family Nothobranchiidae; genus Callopanchax; species Callopanchax toddi. The sequence goes on along the minus strand of SSNR01000221.1, from coordinate 716,568 downwards.
AACAAGCATATAGGCAAAAAAAGAAACCAGACTTGAGGCACTTTTATGAAAGTTTTGAGAGATTACAAATCGTATTTGTAATGCAATTCAGTCAGCAAGTTCACAACTGAAAAGTCAGATTTGCATATTTTATTGCACACTTATTATTTTGGGTTTTTCTGGAACAGAATGTATCAGAACTACATAGACAAATCTGACATCTGAAGAGACTACAAATACTTCAGGGATGTCTCTATAAATCTGACAATTAGAGGATGTTGTAAACATGTCAAACTCATGCTGTGTTTAGAAAAAAAATCACAGAAACTCCTGGAGATAAAAAGTGATTTACAGTCACATGATAAAAAGCCACTTCTGTAAAGACAAACACTTCATGGGAGGGCATTTAATGTGTCACTGGTGGATACACCAGGTAAACAACATTTCACTTTGAAAAGTTTCAATTTTTTTCCTTGAAAACAAACAAATTATTAAAGGTATTTTGTGCACTGCACAAATGAAAATCAAATAGCTAAAATACTGTTTTCTTGTCAAATGGTATAATGTTTTAATTTTTATTCTGTGTTTTAACTGTGCACTTAGACTATTTCCTCTTATTTGTTTATGCCAGTGCTTGCTTCTAGGTTTTGCATTTGTTTTGTTGTGACAAAGAAGCCTAAAAATCTGAATTTTATGTCATAAATGCATCATTTGGTGATTCAAGAACGTGGTTCAGTTTGATTTGGCTGTAAACATATTCTGGGAAAACCTGTCTTGCAAAACCCTAGCAGGAACACAAAAACACAACCAATTTGTAAATAATCCCTGAGTGAGTGTGCAGGGCATGTAAATAAAATCCAAGCTGCATACAAACAGAGCAAAGTCTAATCAGATGGTGGGGGAGAGGAAGTTCCTGGCAGCAGTAGCTCCAGTAGGAACTCAGCAGCTCATTTCCTTTGAGATGGAAGTAAAAGCTTCAGTCAGGATCACTGTAATAAAATGTGAGAGTTCTGTAAAATGTGAGACTGAGACATCTCTACTTTTTTTGAACTGCTGAAATTTTCTCAGAAAACAATTTCACTATGGACCAGCTTTAGGGATGAATCTTGAGAAACTAAGCAATGTTTGAAATTGTTTTTCTGATGGTGTCTCAGTAAGAACATTTACTGTATTAGAATAAAAAATTCATACACATACAAACAGTTACCAATTTGCATGCACGGTGGTACAGAACTGTTGCTTTGCAGCAAGAAGGTCAATAGTTCAAATCCCAGCTGTGAACTGTATGGAGTTAGTATGTTCTCCTCATGCATGCGTGGGTTTCCTCCAGTTTCCTTCCACAGACTACAGCATGCCAGATCGGTTGTAAGTCGCTTTGGATAAAAGTGTCCACTAAATAAATAAACTTAAATTAGCATAAACCAATTTAAAAGATAAAATAGGTTGTTTTTCATTTTTATTTCAGGTATTTTGTAATTGTTTTGATTTGGACACATAGTAGACTTATTTTCTTGTAAATATAATCAACAATTATTGAATATTGTTTATTTTAAACCAATACGTGCAATTGTGTATTTGAAGTTTGTTTACCAGCTTATATTAAACTACCCTTTTTCACAAAGTGAAAAGTTGTTCCAGATTAAAAGACTATGCCATAGTTTGGACCACAAAAAAACATCAGTAAAGTGGCATTTCATGCTTCATTACAGTGTTTACAGATCTGTTGTTTAGCTCTGGTTTTAGAAGGTGGAATTAGATGTTCAGCTCCACTTCATCCCACTCTTCTGCATGGTATTTCAAGATCAGCTGTAAGACTTTGAGCTAGCAAACACAGAATTTAAATGACGTTTCCAGACTTTGCAGCTTTTTATCTTTATCAAAGTTTGTTTTTTCCTACGTACAAGAAGACAATCAAATCAAAACTTAATTCATTAATCTCAGGGAACTGAGATGTTTCGTTGATTCACTTAAGTTGCTTCAAATATCCATTATGGTTATAGCTGTGGGCAGAAAATATCTGTTGATGATTGTACTATGAAAGGCATCAATGCTTGTGAGGGGTGGGGGTCCATCTTGTTAGTAAAAGTTAAATATACACTTAGCAAAAAAGCACAAACTGACAAACTAACCAATAATGATTCCAATAAGAAAAGCTTAAATGCATACGGAAGCAGAAGGAGGTAAAACATGAAGATTTAAATTGTCTTGAATTGATTATTCTGAACTTTGAATTGAACTGGAAGGAAATGTTTGAATGATTTGTGCTCCTCAACAAAAAAAAGATATTACCTGAAAACAGTAAATGATGGAGTTGTTACCGACAATTCAGAGGGTAACCTCATTTTGAAGTTTGCATGCAGATTTTATTCATGTAAAAGACTTTGGTTTGACTTACTTCTCTACAATGTTGAACATTTGACTAAACCATTGGGTCCAATAGTTCATATCTGCTCCTTAGAGTACTTCAGGACTTTGCAAGAAAAACATAAAACAGTCCAAAAATAATCACTTGATTAAAACATGTTTTTTCCTTTATTTCTCAGTTTGTTCACAGTGAGTCCTTTGTCTTAGTTTATGACCTTTTTGGTGAATTCTGCACTAAAGTAAAATCTGATCGATTCTCTGTCAGAGGAGCAACACGATTACGATATGCTTAATCTGGAAAGGAAATCAGGTTGCAAAACACATGCAATCTGCTCTTGATTAGTCCCGTTGCTCAGAGAGCTGAGGATCTCCTCCATGGCTGTCAGTATGAGTTAAATCACTAGGAGGAACCTCTCAGGAGGTCAACGGAGGGGCTCATTGTTATCTGTTGCATGATGGTGTTTTTCTACAGGCAACAGTTAATCATACAACTTCACTATGGATATTATAAGATTTTTCCCTTTAAGCATGTAAAGAATACATGCAGTTTTCTGAATGTAAATCCAGCTGTGTTGTGAAACATTTGTTGTTTTGACATTACACTGCTGATCTTCTCATTTCTTCTCTGGAACAAATCGATCCAGGTGTCTGTATACGCTCAGGTGGCACCTGCTTCCTCTGGCTTACACACACTTCCACATATATACCAAATATATTTTCCAGACTTTGCTCTGTTTCAGCTTGGAAGTTTACAGCATTACTGAAAGAAGGAAGACAAAGTGCATTCTGTCAGTTCAGACATGAAAAAAAGGTGTTTTCTGAAGTGTGTGGTGTGTTTAGAGAGCCTCTGGAGTCTGGCTGTTAATAGTGCTCTGTAAATCCACAGAGGTGGCCATTTTCAGGACATGGGGATCTGGGTTGTGTCTCTAACTCCATTTTTTCATGCTGACACTTGTGTAAGCGCACACAGTCAGCAATGAAAGATCCCACACGAACAAAGATGTGTGTTGATTACAGTAGCGTGTTTATGAGGCGATAAAGTCAAAACGGAAACGGGAGTCCTGCAGCTTTTTCACTGATCATCAAAACCTACAAAGGGTTTTTGTGAGGCCTGGCACTCAAAGTCCAAATTAGAATTTTGATAATGAACATCTGGAACTTCATCTTCAGATTTCTCACAAGATGTTTTTGAAATACAAATGAAAAACAACATCATTATGGTGTCTAAGCAAAAAACACAAAAAAAACAATATCGATTCCAGGTATGTTGAACAGAGAATTAATGGTGGCAACCAGCTAATGTGTTCATTTCCTCTAGCACTGCAGAATATTTAACACATGCACTAATTTCAAAGATTATATCAGGAATCCTTTTAACACTTTAACTTCCACACACAAAAATATATATGGAAAAAAGGGTTTCTTTGCATTGTTTTATTCATTTGGGGCAATAAGGGTTATATATGTAAACTCCAGTTCATGTAAACATTATTTTATAAATCTTAAAATCAATGTCAATCTTGGATTTCACAATTATTGCAAGGTTTATAGAATAACATTTGCATGACTAAATTTAGCAGATTAGAGTGATTTTAAGTAATTGTAGTTATATGCAGTTATTCTACAGTTATTTAGGTGTAAATAACACAGACAGTGATGAAATGCAGCACTTACGCATTCAGGGGTTGCCTCTGGCAGGAATTCATGATTTATTGTAAAATATGCAAAAAAAAAAAAAAAAAAAAAAAAAAAAAAAAAAAAAAAAAAAAAAAAAAAAAAAAAAAAAAAAAAAAAAAAAAAAAAAAAAAAAAAAAAAAAAACTAGCAAGACTAGACTAATTAGAAATCATTGATGCCTAAACTATTGAGACTTAAACTAACCAGATTAGTTTAAAACTAATCTGAATTAACTGAGCTGAGGCTACCAGTGAACATGGAGTGGTCCTAGATAAAGCTAATATTGTATAGAGATGGGAAACGTGAGACAATAGCTGAACATGAGAAAATGTGATCAAAAAACTTTACTGAGCATGTAAAAACACATTTCAAGATACTAAACTCGAAACACCCAACAACTGAATAAACGGAAAAAATCAGCAATGGAATGCAAGAGAATCTATTTGTAATGAAAATCATAATGAATGAATACAGCTACTTCAAAGAAGTATTGTCAAAGTTAATGCCTTGTTTTAGTGAAGGCCTTGTTTTACAGTTTTGTTATGTCAAAAATATTTGAGAATGAGTGATGAACAAGAGAGAGTAATGAGATTTTCACATGAGAAGATAAAAGGATTAAGGATATCAAGTGGAAAACGACAGAAAATAAAAGACTATCAGAGGAGCAAAACAAGAAAACTTCCTCTCTTCATGACTTCAATCGATTTGAGAATGATGTGTTATGACTAATCATCTGCCAACGCATTTCATCTAACAACTAAAGGAAGTGCAGCAAAACATCTGTGCAACTGTTGATTTATACAGAACATTAAAGCTACCTCTTTTCCTCTTTGATTGCATTGTTTAGTTGGTTATGTGGTGAAACTGGAGGAGTTCACAAATAAACAAGACTGACAATCCACATCAGAACCGGAAGATCTGCACACACAAAGCACGCAGAGTAGAAAAATCTGTATAAACACGTTTTTCCATTTCGGAAGTCATAGTTTCTTTTAAAGTTTTTTTTTGTTGCAATGGCTGATAGTATTGTTGCATTTGGCCAACTTTAATGTGAAACATGCATTTCTTCTTTGTTAGCCAAATTTATTATAGCATGAACAGTAACACAACTTGAAATGCTTGTGAGTTTTTGCATTTTATCTGCAAATTTGCATTTAGAAGCAGTATCACGACACACACCTTGCTGTACTATAACACCAAATACAATTTCCTTCCTGAACATCAAAACACTTCAGTAATAAGAGGCAGAGTCTGTGTCTCATCCAGGAGCTTTATCCTAATGCTTTTTCTATCAAATAATAACAATGTGTATTGGGTCCAGAGGGGAGGACTTCTCAGCATCACGCACAGCAGATCATCCTAGAGAAGCTGGTTCAGCGCTGTGAGCACTGGGCTCAGGCTCTGCTGATCAAAGTGGTGATAGTTCATCAGCTCATAACACAAAGTATGTGCTCGATAACAACAGGCAGATTTTCAGGATCTCATGAAAAGATATATTTCCTTTGCCAGTTTAAAATCTTCAGGAGAGCAAAAGGTCAAAAAGCAATGAAACATGCTGAAATCATAAGTCTAGAAGGCAGTTGTGATTCATGTCTTTAGGTGTGAAACTCAGATAATCCAGGTTTTATCTGATGCTGGGAAGGACAATAAATCAAGGAAAAATGATTTTTTTTCAGCACAACACAACTGAGAACAATGGACATCTACATACTTTCCATTCTTGTTGATATTGAAAACAAATTAAAATAATAATAATTAAACACTGATCACATATTCATCTAGTTAATCTGGGATCATAACCACAAGTTTAACAAATACAGCAACAAAGGAGTTAGAAAATATATTTCTGCCTGAACCAAACTGGTGGAGGGACATCAACATTTAACACCTCCAATATTTTTCTTTTACTACTGCTGTCGGTATGCATAGGTGGAAAACAGATGTATCATTTTGAATAGAGAGAAATCAACTGTAGCAGGACTCCACACTTGAAAAAAATCAGTTTTCTCAGTTTCATAAGGAGCACCTGTGTTTGCAGAAGACGAGTCAAAGTGGACAAGACAGTGCGAGCGGCGTCTGTGCATTCCAGTCCAATAAAGAAAGCTGGGCACCATGGTGAGATGGGACCATGGGAGCAGACATCTGAGAGACATCACAGGGCAGACTTGTTTTCTTCACAGGGACCGGCCTTTTGCTTGTCAGCAGGGTCTGAATTGTGGGGTTGGGTGGAATCAAAACCCACCAGCCATATGTACACACTGTGCTACTCTTTCCATATGGCAATATTTACTCTTCCTCTTTGTTGTTCAGAGATCAAAGCAGAGGAGATTCATTTGAGAAGTTTTTATGACACATTTTAGCAAATTTGCAGGGGAGGACTTTAAACGCCGTGTAAAACCTGTTGCACAGCATGCAAGACCACCCAATTAAGTCCTGCACAAATTCACTTAGTTGTGTTTCTTGGTACAAATTTGTAATTTTAAATGACATGAAGTGATAACATTTCTCTTAAATCTTCAACAAACAAGAAGTGCAAGACAGCAATAAAAAAAAATACTTGGATGGAAAAGCTTGTTTTGGCATATTATTCACTTTTATTTTACAAAAACAGGAGAAAAAAGGCTACAAATCTTGACAATTTATACAAATACAACTTTCAAAAATAGTTTTTTAATTTAGTAAATGCTCTGTGATCAAGTTTCTGCAATAGCCCACTGTTTGAGATCCCTGAGCAGAGACACAGAGTGAAACACTTTTCTTTTTACAGTTTTTTAAACACTAAAAACTTGTGTGTTTCTTGGTGAACACTTTATATACACATGAAATAAGTGACTTTTGACTGTGTGTGTGTGTGAAATGTGAGAAATTTATCAAAATGAACTGAGACTGAGATCTTACCTAACGTTTCCCTATTATCATCATCATCATTGTGAAAAACAGCACAGTGTTGACAGCGTTCTGACACAAGTAACGTACTGTAAACTGTTACAGTACACTGGGGAACAAAACTGGTTTTCTCAATAATACCCACAAACATTTATAAAACTTCCATCTAACCAACTTCCTTCATTTAACATGTAAACACAGTACCAGCTGGTTCTCTCACTAAGTAACACAAAACAATAAATTACAATGAAATGACTTTAGGACAAATATAAACGAGTGTAGCCAACAAAAAAAAGTCACTATACAACCTCTAATGAAAGTGCTGTTTCACTTCTTAATGCTGACAATAAAAACAAGTAGAGGCGAACTAAAACATATGTACAAATCAGATAAAGAAAATCAAAACTGACAATACTGAAGGTTCTGGTACTGAAACAACGCGCCCAGTAGCTGAGCTTTCATTTTTTGGCTACTTTTTTGCTGCATGATTTTCAGTATACTATACAAAAGGAAGGTATATATTAGGATTCATTAATACAAAATTTTCAAATCAATTCATTTAAACAAAAAGACATTAAAACATTTCCCTTCAATGCACTAACTATAAAGAATTAGGCATCTGTAACATGTTTGTGTTTGGCCAGAAGAACTCAATCGTCTCAAGTCTGTGAATATTACTCATACAATCCATAGGAAAGTGGGAAAGCTGTGCAGCTGAAACCTTAAGTTTCAGCATTTTTTTCTTCGTTTGCTTAAGAGTGTGGATTAACATTTACATTAGTATATTTTTCTATTATATAAATCTCTCTGTATGGCGTCAGTTTGCAGAAACGTATTAGTTCTGATAGAACAGATGAGCTAACAACTCCTCCATATGAGGCCAGTCAAAACAACTTCAATCTCTATAACACAGTTTATGCAAATGCTATTTTATATTTCATGTTTCAGTTATGCTGAAATATGTTATCATTGCGCTGTCTTAGGGGGTCAAACTGACCCCAAACAATTATAAAACTCCAAAGGTCCAAAAATAAGAACAGTGTGAAGGTTAAAAATTCCAGCCAGAACTGCTAGAGTCTGCAGCTAATGTCTGCTGCAAATACTCACAGATAAACAATCATGTAATGTGAAATACACGGTGGTGTAAAAGTTTAGTAAATGCATTCTGCTATAATAAATTAGAGATTTTAAGACAGCAGAAACATTTTGTAACTCCACTCAGACTAACCAGTAGCTGATCTGTCTGGTCAGAACTGATCTCTGTTTCTTCAAACTGGTGTTGTTCAATCAAACTTTTCCACAGAAACACACTGAACCTTCCCTTTAAAGTTACTGTTCATTTATTGTTTTTTATCTGCTAAAACACCTGGTAAAATCCAGGCTTGATAAACTAATATTGTGCTGCAATCACAAAAAAGATATAATTCCCTTTTTCAAGTTGTTACTGATTATCTGAAAATTATTTTCAATGTTAGTGCTTTAAAAAACTTCACTGAAATCTCAGGAGCAAATCCAATTGACTCATTAGAGAAAAGAAACAATACAAAAAAGTGATTTAAATTTAAAATATTCTTTTGGGAATTAAGATGGGATCCTTTTATCTTCTTTTCATCTTTACAAAGAGAAACCGCTGGTCAAAAAGATCAGAGGGAAAAACCCTTCATGATTGCACTTGATATTCTTTTCACTCTTTAATTTGATCCCACACTGCTGGAAGAATGTACCTGTGGCCTTACTTCAAGTGCTCTGGGAGAAAAAAAAAAGAATTCTCCGTGAGCAGTAAATCTGACAAAACTTCTTTAGAGTCTAAATACCACACTGCGCCTGACTAACTGAAAGCAATATCGTGGAAAGCTGCTGGCCGGAGGTGTTTGCAGAGCTCAACAGTGATTAGGAAAGCCTGTGCGGCACAGTTGTGGTGTCTCTGCAGAAATCCTCCCTCAGTCTCTTCTATCTCTCTTGGATGAGTAAAAGGAATGAGGACTGCGTTGGCTGTCTTTTCCCTGGGTCTGGTGTGCAGATGGCGAATAGGCAGGCAGGGAGAACTCAGGGGCTCGAGGTCCTCAGGCCCTGTTTCTCCATGATGTTCCACAGCTTACGCAGATTTGACTGGGTGATGGTATCATCTGGCTTCAGCTGAAGTGCCCGGAGGTAATTGGCTTCAGCTTCCTGCAGTTTCCCATTGAGATGGAGGATCGCTCCGAGGTTCATCAAGGCTGCAGGGTACTGAAACAAACAGAAAAGGGTCATTTTAGGACATGATCAGTTTGACACCCACTGTGATCTAAAGATAAACTTACTGTTCTGTCAAAAAATAGCAACACAAGTAGTAAGCACTCTGACACTTACATGATAAAAGCCCAAAAATTATTTGTTTAGACCTGAAACATAATTGAATTAAATATTCAAATTGCATCACATCCCTTGATGAATGTATTCATGCTGCATAACTTGACAGGACATTAAATTGAATACTTGATTATTTAGCAAATGAAGAGAATAAAACTACAAACTAAGTAGTGGTGCTATTTTTAAAAGTCAAAGCATCTGTTTGAGAAAAGTAAATAATAATGTCACAGCTGATGGCCAAAAACCATTGCATAAGAAACGTTTTTCACTGTAGTGGAACACTGAGTCATCATGAGACCCTAAGACGGATCGTCTGAGTCGGACCACTCTGTTTGGTGTTTGGTAACCAAGCTGCTTCGCATGTCCCTGTGTCTGCTCTGTGGCTGTAGATGTTAGAGGGAGCAACCACCACTTTGATGTGGGTCGAGATGTTTATTCCTGCTGGTGCCAATGGGTAAAAATTATAATCAGTGAGACGGGTGAGTCATGGGGACCTAAGCGCAGGAGGAGTGACTGGGCTGCAATCATGTCAAGACCATGAAGTATGCAGGCCAAGGGAGGGGCAACATCTGATCATCATTTTGGTTTAAAAAGTGGAAAAAAAGGGTCTTATCCTGCATAGAAGCTAATGTTCTACTGTTGGAGTTAAATGAACAAAAAACACAATGCCGCTGCAGTAAAACCACCCAAATGTGTTTTGTTATGTAATGTTTGTGGCTTTTTGCTATAATTTTACATTTTGGTGTAATCGAATAACAATCTGTTGCAGAAACTGATGAGTTATTTGTTTATTAAAGAAACAGGATGTATTGGTATTTACAGAAAATGAGGTCCAATTCTAAGCAGCTTTTAAATGGACTGACCTGTGAGAACTTTGTTCTGATTCTTTACAAAAAGACAGTTCTGACTAAAGTTTACTGTGTGTAAAACCACTTCTCCATGAAACCTTCTTGATAAATAATCTCAGTCCAGTAGAAAGTTCAGATGGATGGTATGCTGCCTCGCCTCGCCTCGCCTTCTTCCGCTTATCCGGGTCCGGGTCGCGGGGGCAGCATTCCAAGTCGGGCAGCCCAGGCCACCTTCTCCCCGGCCAAGTCCACCAGCTCCTCAGCTGGGACGCCCAGGCGTTCCCAGGCCAAACTGAAGATGTATTTCCTCCAGCTTGTCCTGGGTCGACCTGGGGGCCTCCTGCCGGCAGGACATGCCCAGAACACCTCCCGAGGGAGGCGTCCAGGAGGCATCCTTACCAGATGCCCGAACCACCTCAACTGGCTCCTTTCGATATGGAGGAGCAGCGACTCTACTCCGAGTCTCTCCCGGATGTCCGAGCTTCTTACCCTATCCCTAAGGCTGAGCCCGGCCACCCTGCGGAGAAAACTCATTTCAGCCGCTTGTATCCGTGATCTCGTTCTTTCGGTCATTACCCAAAGCTCATGACCATAGGTGAGGATTGGGACGTAGACCGACCGGTAAATCGAGAGCCTTGCTTTCTGGCTCAGCTCTCTCTTTACCACAACAGACCGGTTCAGCGTCCGCATCACTGCAGACGCTGCCCCAATCCGCCTGTCGATCTCCCGCTCCCTCCTTCCCTCACTCGTGAACAAGACCCCGAGATACTTGAACTCCTCCACTTGAGGCAGGATCTCTCTCCCGACCCGGAGTTGGCAATCCACCTTTTTCCGGTCGAGAACCATGGCCTCAGATTTGGAGGTGCTGATCCTCATCCCAGCCGCTTCACACTCGGCTGCGAACCTCCCCAGCAAGAGCTGAAGGTCAGAGCTCGATGAAGCTAGGAGGACCACATCATCTGCAAAAAGCAGAGACGAGATTCTCCTGTGTAGCGTAATATAACCTGATTTTATCGTTATAGTACGGACACACTTCTGCAAAGTTATCAGCTTAGTTTTGTTGGTTTTAATGCTAATCACTGTTAGCTACCTTCACTAAACTGACGGTTATGCAGGCATCTAGATTCACTTTGATTCAAAGGGAGACCTACGCACGTATATTTGAAAGGTATAACCCAGAAGCTGACTTAGACTTCAGTTATTTTATTAAAGAAAACAGATTGGATAAACAGACAGATATGAGGTAGATAGTTGCATCTTAAGAGATTCTTCTGATGTTATTAAGCTGAGAGTTAATGACGAGAGCCCGTGATATGTTAATATCTAGGGATCTCGGCTAGTGAGGAGGGGAGCTGAGCTAACTGGATCGAGTGTTATTTATCAATAGCCTCGGTTTTACCAGGTCGGGTTGGTACCTACTGAACCGCTCCAGATCGCCTCGGCGTGAAGGTGTAGGAGGTCCGTCGGGTGAGCGTTGGCGGACGAACCTCGGAGTTGTCCCCGGGACCGAAGGTCGGTCCGAGGCACGGAGGTGTCTGAGCGAGTCGGTGTCAGCGGCTCCATGATCGGCTGGTGCAGAGGCTAACCGGCTTTCCCATGGCAGGTGAAAAGAAGCAGACAGATGGTGTCTGACTTCTTAGCCGGAGCAATGTTGTCATCGACCGGTGAGGCTGGTTTTACTCACGAGCTCGGTCGGCACAGAGGCCTTCCGTGTAGCGGAGGAAAACGGAGGCTGTGTTCTCTCGTCGTGGGGTTGACGAGCACTGAAGAGACTCAGCTCTTCCAGGCAGGAAGTTGGGACGTGGCCCGGTTTGGACGCGTGGACCAATGGGGACGGAGTTACCAAGTCACGTGGTTCTCGTCATTAGAAACCCAGGAAGTTTAACTGGATTATAAATATGTTTTAACCCTTTAGCAAAAGTAGAACCATAAAATAATACTGATGCAACATCAACATTCATGAATACTGGAAGAAGATGAATTAATCATATTAAGACATTTCTGGACAGTGGATTAAAAGGTAGTGTCTTTAGAATGAGACATCAAAGAGTTCTTAAGTTTAATTATTAATTAAAGGAAATCTTGAGTCTTCCGACACGACCGGTCCTGGAAGGAATGTTGATTCAGGTTACAACATAATAAAAGAGTCATTTTAATCCAAGTTATTAGGAAAAAGATGAGTTATTGTTGTGATGAACCAAGGGGTCAGAAATCAGAGATAGTAACGCTTTGCCAGCGCTACATATCCCCCCTTATTTCAAG
>SSNR01000221.1:678410-693257 GCA_006937965.1 Callopanchax toddi | reverse complement strand
GGTGGGCACCCTGTTTAGCCAATGAGTCGGCAAGGTCATTCTTTTCTTTGTCCATGCCAGGGGTCTTTGAGTGACCCTTGACCTTGTGCCAATAAATGTGCATGTCATTTGAGGTCACTAAGGCGTCGCAGGCGACAAAGAGGTCTCTGTGTCTGACAGGTTTCCGGTTGGAGGTCAAGAACCCATTATCTTTCCACGAGGGAAAGTGACAGGTGAAACTGAGCCGAGCATAGTCGGAGTCGGTGCGAATCACCAGGTTGCGAACGCCTCGGTTCGCTGCCACCTGGAGGACTATCAGAATCCCAGCCACCTCCGCATATTGCGAAGACTGGGGTCCTAGTCTATAGCACCAAGATTCTTCTTTACCATCATCAAGCCACACTCACCAAACTCGACACCCTCCACACCACGGCTGCGCCTAGAAATCCTGTCCATAAAGGTTATGAACAGGACCGGTGACAAAGGGCAGCCCTGGCGGAGTCCAACCCTCACTGGGAACAGGTCCGACTTACTGCCGGCTATGCGGACCAGACTCACACTCCTCTGGTACAGGGACTGAATGGCCCTTAACAAAAGACCATCAACCCTGTACTCCTGGAGCGCCCCCCACAGGGTGTCCCTGGGGACACGGTCTTAAGCCTTCTCCAAATCCACAAAACACATGTGGATTGGTTGGGCAAACTCCCATGACCCCTCCATCACCCTAGCGAGGGTAAAGAGCTGGTCCACAGTTCCACGACCAGGACGAAAACCACATTGCTCCTCTTCAATCCGAGATTCAACCATCGACCGGAACCTCTTCTCCAGTACCCTGGAGTAGACCTTTCCAGGGAGGCTGAGGAGTGTGATCCCCCTATAGTTGGAACACACCCTCTGGTCCCCCTTCTTAAAAATGAGAACTACCACCCCGGTTTGCCACTCCACAGGAACTGCCGCCGATGACCACGCAATGTTGCAGAGACGTGTCAGCCACGACAGACCTACAACATCCATCGCCTTGAGATACCCAGGTCGGATCTCATCCACCCCTGGGGCTCCGCCGCTGCGTAGTTGTTTGACTACCTCAGTGACTTCTGCCCCAGAGATTGGACAGTCCGTCCCCAGGTCTCCCAGCTCTGGTTCCTCCTCGGAATGCGCGTCGGTGGGATTGAGGAGCTCCTCAAAGTATTCCTTCCACCGTCCGACTATAGCCCCAGTTGACGTCAGCAGCTCCCCGTCCGCACTGTAAACAGTGTGAGCGAGTTGCTGCCTTCCTCCCCTGAGGCGCCGGACGGTTTGCCAGAACCTCTTTGGAGCCGACCGATAGTCTTTTTCCATGGCCTCGCCAAACTCCTCCCACGCCCGGTATGCTGGTAAATGGTAAATGGCCTGTATTTAAAGAGCGCGTTCTAGAGTGTTTTACACTCCCCAAAGCGCTGTACAACACAACAGTCGCACATGCACACACACCCATGCACACACACATTCACACACTGGTGGTGATAAGCTACATTGTAGCCACAGCTGCCCTGGGGCATGCTGACAGAGGCGGGGTGACGCCTAAGTCCCTCTGACCACCACCAGTAGGCAGGTAGATGCATGTAAAATCTGTCCTGTGTGTTTCCATTTGCCTGAAACAAATTTATAAAAATGTAAGAAGCTGGAATAAGCAGAAACTACTGTTATATGTGTGTACAGACTTTTCCCCTGATCCTCAAGTTACACACAGAGCGGAGCAACATACATTCTACATGCTGTAAAGAAAATAAACCTGCTTCTGAAGATTCTTTTTCTTGTACAGCTATGCAGAACTTATCAATTCCTGTGTTCTGTTACCTTCCCTAAATTTATCCTATTGGCTCAAACTGCTTTCCTTCTGTATTACATCCCACATCTATAACTTCTTTGATTTATCCTTACTTTTTTCCTGGCTCAGGCAACACCTTAGAACGTTGTCTTGTCAGAAGCTTTTGTTTATTTAACTTTCTTTCTTCATTTCATCTTGCACATTTGCTTTTTTGGCTCTTGACTGTTTCCAAAAGAGAATGAAGAGACTGTAAAGCAACTCAAACTACATAGACTGTGAGCATTCTGTGAAAAGCTACGTTGAGGAGTAACTTGAAATAACTTCAGATGGAAATTATGCAGAGATTCTTTTTTCTCACAGATTTGAAAACTTTTAAAAGGACAAATGTTTAGGTTGCAGAGGACAACAAACTCCAACTAAGAATCAACTAGGATTTGGCTCATGAAGAAAGAAAGAATTGAAGGACTAAAGGACTAAATCCCTTGAATGGAGGGAATGGTGCTCTCTTAGTCAGGCAGAGCAAACAAAACGTGCTTGATAGAAAACAGCAGAACCTTTGGAGTGTTAGAGTCATAGTGCAGCAAGGATTCTGCACTATGAAGGATTCATATTTAAAGATGGTGCTTTTGGATAGAACAAAGGATAATAGGAAAGAAGATTTCCACAAGATAATGTGGATAATTAGAGTAAAAATCCTTGAACTGCTAAAATATAAAATATAGTTTTGTGAGAATTCAACTATGGCAAAAAAAATGTGGATTTAAAAATATTGATCAAATTATGCAACAAAAATTTAACATGTAACACCTCAAAAATTTAGCCTCCAAAAGGAATGGATACAAATTAAAATGCAAATTAAAAACAACAAAATATTTGCAAATCATTTCTATTAACGAATATAGAAAAATATTGATTCAATAAACAATTTTTACAAAAGTAATGTCTTTAATGTAATGCCAGCAGTGCACTATAATTTATTACATTCAGTTTATAGTATGCTTCCTAATACTCAAACATTTTACTGACCTGTTTTTAATTAACTCATATCTGACTAATTGAGATGTATTTTGCTATGCACAGATTTTCAAATCTACTTGTTGAGTTTGCTGTTATATTATTTAAGTTGACTCCAACACACACACACTGAGCATTCAAAATGTGTAACAGCTTTGCTTCCAATGTTGCCGTTACCTGTTGGGTCAACACTGTCTTTTAGCAAAATATCTCACAAACCACTGATAGATTTAAATAAAACTCATAGAATATAATCAATGGATGAACAATCCAATTCAGAAGGCTGACACAATTAATTGACCTTAGCAAACAGAAAGCTTCTAGCTGATTGCCAAAGATCTTGCAAACATGAAATTATACAGAATGCTATTTTAAAGGTTTGACCAAAATTATTTTGTCCTCCATTATTCCTCAACATAAGATTTTAATTTAAAATTCTGGAATAAAAGATAAAAGATGATATACATTCCTTCAAGAAATGCTACAACTTTAATTCATTTATGCATTTTAGCAGCTGCAACATCTGTGTTTATTTAGAAGTTTACAACACTCCCAAGTCTGATGTTTTGAACAGAAAATGAATTCAGAGATCGGCTTCATGGCTTCTGTGGGAACATGACGTTCTAACCTTTGTCATTCTTATTTTTTGGTCTTGTTTGTAAATATTATACCAAGATTTGTGTGCACACAAAACCAAATTGTGATTTCTGTATAACAATGTGAAGATATATTTGATCATTTATCAAAAGATGTTTTTCTTTTTTTTGCAAATCAAGACACAGGAACAAACAGGGCAACCACATGTTAAACATGCTTCTAACCTCTGTGGCCCCAACTTAAATAACTTGAGTCATCCTGTCAAAGCTCCTAAAGACTGAAGCCCATTCATTTTCAAGATGTCATAGTCTCCCGACTGAGTGTTATTATCATTATTCTTTCCAATCTGCTTAACCTGGCCTCTTCTTTGAAGTTGTTGATAGATGTTGCACAAGCAAACCTCTGAGATGAGTTTAAAACTTGTCCTCGCTGCTCTGAGCTCCACAGACAATGAATCCCATTGTGAGAAAGCAGAGCAGCCAGTAATGATGTTGGAAAGCCACCCAGTCTGTGATTGCACACTGTCCATCACAGTAAATAGTAATGAGGAAGAATAGCAAGTCAAAGTTTTACTCACGTTGGGTCTCAGACTTGCTGCTTGTCCGTAATACTTCTCGGCCGCCTCATTAAGGTTGGCTTGTCTGAAAAGGGAAAATGGAGAGAGGCAATCATTGCTCATTTTTATTGCTCCAGGCATCGGATGAGGCCTTGAACCCTGTGCGTGTACTGGTTCCCAGGGGTCAGTGAGAAAATAACACAAGGAAACTGTGTGAGGGATGGGAAAAGCTGATCCAGTGGTCTGGAGGTTCGTCGTTCGATAGCATCTTTCACTTGATAACATCTGTGCTGAGCAGTGCACAACAAACACTTTCTGCTCTAATTGAACCCTGAGGTCAGAATGTTCGACTCACTGGATGCTTGAGAGAAATTAGGAAGGCAGTATGGATGAGGAAAAATCACTGTGCATTACTTTTAATCAATGAAGACAGACAGAGAATGTGTGTGTGTGTGTGTGTGTGTGTGTGTGTGTGTGTGTGTGTGTGTGACATTTGAGGGAGGAAGAAGACATGAATGCTATATATTAGGACTAAAATCTTCCTTTATAATGTCATTTTATTCTCAAACCTGTTGCTTCATCACCAAACCCTTCCAGTTAGAGGATTAATGTTTTGTATATCTCAGAAATCGCCATTATGATCCACAGCTGAAGGCATTTTACTGATGGTAACAACTGGCTAATTATAAATAATTTAACGTCAAGGACAGAATCGTTGATGGCAGCGTAAGGAGCCCCTTAAATCACTTAGATCAAAGGCTACAGAGTCAGGAACCACAGTTCCATTTAGATGTCAAAGTCTATTAAAAGATCACAAATGACCTAAAAACCCAGTGGATTCATGTTTGGTTTAAAAAGCTCTGTCTTCTGACATCAAAATGTTTGATTCTTTACAGACTGAGGAGAGATTCTGTATATTTTATAGTAATAACATGGAAAAAAACATGTAGAATTGACTTCTTTTTTTATATGACTTCACAAGTCTAATTTTCCACTATGCAGTCTGGAACCATTTTACCTAGGTAATTATTTAGCCTGAACTATTGATCTCACAGGGCTGTTTGTTCTGTGTATTGCTGTTTGCATCTGTTGCTGTTTACAGTATGTGCTGTTTGGGAAAATTTGTTTTTTCTGCATGTCATATTTATGTCCATGCTGTGGCTCAAAAAGCAATTTCACCCCGGTCCAGGTGGTGGTGGCATTAATAAACCAGAGATGTAAGGTAAAGAGTGTGCAGCTCACTATGTCATCAGCAGCAGTGCGAGAAACAGAATAATGGAAAAAACTGAGATTTTGTTAGTATTTTTTATTTTTATTTTTTGCTTTACCAATGTGTAGCATTGCAAGAAAATACAAGAAAGATGTCAGAGGACATGATTCGACAGATTCAAATGTGAGGAAGTATATTTAAAAGACGAGTTTCACAAGTTCCTGACTTATATTGATCACCTTTTGGATGAGATCAAATGGAATGACTGCAGAGACGGAAAAAAAAGGTAATATTTTAATCAAGGATTGTACATGTAAATATTATGAAACAAGTTCCACCCAAACGTTCCGGCTAATCTCAAACGTAATATCTCCTTACTAGGGTTGTATTCTATCCATGTAGACTGTAGAGCAGCAGTGGTGTCCTATCCTGGACCTTGAAGGCCACCATCCTGCATATTTTAGAGCATAGGTACTCAATAGGAGGTCTGCGGGCTGGATCCAGCCTTCGAGCCTCCTATTTCTGGCTCTCAAGCCAATTACTGTGTCCCAAAAGTTGTCAACATTTCATAAAATCCACCACAAAACTGCGCCGTGCCTCCCCCGACAGCTTCAGGAAGTGGAGCACCCCTCACCCCCCTTGCAGACCAATCGGGTGCCTCTCTCCCCTCCCAAGCTGATAATATTTAATAAAATCCACCACGAATCGCTGCCGCATCTTTTGCACTGCTGCAGGAGGTGGAGCTACGCCCCCTCTCCCGACCCATCGCGTGCAAGCCTCACCGAATGACCGAACGTGCACCCCCCCAACTATTCCAACTATAAATTTGCATGTTTTCTTATAATTAATGTATCCAACTAGTTGTCAACAACCACAGCTCAGTGAGATACAGCTTAAAAGCGCAAAGTATTCCATCCAAGGAAACGCTGAAAACAGAAACTGACTTTAATGCTTCCTTTTCTAGTTATTTATCTATAAATGAAACATTATGACCTCACAGATAATTTTTTAACCTTTCACTCAATTTTGACCAAATGAAAGGAAGGCCATGCATACACCCAAAGGACAACTTTCCCCTACATTTCATCTTTCACACTATTAACATGCACTGGAGTTTAAAAAAAAGATTAGTTTGAAAGCCAAATGGTCAAAAACCAAAAACTCAGGAGGGTAATAAATGGTGTGCACACATTTTCAAGCTTCTGATTTCCCCCTGTAATCCTTTTCCTTCTCCTATGTAGATTCACTTGCGTTTGCATCAACCAGAGGCCTTTCCACGCCAGTGTCCAAGACAAACACATAAAGAGCATGAGCTGTGGAGGAGGCAGACCCCATGCCAAACAGGCAAAGATGAGCTGCCAGGGGTCTGAACCCTGGAAGAAGCTCTCTGCACTGAAACGTGTTAGTGGTATGGATACAGGATCGTCAGAATGTTGAGACATAATGAGATTAAACACAGATCTCAGCAATGGATAAAATAAAATTCAATCAGTAGGGGTTGTAAGCTGCCACATTGCATTACAGTGTTTACACATTTTCACTCTCGGCTTTCCAAACATAACAGCTTGAGGGCTTATTGTTGCTAAGGCTAATTAGCTGAACTTTGTACTGGTTTGAAAACATGCCTTCTAATAGAGAGGTAGAGATATTTGAAGCTTGAGGGATGCTCATGAACATGAAATCTCTAATGTTAAAGCTTCAGTTCTAGACCTTCCACTGTTACGAGAGAGGGATTACAAAGCACAGCCAAGTAAATCACTCAGGCTGAGGAATGGTGTAAGCCCACGGATAAACCGTGCAGACAGTAGACTTCCCTCGCTCCTTTCTACTCAGCCAAGGAAAACTAGCCCATCCATTTTATCTACACAGAATGATTTACAGCATCTCTGCATTGGACTGTGGAGACAAAAACAAAGGTAGAAAAAAAAGTTATATTCAAACACGTACCTGAGCATGTGGGCTGCACTGAAGACCACATCAAACTCCCCGCTATCAAGGCGTGCGGCTTTCTTTGCCATCTCCGCTGCTTCCAGCAGCCGCGACTCCTCCAATAAAAACTGACCTACCGGGGCAGGAGAAAACAGCACTGCTATTAAAACTCTAAAGGCTCCCCACAAAGGCACAGAGGGATACACCATCTAATAATGTTGACTTTGGCACAGGCACATGGAAGGCCTAGTCTGCCCTTGTAACAATATGCTGAAACACTTGAAATGAGTGCAACAAACCATCCCTCTGTGGCCATTTCCCTCAGCCATTTGTTCAGATTATTATAGTTGACCTTGATAGATGTCTTTTTCTTTGACAAAAACATTTCTTGGAGGAGGTTTGTGTCTTATTACAGGTGTGTCTGACTTGCAGGCAACCTTCTAATCAGATGGGATTATGGAAGTCTGACAAGGCCATGAACCTAGGAGCTCACATCTTGGTAAGGCCCGGAATAAGGAGGAATTATTACCCTGTTGGCTTTGGTAAGCTCCACCACTGTACAGCAGTAGAAGGTTAAACCATCCAGAGAACTTGAGTTTAAAGAGAGCATATTTTTCTTAATAACTGAAAAATACTGTAACCATTCATGCAAACAAAGACAAAATACTTTAATAAGATCTTAAACCATGCATGACTGTACACATGTTGAGTTAAAAAACACCTTTTTTGATTCGAATACATAAAAATCTGTAGGATAAAAAAGTCAAACATAAAAAAAAATACTAAAACAAACATACCCAGAAACCAGTTTATATATTTTTGTAAGGTCTGCTTAGTTTTTAGTTTAGTCCTAAACTATGATTTTTTTAAATCAAATTTACAAATTACTTACTTAAATAACCAGCAGAATTTAAGTTTAGAACTTACAATGCATACTCACTTGTTTGTGAATATGAATTTCTGTAATTTCTTGTGAAAACCATTTTACATTTTACACATAATACTGCAACAAAACATTTTAAAAAAACATCATTAACCTGGGGGACTGAATGTTTCAAAGCTGACATCTGTTTTCATTAAAATGCTACTTTAAATGCACAAGACTTTAAAAAATTCTGAAGAAAAAAAAGTTCATTAACAGCTCAGTGAAACTTAAAGTCACTAAGATGATATTTGTATCTTGGGTAAATGCTGTTCTCCATCATATGCAACTCCCATTCACACGGAAGACAAGAAAGATTCTGAAAGTGTCTTGTTCCATGTTTTCACCAAATCAAAGTGAACAATGAGAGGAAATGATCTTCTTTTTTTCTGAACCCCTTCTAACCATGTACAGACTGAGATTAAAGATGCTGAGAGGAAAACGTGTCAAAAGGGTCACCAAACACTGTTGTCTTAACAATGTAACAAAATGTATAAATTCCTGTCTTTGTAAAACATGTAAAACAGTTTCCTTTGCACAAACGCTTTTGCAAGTATGATTTAAACTGCCAAATCAAATAATAGAGATGTAAGAAAAAAGCCAGGATATTTCAAATTGAAAGAAAAATACAGATCTTACCATAATGCATGTAACAGTTGCCTTTTGTGGGATCTAGTTGGATGGCCTTCAGGAAGTACCTCTCAGCTTCCGTTTTCTGCCCCTGGGAGAGATGGATTAAAAACATTATCATTATTTCTTCAACTCCTTTTCAAAACTGCTCATTATAAAAATACCACTCGGCTCAACAGCTAAAATACCTTTGTGTAAACCTACTGTCCCTCTCCCAACCGCGAACCAATCTTCACAATAAATCTTAATAAACAGACGTGAAAATCGTGGACCGCAAGTGTTATTCTTTCAGGCTCGTGTGTCGTCCGTCAAAGTGCTCAGTGTCATGCTTGGCGCAGCAGAGCAGACAAGGCAAAGGCTCATTCATTACACACTTTTATCTGCGCAAATAACACTTCCAGAGCATAACAGCCAATTGCCCATGTGTTGGCCTGGCTGCTTTGAAACAAGACAGCGAGTTGTGCATGGAAACAGGAAAGAGTTGCAGAGAAGAAGAAAAGAAAGTGAAGCAAGAGAAATGTGTCTATAGGGATTTTCAGAGTTGTATATGGATATAGATCACACACATTTACAGAGGCTTTATCTCTGTGTACAGTGTTGTTCCGGCCTTTAGAGAGATGAAAGGATCAATAGCGGGAGGGTGAGCACAGCACAATGAGTGGGAAAAAAAATCATTGAAGTCTTGCAGACCTCTAGAGCTTCCCTCACATCAGGTCGATTGAAACATGGAACCAATCACAGACCAGAGCAGTTGGACAGTAGAAGTGGCAGCTGGACAAACACATTTGTGCTCTCCATTGGGCAACATAAGCCATCTGATCAACGTGCAATCATCAATAGAACTGAATGTATTATTGATGAAACCTCACTGTGTTTAGACATTTAGTTAAATAATATATTAGAGCAAACTGATGATGTATATGTTGAGATAAAACGCTAAAACACTCAGTGAAAGAAGTGTGATATTAATGATCGTTTATTTAGTCAAGTGACAACATTTTCAGTGAGCTGAGTTTTAATAAGCGCAATTTTCTAAAGTAAATATCTGAGGGGGCTTTCCCTTGATGGAGCGGACAATCAGGGCTGTAATAAGTATGTTTAATAAATGTGACACGGAGCTGATGGCGCCCAAGTAGAAAGAAATGGCTCCCCTTTGAAAAGCATCACTGTTGTATATTTTTGTACTCGTATTCACAGATGTAAGAACGTGTACATTTGTGAACCAGATGCCTAAATGCTAGCAGAGGCAGACATCTGTCAGGATTAGGTTTTCACACCCTAAAATCAGCAGCAGTTGTGACTTGATGAAAGATTTCAACTGAGATGAATCTAAATATAATTTTGGAAACTTTGGTACTACTAATAAAAAACACTGAAGTCAAATTCTTCTAGAACTGGATGCACATACAGCTAATTAATATTTGGAGTCAATCCAATGCAAGTTGGCCACTACAACCAACAAATGTCTGATAACACAAAATGAACATAGCCTAGTCAAGTTTACAGACATGGAGCATGAAACAACAGAATAAGAATTATATTTTTATATGAATATATTATAGTGAGGTTGAGCATATAACATTTTTAAAGATTTGACCAAAACAACAATAACTTCACCAGTTGCATGAAGCTGAGCTTGGTTTAAAGCTCTGGCATGAAAGAACACAGGAAATATCCAAACATGATACTTTAATTCTGCCATAAATATTTTTTATCTCTAACATGTTAATCAGTGTAAAAGGGTGTCTCAGGTCTAACTTAAAAGTGTTAAAAGGGGCTTGTATTTCCTCTGTTATTTTTCCTCTTTAGTTCTTTTATAAATGCAACTAAAATAAAGAAATTAATTGTATCTTTTCAACAGGCTACAAGCAAACAGCCTAACTATATAGCACATGCATTTTTTAATATTTGAATAATTCATAGATCTTGGTATATGGATTCAAAACTAATCAAGTAGAAAGAGTGGACTGTTAAAATATATATTTAAATATCTTTAGTAAGTCTGGAAAATTCAAGCCATTAAAATACTGCAAAAATCTGGCTCCTTTGGATGAAAAAAAAAGAAATGATTGGTATCTTCAAGACTTTTGCACAGCATGAGTTCTGTGTTTGCTACACTTGCTCTGAATTTTCATGAAGTGGCAGCTGCCCTCACACTGAAAGCACCTTCAGGCCATTACCTTTAACAGGAGATTAAAGCGGGTAAACTCTACCCACTTGTTATTCCAGTCAGCTCTTTGTATGCATACTGTATCCCCTTTTTGTCACATCCTCGCTGAGCTCATTTGTGTATCCCTCACACCTCATAACTCCTGATAATATCAGACAGACTGCAGATTCAAAGGTGAAAGCCTGCATCATATTAGTACAGGAAATGAGAAAAAGATGGCTGAATTTCATATTGCAAGCATCACAGTGGCCGAGTGCACTTCTGAACTCCCATCCTGCCCTCCTGTGGTGTCAGCAGACCGGTCAGTACAGAAGGGCAGCAATACAGATCTAAGAGATTAACTTCTCCCTCCTCCTCTATTTTGTCCTCTTCTTATCCACAAATCGCAGTGCCTCCGTCTCCTCTGTACATCAGTGAACAGCTCAGCTCCACCATCAACACGTTACCTCTGTCTGACCCTGCTGCTGAGCCTCATCTTGCACCCCCCACCACCTCTCTCATGGGAATCGAAACCTCAGGACCTTTGACAGCATCTGAAGCGTCTTCATCACTTACAGTTGCCCCACAGGGAGGATGGTGGTAGGGAATGATCGAGAGCCAGAGGGCAGGTCAACTTCCTGCACTGCTTTTGATCATGCTTAAAAGGCGCTGACACAAAGCAGAGGCAGCAGAGGAAACGATTAAAAACAAGCATTTAACTGTGTCGTGTAGAGATGTGTAAAGGTATTCTGTTTTAAATGCCTCCCTTTGGTACAAAGACTGAAGTAGACACTTTTCTGATGACATTATTTGAACTCTGAGGATCACAGGAGCTCAAAACCTTTCGCCGTTCATCATGAAAAATGATTTCTAAAGATTCATCCCTGCAGGTTTGAACTTTTTCTCTCCTTCAAATCAATAATAAACTCCTTAGAAATGAGTTTCTCTTCACAGCCCACACATATCTTCCCTGGGTCCACTTCAGCAACACTCTTTCATGAATAATGGCATTACCCCTTAAGATGGTCTTTGCTCAAAGGATTTGGTTTAATTTAACTTCTAGTGTCCTCAGGCAGTTTTTGCACAAATCTATGTCAGTTTAACAAGTGACTTGCATCTGTGCTGCCAGCTGATCTATTTGTTCAGATAATAATCTGTAAAAGTGCAGAATGAAAAATCAATCCAGCCTGGTGATGGAGCTGAATTTCATTCAGGCACACAATGATTTAATACCATACAATGACTTGCATACTCCTAAAGAAAATTGCATTATTAGGAACAAAAAAAGAAGCATAATAGGTGGATTTCAAATTTAGGAGCTGCAGCTGCTGCTGTTCTTAAGTATCACTTTTACTATTGCACCAGCGACCTGTAGAGTTTAGCAGCATGACACCCACCCCCGGAAAGCAGATGTGCATGTTGCTGTGGCACTTTAAGATTTGTATTTGAGAACCCCTGGTTTAGACCATTAAAATGAAGTGCAAAAGATGAGTTTGGGTTAGAATTTGGAATTGATGAGGTGAATGAAAAGTTGATTTGAGTCCATTTAAAAATATTTTAATATCACTGTTCTTGGTATAAGAGCATTGTGTTTTTTCTTCTACATATTCTTAATCTGACACACTTTTAAATGCATCATGAACATATGAGACAAATACAATTATTTAAATAACCATTATGAAAAGCTCTTCGCACACTCCAGCTTCTTATGAAAAAATCTTTAATTGACCAACATTTTAACCATCAAGATCAAAACAAAAAAGGGTAGAACGTCTTATGAAGGAACAACCCTGGTGGTGATTTAGCCAATCAGCCACCTTCCCTTGGGTGGAAAATCAATCCAAAAAGGCCTTAAGCCCACATCACAAGTTATTTTAAAATGTTTAATTCTCATAATAATAAATACTAAGCCTTATATAAAACATTTGAAGTCAAAGTGTCATGAATTGATTCTGTGTGGTTCATGTTCTGCCATGTGTCTTCATGCTCAATTACGTGCAGCTGCATACTGCAGTCATGTTCATGCCTCTCACCTGTGACCCACTGCATATATGTTCTCCTCCCACATGTCGATTTTCTGCAGTCATTGCTTCAGCATTCCACAGTTCATGTTTTGACCAAGTTATGGACCCTGTATTTTGCCTTGCTGGACTTTTTGGACTGGACTCTTCATACCTTCAGCTCATTGTTTTTGATCCCAAACTGCCTGCCTCAACTCTGCCTCTCATGCTCAGCTTCCAAAGGATTTATTTATTTATAAAACCTGGAGGTTTGTATCTTCTGTGTGACTTGTTTTTTTCTTTTTTGTGATTGACATTTTTAGGTTACCGACCAGATTTTGACTGTTGTGATCTGCACCTGCTAACCGTAGCAGGATTATTGTTTACAGTTTAGGATTTTTGCTCTAAACTGAGTTTTTTTTTTTTAAATGTCTGATGTAATTCTTCAGATCCAACCATAGTACCCCGACTCCTTAGACAAAGTTTCTATTTAGACAATATGGTTAAGTTTTAAAATGATTCCCAAAAGGTTCACTTTTTGAGAGCAAAACATCTAAATCGCCTCCTCTAGAGGAGGAAGGGAAACCTTCTAAACCCCAATGTGTCTGAGAGAGGAGAGACTAATTTCAACAGAATGTGCTGCTACTAGAAAATTCTACTTTTTGCATCAAATAGTACTTTCATTGTCAAAAATGCATATTTTAAATTCTCTACTCATTTTCCCACAAAAGATTTTTTAGAGCTTAGTTTTTATTCATATCAGAAGTGACTCTTGATGATGATTTTACATTTGCTAAGTTGTATTTAAATATCTATACATACTGATTATTTGCATAATATTAAAATGTAATTGTGTTTTTTTGATTCTCTGTAAAACAAAGTTTTTTTTCCCTAGGAATTATTGAAATAACTTTTGGGATATAACTTAAGCATTTTAGACCCTTTTGTATTGTTTTTCCACTTTAGTGGAGGTGGTTAATTGGCTAAAACACCACCAGGTGTGTTCAAGATCCTGCTAGATCAACATCATGCTAGAACAGACACTACATGCACTAGACAGGCTGCTGAGTCATTCAATCTAAAAAGCTCAAAAGGCCAAAAAATAGGAATGTATTTTTCTAACCCCAAAATAAGTTTGTTTGAACATGAGTTGCAAATGCAACAATAATAAAATAAAAAAAAGTTTGTTGACATTATAAATCCAGAGTATGGGCAGGGTCATGGCTGTCCCCAAAGATTTTGCAACAAATTAGCAGGGTTATTCACAAAACTCAAATTGGCAAGACTATATATAAATAAAAAAATGCAAAAAACCCCAAAACCTTTAAAATAACCCCTTTTCCATGTGGTAAGGCCAGAGGCTACAGGGACAGGAAGAGTTTGGGCTTTCTGTGGAAATCTAAATACCACAGATCTGGGCTTTTGAACACATTGACATTCTTTCATTTGGGCCCAGACAGAGGAGAGACTGGTGTCAGCTGAGGAGAGGGCCACCAACCTTCCTTTGACCCTCTACAAGTCTTTTCTCCATTTCTTCTGACAAATCTTTTCAGTTCCGACTGCTCTCCATGATCAATGTTATTTCAAATATAATGAAGATAGCACATTTTAGAGTTTTCATTTTTTCATTTTGGAGAAACACTACAAACATTGGGATAAATATAAAGTCTCACCGTCATAGCCAGAAGTTTGCCATAAGTGAGGTGTGCAGGAATATGGTCTGGCTTGGCTCTCAGCGACTCTCTGTACCAGTGTTCAGCTTCAGTCAGCTTATTCAGTCTCATGTAGGCTTCTCCTGTGGGAGCAAAGTGAGGGTCACATCAAGGGTCTAGCTGTCAGAGGCTAAAACATCAAAGTGCACCTATTGGACTTCTAGAAACATTCATTATAAGACTGAAGAGCAGGATTTGTCCAGTGATGTAAGAAAACTTTCAGCATCATTATCAAACACAAATCCTTTATTTATTTTTAGCATTTACATTTTTATTTTAATATGATGAACTCATGCACTTTTTTAGATTTAGGATAATGTGAGGAAATAATTTAGTTTGCCC
>SSNR01000221.1:666982-678400 GCA_006937965.1 Callopanchax toddi | reverse complement strand
TCCCCCCCCCCCCCCCCCCCGTTCTAGTGAGTCAGACATCATCTAATACCTCCCCCACAACCAGATCAGACCAGCTGTCTGCAAGCACCTGAAACAACAACAACCTAATAATCTGACTATAGCAGCAAAACCTACATCTAGAAACACAAAAAAACTCCTAAAAATCTAATAAAAGTTGGCTTGTGGTTCATGTTTCAATCCATACCAACTTTTAGAAGCTAAACAACTTGTTTTGACAAAAGAAAACAAGATTTAATTCCACTGGGATTATGACTAATCACACTCACAATAAAAACAAGCTGACAGGCCTAATCTGAATTTGGGGACCTTTTTGTAATGATGTATAAACAATATCAAAATGATCAAAAATAGTCTGCAAAGATTTTACATTTAATTTTTTTTAAAGTTGAGAATTGAATGTGTTTTTTGCAAATGTAAATAATGAGAATATGTTTTCCATCATTTAAGATTCCAGTGTGGAGGACTGTTATTATATAAAACATATTCAAAACTGCAGACCTTAGAATAACATCAAATTAAGCTGCAAAGACCCAAAAAGTGCTTGCTTTCTACTACTATTTCTGTTCTGTTACAAATTCACAGATTCATTTGCCTTTCTGATTAAATTTCCATATTAAACCTGTAATTCATTTTCACATAAAAATGGATTTTTCTTCATTTTTTTTTAACTGTTGGAGATCTTAGGAATAGTCAATAATTTAATCTATTTAAAAAAAAATTTACAGAAAAGGTCATCTGATTATAATATAATATATACAACAATTATTGGTGTGTAGCTGCTTAGAATGTATTTATACATCTGCTCTGACACAACCCTGTTCCTTTGTTGAAAGGTTTAAAAGCAGCCAAGATACTTGGCTCTCTATACTGGCTCGAGACTCGTGTGTGAGATTAGCACAAATATCAACATACAATTAGAAGTGACGTTTAGTCCGAGAGCTGAAACCCGCTTCACGATGTGGAAAATTCCTCAGCCTACCAGAGTGAGCTGGACTGAGACCAGCAGGGTACAGATTACCACCCAGGTCTGCCTCTGGCGAAAGATTCTGCTCGTTGGCGTCTGACAAACAGCACGAGAGCAGCAAAGTGAGGGAAGCTGGAAATGGATATGAGCAGGTGTGCCAAATGTGCAAATCAGTTCAGAGGGGGAAAAAAGGCGCTAAGCGGCAGAAATCACAGACTTCTGGCTTGGTGCCTCTATTAGAGATGCAGTGTTGCCCCTTAATGGTGCCTGGAGCCTTAATCAACATTTTGACATCATCTCAGGAGCTCTGTCACACCAGATTTTGCCAACATGTAGGCAAACTAGAGGCATTACCATGTCTGTGTTATGACATCCCAACTCCTAATGTGTGTGTGTGTGTGTGTGTGTGTGTGTGTGTGTGTGTGTGTGTGTGTGTGTGTGTGTGTGTGTGTGTGTGTGTGTGTGTGTGTGAGAAAAGACAGGAAAGTTAAAGTTTAAAAAATGTAACAAGGAGCACTGATATAATGAGACAAAGAGCAGCTGTTGTACAGCTGTAGTATTACAGGCTTGGTGTTCCAGTGTTAAAAAGCTAATTAACTCTGTTTAACATGACAGTAAATCGTATTACTGGCTAGTCAATATCAAACATGGAGCTTTTCCAACAACCTGGTTATTTTTAGTCCTGGATTAAGCTAAACCCAGTGATAAAACTAGAGCTACTGGTTTTACTTTCTGTTGTCTAAATAGTTATGGACAAAGGAATATGTAACTTAAAACAAAAAAACAGTATTTTACTGAACTGAGACTGTTGTTGACAAAATGCAAAAAGCATGTATGAGATCCAAAATATCTTGAAACAATATTGGGTTCCTAAATTCCTCTCATGAGGAAATTAGGAACTGGGGGGCCTTGCTCAGGTCAAATATTTCCTTAGTCATAGAGTGGTGTGTGCATCAGAAAACATTGGGAGTGCATCTGGAACCCTTCTAAGTTTAGTTTCTGAGAGTCTCTCTTTGGGAGGGGTTGAGACCATATTCCATATAAAATGAGTTAATATTATAAAATGACAGAATAATTTATTATTACATAACGCAGCATGAGCTGATATCCAAGAGTTACAAGAACTACCAGAATTAGACTACATTGTGCCACCTTAATTGTCAGCATATTTACTAATGGCATCAAAAACAAAACGATGAGTGAAATTGTAATCGGTGACATCAGTGACCATATGCCGGTCTTCAGAGTTTATGATGAAAATTTTAAGAAGAACTGGCATGAAAAGAGTAAACATAAATGGATACAGACAGAAGAACCTGTAAGAGCTTTTAGAATGACTCGTTGGTTCAAAACTGGGAAGCTGTATTTAGACAAATTTATATTGGCAAAGTATATGAAGCATTAAAAAATATATTTACTACATTATATAACAGAAATTGACCATTTGTGCAACTGAGGATGAAACAAAAACACATGGGAAGAATTACTGAATGCTTGTAAAAAGCAAAATGTACAAAGTAAAGAATGTTTAAAGCTAAGACCCAAAGAGACTGTATATAAATAAAAAATAAGTAAACAGATAATGAGAAAATGTAGAGAGACAAATAGAGCAAAATGCTAATTAATATTCCAAAAAAAAGAGAAACAGGGATGTCAACTGAAGATTTAGTTTAAGGAGGAGATGGTTGTCCAGATTTATAATGTGTGTATTTCTATGTTATACTTCAAAAAGACAAATAAAAGCAAAAATTCTGCTGATGTCCATCTTCTAATTAATTTCAAGCACTTGCTTTTTTAACGGTTAGATTCTCACAGCAGCCTTTATCCTCATGATCCTGAAACAAAAGCAGCCCTTACCCATCATGTTGTAGAGGCTCTGTGGTGCAAATTGTCTTGGCATTTTCTGTATTGCTTCTTTAAACACGGAGAGGGCCTCCTGTGAATGAAACAAAAGAGGAAAAAAGGAGGAGGGGGGATGTTTGCATTAGAGAGCATATAGACGCTGCCAGAGAACCAGGCTCGGGGGTAACCAGTCATTGCTCCTGTGCAGCCGGGGCCCTGACGATGTGAATACACAGCGTGGAATTGGGGGTCTTTGGTTGGCTGGTTCATATAGAGCTGAGCACAAAGGGTCTATCTTCTGTGTCATGGCTCTTAAGACAACCAGAAGAGTGTCACTTATTGACTCTAGCATAGTGTGTATGTCCAGCAATTCCCTTCAGAGAGTTTAAACAGTAGCTGGACCTGAAGCTGCTATATTGCTGAGCAAATGTTATGGTTAGAGGTCAGAGGAAACTGGACTGTTTCAGGTCTCAAACATGCCAACATTTACTTAATCCTTTATTAAATCAACAGAACTAAAATACACTCTAGATCGAATCGGCAAGATCACCTGTTTATACACAGTATAAATGTGCAGTGTAACCCCCCACCACAATCATTTTTGTCTCAGCGTAGGTCTTCAGGGGCGTGAAATCGAGTGAATTTGTTAGGAATAGCCTGAGGATTATCTGCGCAAATACAGTGTCCCCTATGACAGAAACAATTTTGGAAAATGTCAGTATTAAAGCAAGCATTTTCTCCGTGTCCCCCGAAGGCTCCTTGAGCAACTTCCTGCATTTTATCTCAATCCACAACAGATTCAAGATGTTCTTATTGTACAATATGAAAACTAGGACTTCTTTAATTCTCACAGAAGCAGCGGCAGTTTGTTTATTCTTTTAAATTCATAATTTTATTAAGCAGTGCTTAACAGTTTCTGGCCAACTTTGAGACATTTTTTTATCCAACTGATGATAAAATGCTAGTAAAACTTCTGTGTGTCTGCGTTTGGACTGTTACCTCCTGATGTCCCTGCTCGTGGAGCAGCTTGCCCAGGTTGTACAGGCAGCTGGCGACTGAACTCTTGTGGGCGTGAGGGTCCTTTAGGTTCTCATCAGGGATGTCAGCGCATGTCAGAAAGGTCCGCTTGGCCTCATCTAAACGAGCCTGATTCATGAGGATGATGCCTGTATTCAAGTAGGCCGCTGTGGGAAAAAAACAAGATGCAGAGTAATTAAATTTGATTTGATATAATTAAATTATTTATTTCAAACATATTTTAAAAAGTCAAATAAAAAAATAAACAACATTTCATATACCGTTTCCTTCAACCAAATATTAAACGTATACATTCCCCAGCTGACTTTGCTCTTTATTCATTAGGACCTGCAGCTCACACTAAGGGACATTTTTCTTTTCTTTTTGTGTAACTTTTGTCCATTTTCAGTTTGTGTATTTTTATCAGACTCTAAAGAGAGCTAAACGCCCTAACCTGCTGCACTTCGTGGGCACGTTTGCACCAACATATACGGTAATTAGCACAGTTTGTTTTGTGAATGTGATGCTGAGAAGGAGAAGGAGCAGAAAGTGGAAGGAATAAAGATGCAACTTGCCTGTCAAAAAACAAAAAAATGTAGCTCTGCAACAGTCAGTAAGATTTGTAGTACTGTACCTTAAAGGAGAGAAATCTAAGCTTTTCTGTGTTTAACATTTGCATTCATTGGGTGGGAGACTTTGATGCTCTTAAATTTCTTCTTTAGTGGTCAAAGACAAGATCTTGTGATCGATAGGTAGTCAGGGAGAAACTAGTCTCTAAGGAACTTCCTATCAAGTCTGGCTGCTGGAATAAATTATCTTGATAAAACAGATCAATCTGGAAGGCTTTTCAAGATAACACTCACCTAATGAAGTCAAAAAGGAAATGAAACCCCTTTTCCTGCTTTTCCCCCCCAACATTGATGCTTTTATTATGTTTATGGAAGTTTTTTTTAAATCTAATATAAGATAAAACTTTAAAATAAGATAAAACTTTATTGATCCCACAATGGGGATTTGTGATCTCCTATCTTTTGTGTCAATACACACCCTTCCTTCGTAAGAATGTGCAATAAACAAGGGATAAAATAAGTCTCTTTCAGTTTAATCAGCATGGTTACTGGTTTTCTGTAGCCAAAAACAAATCAATGGTGTTTTATCACAGGACAAGCTGTGTATTGAATGCGAGTGCAACAACTTGCACTAGTTAACTCACAATTAGTCCATGAATAATGGTGTAACCTTGAACAAAAAACCTTTAACTGTCACATTATCATTCTGGCAGCAAAATGTCAGCTACTTAGAGTAATTAATTAACACTTTTATCAGCTACAACAGATTGGATAATTGCACGCTGATTGAGAATTTCCCAGTGTAACTGTGAGCTTGATTAGATGCATAATTAATCTGGGAAGAAAAGGAAGACGCGTTTCAGATTATCTGCTAATCTGTCATTGACTGATGTCCGGAACGACGGGGTGCTAATTTGCGGTGTGATCAGGTAAGAATATGAGTGATTTGTAAAATAAAACGAGAAGCAGAAGACAGCACAAAGAACAGGAACAAAAAGCAGAAAACCAAAAAAAAAAGGGGGAAGAATCAGTATAGTGGACAAAAGAAGGAATAAAAGAAATGAGATGCATAAATGACATCATGCATTTGCCCAATCTGTTGACAAAACTGGGCTTTGAAAGCCGCTCAAACAGCTGTGCTTGACTGTTTAATTCCGCCGTATACCCACAGTCCTTTGTGATCCATTTCTTTCCCCTCACATAACCACAGCTTTTGTTCACTGTTGCCTGGACACTGCACAGTCACAACCACAAGAGCTGGACATTGTCAATAAACAAACAAAAAAAAAGAGCTGTACTTACAAGCCAGAGTTGGCCGGCTCCCAATGGCCAGCTTATAGTAGTGGAGCGCCTCTGAGAACTTGTTGCTCTCCTGTAGCAGCAAACCGCTGGAGCAGACAAAAAATATGACAGTTGTGATGGTTTAGAAGTAAAAAGGAAAGATATTTAAATTTAAAAGCTCTTTTAGGATTAAACAAGGAAACGTCTCCAGATAAAAATCTTAAAAAGATATTTTTTACAAACTAAAGAAAACTAAGCATGCTGGGTATTGGGTAACAATTTGTGTTTTCCCTTAGACAAAAACGGCATCATTAATACTGCTGTCAGGAAAACAACACCTTGGGGAATAAAAGACAAAACAGCACTTCCTCTGAGGGAACAGTCGTAAATGTAAAAGGAGAACTCATGCACATTTTTAGGAAATTTAAACATCTATGAAAGGAAGTGGACATCAATACATTACTGACTGAAATGAAAGGATATACAGTTAAATACAACTCACAGATTATACAGCATGTCAGCCATGTTGCTGCGGTAATACAGCGCATTTCTGTAAGCCTGTTCGGCCTTTTCCATCTCTCCTTGGCTCTTCAGAACATTTCCAAGGTTGCCCCAAGCTGACAGGACATAAAGGAAACAATTAATCAAATAATAAAGACATAAAACATCTTTCATAACAACCTTCCTCTTTCAGAATCCTAAAAACGCTTCAGCATCAGGAAAGAACATTTCAGTGTTTAGTGATAATTGTCTTTTACATGCTTTTTAAATTCTAAGAAAGATGCAGTTCTGCAGCAGCGGGTACTTTGAGGTAGAAAAACGGCGCTCTAGGGGAGATTCATACATAACACACGGTGGTTTCTATAAGAACGAAGTTGAAAAGAAGACCACCACAGGGACATTGAACAAGAACCTAGTGTTTAAAGGCATAGAGCTTTAACTCAAAGGTGATTTAAGTTTGTGCAGCTTATAGGAAAAATATTCAGCGGGACGAAAGTTCAAAAGATGTTAACTGAAACTGGAACAAACGCAGAGCTAAAATATGCAAACCAACTCTTTGAAAATCTGCCAGGAAATTTAGTCTCAATAAAGAAAGACACAAAAACAATACAAGCTTCCTTCATTCATCCAGTTATATTGGATTTTATGGCAGATTGTATCTCTTTTTTATATTTAATAAATGTTTTGTGGGTTCTAAAATATCTCAGATCAATCAATCCAAAGAGCTCGTGTGCACTTGATGTTGGACTCTTTTCAAATCTCGTATTAGCTTTATTGAATGTAAGACGGGACATTGCTACTGCTGTGCTGGCCTGCCAAAACAAACAGCTGTCATGCCTCTGCTCTACTGCCGAATCTGAAAGGGAAATTAGCTAACTCCATGTGTCCCTCTGTTGCTTCATGACCTCCCCTGCTTCTCTGCAAACTTCACTTTGGAGATAAATATCTGTTTTTGATTAATTTAAATACTTTTGAATATTTCATCTCTGGTTGAAAGTAGCAGCCAGAGCGACGATGGTGCTATTCCAAGAGAGACAGAGTTTGCGTGTTGGTTTTAGAAAAATATATCAAATTAAAGGTGTTTTTTAGGCAATACAATATATTTTTTGGGGTTAAATTTGGCTTTTTTGCACAAAGATCAGCTTGTGGATGTGTGTCTATTCAGTGGTGATGCTGAACGATGAAGACATTTTGAAGCAGATTCACTTTAAATTATTCAGCAACACAGAAAACTGAAAGAGAAAAAAAAACAGAGAGCACTCAAGATGAAACTCAAAAACAGAAATGTGCTCTCAAGTTATTCTGGTAACATAATGAAGTATGATCCGAGCAGATAAACATTTATAAACTTGTATTTATGCCAGCATTGGAGCTGTTATAAGTAATAATATAAAACCAATCATCTCAGCTGAGTCTCACCTTTGGCAGGATTGACATAAATCCCCGACTTGTAGAGCATCTCCTCGTTCTGCCAGTCCTGGTTCCTCAAAACTGTTTTGACACCAAACAGTAAAACCAGGGCTGCACTGCAATACAGCAAAACTGTTCTGGGGAACCTGCGTTGCAGTCGGATGTACAAACACCTCATACCCACTGCAACCAGCAGGCAGAAGCCCATGCTGGGGATGTATAGTACTCTCTCTGCTATCACGAATCCCACGTAGAAAAACATGTTTGTGGCTGGAAGGAAAGGGATGACCAAAAGGCCGAGAGAGAACACCACAACGTTTTCAGTGGTAGGCTGTGGAGTCCTGCTTTCACCGTGGCTTTTGGTACCATTTTGTGTATTATTACTATGATCATCAGTGTGAGAGTTGCTCGTGTGTTCATGGTTGTTATAATGATAACTGTGCCCATTACTGTTCCCATTCCTGCCATTGATGTAATGGAGCATTTTCCCATTGGTTTCCTTACTCTTGGGTGTGGAGCGAGTCCACAGGCCGAACCAGACAAGCAACAGCAATCCAAGATAAAAGACCGCCGTGTGAAAGTTTCTCCAGTCAGCAAGGCTCCGGATCAGAGGCAAAGCATCCATCGACCAATCAAAGCTGAGCGTGTCTGGGCAGAGGAGGAGCCAGAAGTTAAAGGCAGGCAGGTAGAAGAAGGTTAGAGTCCTGGTGAGGAGGGAGGGAGAGTCGGCGGCTGGGTTGTCAGAGTTGGAGAAGTTTGGTGGTTTGTTGCCCATCCAGTAGAAACGGCACGCCAGTAAGACCACCCCCCACGCTGCCAACAAAAACACATTCAGCAGCAGGTGGAGGTTCTTTCTCTGTGTGACAAAAAAACACAAAGATAGGGTTGAATTCAAGGAAAGCACATCACACGAAACCTTTTATGTACTTAAATTCTGGTCCTACATTACACTGTAAAAAAAGAAAAAGTTGATCCGACTTTAAAAAATGCTTCAATTGGTAACAAGCAATTGAATTAAGTTTTTCAACTTAAATGTATTAGGTTTACTTAAAACAAACTTAATAAATTAACTTGAATCAACCTAATTCAATAACTTGTTACCAACTAAGGCTACGTTGACACTGCACGTCTTAATGCTCAATTCTGATTTTTTAATCAAATCCGATTTTTTTTGTCTGGCTGTTCACACTTCAACTGAAATGCAACAGCAAACAATCTCCAGTGTGAATGAATCACGGCCTCAAAACGGCCCGCATGCGCAGACGATGACAAGACGTCACACATAAAGTGCTCTGCTTACGGAAGTAAAATGGCTTTGGCAATAGACTTGAACAGAGCCCGATTACGGTAAGATCTCTTTAAGGCTGAAATACACCGAAGACATCAGCGCTGCACCACATCGCGCTCGCGCCGTTATTTTGATTAAAAATCATTTTAGTCCGTCAGATCACTCATCACACGGGGACTGCCACAGCGCGTCCCAGAAACGCGAGTCCACGCCACGGCGCTAAGTTCACTTGAACAGAATTGTCACGTAATATATTACTAATAAAGTCCAAAACCTCACTGTCTGTCCACTGTCTGTCCACTGCCTGCCTCCGTCTCCAGTATCAGCTCTACGTGTTGGAGCGTTTCCCTCCGCTGGCGCAGATTAGTGGTCTGTCTCCTGTCAGTCACGTATGAGGCGGATTCAGTGCGACATGTCCGTTCAGACTGGAGTCGCTTTCAAAAACATCAGATACGTATCCGATTCAGTACCACATATGAAAGTGACCTGGGTCAGATTTGAAAAAATCGGATCTGTGCCGTTCAGACTGTCTTAAAAAAAAAATCAGATATGGGTCGTATGAGGGGAAAAAAATCTGATTTGATGCGCATTTGGCTGCAGTGTGAACGTAGCCTATAGCAATTTTTAAAAGTTTGATCCTGATTTTCTTTTTACAGTGTACTTCAGCACCAATGTAGTTCAGTGTTGAATGAGTCTTCTGGACCAATTTGCTCAAAATGCATTTATAATTTCTGTATAGTTTCTCTGTTAAATCCAATAAGTCAATAAGAAACACACACATGCACACACACATTTAGTTTTATTAAAGCCAGGTCATTCACACTGAATCAATTCATTGATTGTTAAAATTAAGGTGACCTCTCAATGGCCCTTTCTATTAACACATAATCTTTTCCTCCATAGACATATCAAAACAAGCACAGCTATATGAACTCCATTCATCATATTATGGACTTTATATTAAACACTTTCCCACATGTTGTGTGGAAATACTGGTGATGTATTTATACTGTGTTTGGTTGCTGGCACAGCATTGAAAATGACTGGATAATGTATTTCCCCACAAGCCTGTTCTAAAGTGTGGACCATTTGGACAAAATGAACTTTTTTTGTTAAATAGGAGCAGCAAAACATGCACAGTACCTAATTTTTAGATTATGTACACAGCTAGGAACAAAATATAGAATACCAAAAAAATAAGGTAATGAGAATGACTGTATCGAAATCTCCAGGGCATCGTAAACCTAGGTGTTCTTTAAAATTCAAACTCAAAACTAGCAAATTCAGTCCAAAGCTGCATTTTATTTATCCCAGAAGTTGTGCAAATGACTACGTCTCATCTGTGATCATAAATATTACAGTTTATAGCTTTGGGGCTTTACTATTGATTGCCTTGTCATTTACAAATCTGTATCTGAGAAGAGGGGATTCATTACCCTTTGAAAAGCAACCTCTGTCTGTTAATGATCACTGCTAATGCTAATATATGCTGTCAAGAAAAAAGAAAAAAGAGGGCAGAAAAGATGGAAATAACGCCACAAAAAACATCATAGAAATAATGCATTACATCACTTTTCTGCAGCAGGAAATAAAGAAGAGAAGTGTGATATTCTAGAGAGGAATTACTATTGGTAAACATACAACTTTAGAAAATATCACTAGCATAACAAAATGCAAAAGGTCAGGTCTGTCAAAAGCTTCAGGGGAGCCCTGACAATGGCCTGCTGTGATTCAATATTTTGTGGAGATGTGCCAGAATGCCACGGCGGAGGAAGCTGTTCACTCTTATGGCAACAAAAGGTCATTGTTTCAATCCAAATCACTATTTCTCATTAACTTCAGCTACAGCAGGAGTTCTATTGGTCCGCTGCCTATAAAGAATAAATGAATCTGGGAAAAATATGTTTTAAAATAAGATTAAATGTAAAAAAAAATTAAAACAGTATGCCACAAAGAATTGCAAGGAATAATTTGTTGTGCATCTTGGAAATATAATAGATTATAAAGTGACCTTTTTGGTTGATAGTATGCTGATTAGTATTCTGAGTCTTCTCTTAAACACTCTTGGTATGCAGCTGCACTGTAAAAGCTGCAGCACATAATGTTTCCTCAAATGCAAAAAAATAAAAGTGATATTTTGAAACAAAACAGGCCAACAACTCCCTCCATCTTAGCCTCAAACCTCCTTCCAAAGTAACACCTCAATAACCTGTGAACATGCACCCTCTCTCAGCTGGAGGAGGAGAGTGCTGTTGACTTGCCGTGGTGCTTTAAACTACACCGTCTGTCTCTGGTTGTTATGTCTGAAATGGAAGGTTCTGAAGCTGCTGCTGCTGCTCTTTGTCATTTCAACACATGGGACCAGCTCCTCTCTGTTCAGCAGCATTCTGCAGTAAAATCCAGCATG
Source organism: Callopanchax toddi (assembly GCA_006937965.1). NCBI lineage: Eukaryota > Metazoa > Chordata > Actinopteri > Cyprinodontiformes > Nothobranchiidae > Callopanchax > Callopanchax toddi. Next base: position 667,100 of record SSNR01000221.1, on the reverse strand, counting down.
TGAAGTTAGCACACAATCAGTGGCGGCTCGTGAAATTTTTTTTGGGTGGGGCGCATTTTTGCTAGTCAGTTTTCAGATGCGCAAAAAAAAAATCACATATCACCACTAGGGCAGGGAA
>SSNR01000221.1:634122-666972 GCA_006937965.1 Callopanchax toddi | reverse complement strand
GAATAATATCAATATAATCAGATACAAATAAAAATAAAAAACAACCAAAATGTGGTCACAACAGAAGTTGTAAGAGTTTCAAGGAAAAAACAACCTGGCAAAGTCAAAAACATTACTTAATATTCACAATTATCTTTCTACTGACACCACAAACAAATAAATCCATCTCTAACTAATACAGTCAGATAATTAATGTTACAATTCAGACAACAACCACTAACCAAGCAAGTCATGACAATCAGCTCAACTAATGAAGTGAATTAACAACAAAATAAAGTCAAATCCACTGATAAGTCCCATCAAACCCAGTCAGACCAAACTTCCTTAAAACGCCATAATAATTTAATGAAAAGTAGAGAAAACGCATGAAAAACGGGCTAAACTACATAAACCAACGATTCAATCAGCAGTACCTGTATTTCTCTAACATTCGGCATACACCTCAACAAACACATATCGCTATTTAAGGTATAAATTCACTCATCAGGACTTAGCACTGCTAGCCGCGGCTAGCTCCGCCTATGGGGTTTTTGAATGGGAATATCCGTGACAGACACATAGTCATTAAGAAAAGAAACAAACAAACGAAGTCACTCACCATTGAGTTGATGAATTCAGGACAAATTGAATCATTCGGCTTGTTTTCACAAGCAGGAAAGAAGGATTCTTTGAATAAATATCCATTTTCTACCCTCCATTAAAAAAAGAGCAAGAACTTCCGGTTTCAGTCTGAGCAACACTCCAGACTCCTGCTGTTGTGCACATGTCACACAGGGACGCTGAAGACCTGCGTCCCGAGCGATCTCCTATTTTTTGCACTCAGTGCGCATGAGTCAGGAAAAATTTGCCAGTGCGCATGCGTCAGGGGCAAAAAACAATGGCTGTGTTCGAATTCAGGGGTAGGATGCTTATGAGGACGCATTTTGAGGCCGATGACGTCACAGCGCAGCGACGAGTGCTGTCCGAATTCGAGAGAAGGGTCTGGCTGCGGCCGCTGTGGAGCTCCACAGTAACCGGATACACGTCACCTCCACACTAACCGAAAACACATGACCTCCACAGTAGCCAGAAGAGAGGCACCTGGGTCAACAACCCTCCCCCTAACCCTAACCCTAACCCTAACCCTAACCAATTCCGGTACGGTATACGGAGGTTGTGTAAAAGTCGATTTAATTGAAGTTTCGTGTTTCCGGTTAGTGTGGAGGTCACGTGTTTCCGGTTACTGTGGAGCTCCACAGCGGCCGCAGCCAGATACTATTGGAATTCGAAGGATACTCATCCATGCGTCCTCAAATGCGTCCTCGCTCCACCCCAATTTCGAGGATGGGTCTGGTGTATCCTCGCTGGCCAAGGCTATCCCAGGATGCTTTGCGTGCCGGCCGTGGGATTCTACTTTTTTTTCTCTTCTCAACTTTATTGAATTTACAACACAGGACACAGTTGGATTCTACTGGTTGAATTTTGCAGCAGTAGCAGAAAAAAAAACAGAGAGCAGTTCAGTTTTAAATGTCAGTTTTTCAAAAGGTTATACAAAACTTGTGTTTAGGAATTTTTTGCTTATCTTTATATGAAGTTTAATAATAAAAATCTCCACAAAACAGGTTGGATGTTTTATTTTTCACGTTATTAAAGACCGGCTGCATGGTGGCGCAGTTGGTTAGCACTGTTGCCTCGCAGCAAGGAGGTTGTGGGTTCGCGTCCCGGCTCTGCGGCCTCTCTGCGTGGAGTTTGCATGTTCTCCCCGTGCATGCGTGGGTTTTCTCCGGGTACTCCGGTTTCCTCCCACAGACCAAAAACGTGACTGTCAGGCTGATTGGGCTGGTAAAATTGTCCTTAGGTGTGAGTGGGTGTGTGGTTGTTTGTCTCGTTCGTCTCTGTGTGGCCCTGCGATGGACTGGCGACCCGTCCGGGGTGTCCCCCGCCTCTCGCCCCTTGACCGCTGGAGATAGGCACCAGCCCCCCCGCGACCCTCTGTGGAGGAATAAGCGGCTACAGAAAATGGATGGATGGACGTTATTAAAGACAAGAAATCAATGTAAGCTAGCTTGAATGTTTTAAATGAAAGTTTAGAAAATAAGTCGTCATAAAAGAGCTTAAAGTGTTTCTTTAGATCCATTTTATTAGCTTTAGCCTGTCTGTCGGCACTGTCATGGTTGCTAAGCGACTGGACTGAGGGGCGGGGATAAGTATGAGGCTAGACCGTCTGAATTCAGAACTGTTTATTTCCTGTCTTAGCGGTCGAGCAAGGACCCAACCTAGGTAGACCAGCAAGTCCACGTCCTCAGAAGCATCCTACCCCTGGATTCGAACACAGCCAATGCGCTATGTTGGGACGGCGTCCCGTCCAGACATGCGCAGTAGAACCCAAAGAAACACGACCTATCGGTCCAGTAAAAAATAGTAAGAAAACCTTTCTAAACTACACCTAAATGCAGATTATACACAGCACTTGTTGTATATATAATGGATGGCTCGTTTTATTTTTATGTTAGTTTTTTATATTTTGTGATCCCTATTTCTCTTCTTCTTCCTCTTGGGACTGGTGGGGCGGCGCCCGAGCGGCGAGCGCCCCCTATGGACGGGCCGCCACTGCACACAATAAGAATGCACGGAGACAGATGTGATATACATGATGAATAGACATAACAATCATTGATCGTGGGGATTAGCTGCTTTTTAAAGACAACTGTGGCTGAAAAGCTTTAGAAATAAATATACACATTTATATATAAATTTGTGATGTAAAATATAATTAAATCAGATCATCTTTAACATCTGTTTCACATAATCTGTATAAATCTTCAAACACTATTAATATTTGAGTCATTTTTCATGTTGAAGAACCCAAATCCCACTGGTAAAATTAGAGAGACTCTGTGGCCACTTTTCTATCCATGCAGGTGAGCAGAAACTACAGTACAGAGAGATGAACTGAAGCAGACTGTGAGGCCCAGGGGCTCCACTTTGTACTGACTTTACCAGAGAGGCTTATGGGGCGGCGTTAGTGCACCTCAGCCACTGCTCTGGGAACATCCAGCTGAGATTTCAAAGGATTTTCAACATGGGCTTCAAGGCGAGTGGCAGCTCCATACACAAGCTTACAAGACACATTGAGTTACAGCACACCATGGAGGTACATGGACAGAACACACCGTCAGGCTCCTAATTAAAGGGGACTCATGCATCCGTTTGATTTTTTAAATTACTTTTGCTCACACTGAAATAAAAATATCACCAGAAAGACGATGACTTCACAGTTATGTCTTAATAGTGTGTGTATATGTCTCTAAGAACCAGAAAGAGCTGCTATTGGTGATAATCTGGAACCGCTTCCAAACACACTCATTCAGATCTGGCACTGTGACAAACGTATGTCATCTAGACTCTTCCCAGACTCAGCACACACTCATTCACCACCATCCTAACTACATCCATATGGCAGTGCTAAGGACTGAGGGGAAGTTTCATTTAGATTTCTGTGCTGCCCTTTCATAATGTCATTATTTCAGTAAAAACAAACATTCGCTGAGAAGTATTGATAACACAAAACAATCTTTTGATTGCACTGCAGTACAGATTGGTTGATCACCAAATAACTTTACTTTTAAAGGAATAACCAAGGTGTTGACATTAAATAAGATAATAAAAAACAGGAAGCAAACAGAAGATCTCATAGAGAAACAACACAAACATATCCATCATTGCTTGAGTAAACAAACATGTGCATCATTCATAGGATGCTTCTCATTAAATTATCAATCATTCAAAAGCACAAGTTTGATTACCATCCAGCCCAGCCGCGTAGGGCCCGCCGGTGCAGCCGGTGCGGTGCACCGGGGCCCGCGAGCCGCATGGGGCCCAAAGAAGGCCCCTCCATCAATGATATTATTCTCCCAACGGCGTTTCTGCAGTCAAATAGACAGTAACTCGTATTTCCAAGCCAGTCAGTGAACGCAACTTAAAGTCAGCAGTAGCGGGAGAGTCGGATGCCTGTCAATCATGGCGACTGAGGCAAAAAATGATCAGAAAGTGGACATTTTTCAGGAGAAATAGAAAAGTGAGCATTTTTTCATCCAAACCCGTGAGTTTAGAGTGTGTTAAGACGCTGGCTGTGATGGAGTCTGACCTGGAGGAACTTTACCAAACCAAAGTTTACCAGAGGAGTTCCAGCATGTCTAAGTCTGGATGAATGATCGGGTTAATTACCAGACCGGAGGTCACAAAAATACAAGTAAATTCAAATCTTTTTAAAGTGATAATATGCAGTTTTGCTTGTTTTGGGCGCCCTCTGGTGTCCATTTTAAATCACAGCATTAAAAATTTACCAGATCGTTTCAGCTTCTAAACGCCAATATCTACCTGTTGAAATGTCTCCTCAGCCTTCATAGTTTTCTACAGGAGCGGTTATTTACTCCTTCAATGAAATCAGCTGTGTTCAAGCAGGGAGAGATTGAAAAAAACCAGGAATCGTGAGATAAAAACACTCCAGCGCTAGCATAACAGCTAGCCATATTGGGTTAGCCTAACCCTCGTGAGACACGTGACTTCCTGGGTACCGTGACGGCGACAGAGATCTTGCAATCATGGTATTCCGGATCTAATCACCACATGGGGCTAAGTGACTTTTCATTAACTCTGTAAAGGGTCATATTAGCACATACTGGCTCAAGGAAAAGATTTAAAAATATGAAAAAGTTGCATATTATCACTTTAAATTAAAATGATTAAGTAGATTCTTGTTAACCAGAATGTTTAACTTTTACCTTAATTTCCTGGTAAAAAGAACCACAAACCCTCACAGACTTTAATAATGAGCTCCATTAAATAAAACTTACTAAGTAAAGTAGCCTACTAAGAAAATAAATAAGTACTAAGTAAATAAAAATATCCTTTCAGTATTTGTGAAGCAAGACCAGGAACCAATTCTTGTTTCTGTTGGACTCAAACTTTTTTCAAGACCAAGAAACCAGAAAACAATCAGCCAATAAAAGTCATTTTTCTTGTAATCAAGGCAAACTTTTCAGACCCTTTATGTCTCTTGTCTACAGAGATCTACTGATCCTTTTCTACAGAAACTAACACTTTGTTCTGCTCAGTTAAATTTGACATGTTTATTATATTGTTGGCCACCTAGAAGTGAAAAAAAAATCACAATAGAATTATTATTTCTTCATGTTTCAATACAAATTTTTGTGACTTAGAAATTTATACTTGGTGATCCAAGAAAGGGTTTTAAATAAAGGCAACTGGACTTATTTGGTTCTTTGAAGACGTTTCGCTGCTCATCCGAGTAGCTTTGTCAATTCTGTCTGAAGTAAAGGAGAGAGAATCTTATCTTCCTCTGTCTGTGACAAACCTCCTTCCTGCCTCCTTAGAAGGTGTTCACTCCACTGTATTCAACTGGAATCCTGTTGAGATGTTTTGATTAGAGGCGTGAATTGTCTGGGAGTTTTCCCTTTTTTGGATTACCATGACTTGGATGACTGAGAACCTTCACCAGCATTTTATACTTGGTGATTTTTCCCTGTGTCTTGAAAAAATTGGACATCACTGGTTTATGTTCTGAATGTGGCCCTCAGAGGACTTTATTTTCTGACAAAGATTATATTTTGTTTTACTTTAGATTTTTTCTTTATTTAAAACATTCCACTAGATATCAGTGCTTATTAGTACTCTGCTTCCCTCCTCCTCTCTTAGATCAGATCCATCTGCGATCATCACAACTCTTTTCACAATAGTATTTGGTGATTTGATTTGGGTGGGGGGCCCTAAAGCAACTCTTGCACTGGGGCCCAGCTCAACCTTGCTACGCCACTGATCCAGCCTATGGCTTTCCAAGTGCCAGGGCCCTATTTTACAGGAAATCCAAAGCCTCCCAGCTTTGTTTCTTTTGTCAATAATCCAGTTTAGTCTGAAATAAGTTGTTTAGCACAAGCCCAAGGGAGGCATGAGGGCAGTAGTTTTCTTGTCTTTTTGTTTCAGGAACAATCAGCTTCTAACTGTATCAATTTAAGCTTTATTAGACAAGCGTGTGAATTAAATATCCTTGGAAATGAAATGCAAAACTGGTAAATTTCATTTGGTGCTGGGTATTGGCTGTTTGTTAAAGCTTTAGTGTTTTTTTTACATCGGCTATAGGTGCAGAGAGAGTAAAGGTTTGTAGCTAAAAAAAGGGAAAAGAGCTCAGAGAGAAATTTAATTAGTTTGGAGAAAACGTTCAAGACACATGCAGGCTTTTTTACATAATTGGCTGATGCGCACTACGCATGCAGTATTTTTTCAGAAGCATTCTAAGAACAACCCATCACACATAACATCTAACAAGCCCATCAAAGGGCAAAGCCCCGACTGGCTCACACTCCAGCAAGCACCTGAAAAAAAATCCAGTGGCACGTCTGACCTATCCCCTCCTCTTCATCATTACTGAGATCAATTGTCTGCAAAGAGCCTTTCATCAAGATCCTGCCTTACTCTGATAGACTTGTAATGGAAGTGAAAATGAGCTCAGGGAGCCAATCACCGAGTATTACCACCTTCAAAGCCTCTAGACGCAGAAACACAAAGATAGCTCAAATTTAGTAAGCGTACCACATCCCTGTGAAAGTCTAGTCTGTGGGTTTGATGGATGGACATAAAGTCTGCCTTTGTCCTTGCTCCTTACCTGCTGGAACAGCTAATCTAGCTAGAACCACAAATTCACCATCTTTTTTCCTTCTTATCAGCCACAGCTGTTGTCATCCTCCACGACAGTAAAGAGCCTTTGGGTGTAAAACCAGATTCTTTGCAAGCTAAACAAGATAAGAGTCTAATTATTCATTTCCTAACACGTGTTATGGATTAGCAACAGCTGGCACATGACAACACAAAGTGAAAAAGGCCATTACAATTCATTCACTTTATGAGCCGGTGCATCTTGTTTTGACATATATCTCGCATTTTCTTTGTCCTTTTTTCTTTTTTGCATTTTCTGCATAACTAATTTACAGATTGTTTCACTTTACATCACAGCCATGTGACTGCAGATGTCTTTAATTATTCCCCAAGAGGATCACATGCAGACAACAATATGCTGTGAAAGCACAAAGCATAACAGACACACAGAAACACATTTACACACACTGCATGTGCATTTCTTTTTTGTCTGTGCATTAAAAGTCTTTACTTTGCAGGCAGAAAAAAGGTGTGGTTGTTACATGCACTTGTCTCAAATTAAAACCAATAGTTTGTGCATTTACCTGAAAAATGTTCTTTTTATTCTCTTAGCTGCTAAAGTTCATGATTATTTAAACTTGTAAATCTGAAAACAAATAAATATAAACAAACACTAAACAACTTTAACATTCATGCAACACCAAAGGTTGTACAGAATTAGCTGTGCTTGGAAAACCCTATAATGAATCAGTCTGGGAAATTCACTGCAAAACTTTGACAAAAACATCTAGGTTTTATGGGAAATTTTGTACCTATTATTTTAGTTTGAAAAAAAAAAAAAGTACCGGTAGTTAAAACTAAATTTAATTCTAATTTCTGCATAAAACAACTGCATGCATGAATAACATGGAACATTGTATTAATATCCTATTGCAAACTGTAGTAATTAAATAGAACTTTTTTACTCTTGTATGTTTTAAACAAAGACAAATATAACAACTTACTTTGCATTCACCTCAATAATTGATGATAACAGTTTAGGTCAGTTGAAGACTGTGTGCATATTTGTGTTTTGTTGTTTTCAGACTTTGTGCTGACTTAAACAAACTGTTAGTTAATGTTGGTGTAGATTTTCCATAATAACATTATTATTAATACTTTTACTATTATTATTGTAAATAAACTCCCTCAAAAAGTGAGTAAATACCTCTTGAAATGACTGAACAAATTGTATTACTGTTTTGTATACAAACTAGTGAAGTTATTGTATATAACCCCCAGCCTATTAAAAAATCAGTTACATGAATGCTGTCATTGCATTACGATAAATAACGGTAGATTACTGTGTAGTTCTAACTTAATTTAAAAGTTTACCTAAAGTCAGCTACTGCTAAATCAAAGGCCGTATGGATCGAGAGGTCATGAGGTCAAAACTCACAGCAAACCCACTTCAAATTGCTCATGATCAAAGCTTTTAACCCACATTAACCCATCGGAAAACCTCCAGAGTCAGCTCGTCTGGCTGGCAGAAACCCAGAGCGCACGATGAGTGAAGATCCACCTTAAAAAGACCTGGAAAAAACCACTGTGAATTTGTCAGAGATAAACACTTTACTTTATTGACTAAGAAGCATTAAAGGTGAGAAAATGTTAAATTGCCAAATCTCAATGACAAGCAAAATCACCAAGGAGGGAACAGAAAATTGTAAACAGACATTAGAGAAGGTCAGTGTACAAGATTACAGAGAGCAGATAAACTGGTATTGGTATAACGTGAAAACAGAATGATTTAAACGGTGCTGATGCCAAACTCTAAAGGCCCACTACGGAAAAAAGAAGAGCAGAGATCTAAATGACGAACGCAAATAGATCTAAGCAAGAAAGTTTCCGACCAAGATGATGTAAAACATGCCAGCTCATGCTGTCTTGGTCAGCTTTTATTAACCATAATCGTTGAACCAACATGGGATTCATTTCTTTTAAAACCTTCTCTCAACATTCCAGCTTCCCTCTATGCATCGCTGAAGCTCAACCTCCTAAATCATGCTCATTTAAAATAAGTACTAGTCATGCTACAAAAAGTAATCCTTTATTGAGCCAGATGACCCCAATTTTAGGGGTTGGAAAGGGCCTTCTAATGTTCTATAATCAAAATACATTTACTTTTCTCCACTGGCAACTAGACATCAACAGATTCTCGAGAATAAAGTAAAAAAACACCTATTTAGCTGGAGGATAACAAAATCAGAATGTTAGTTGAACGTTGATGGAGAAGCGTTTTATAGACATGCTGCAGGAGATTATATGAGACCTGAGAATTAGTATAGAATTTGATAATCAATGGAAAATCCTCCACTTTGCCAAGTTCTCAAAAGTCAGTAAAACTTTTGCTTAAAAACAGAGAAAAACAGCTACAGTTCGGGTTAAGCTGACCTTCAATATGGCAAACTAAACAAACCAGCTCAAAATGTTATATAATACATTTTTTCTGTTTTATAAGATATTTCTACTAGAATAAAACAAATATTCATCAGCAGATAAACTCAAAATGAAACTAACCTAAATCCATTTTTTTGAACATCTCAGCATAAACTATAGTCATATTCTGACAAACCAAATGGGTCAAACAGGCCAAACAACATGAACATAAGAACCACAGAAAACCAAAACTGACTCAGATCCTTTAACATTTCAGAGGAGATATTTATTGAGTGAAACCACAGTAATGGTTTGAAAAATAAACCTATGGGTTCTTGATTTCTGGTCTTTCATTTCCTTTATTTATTTGAACTGTGAGGGTCAAACAGCATGTGTGACCACTACAGTAAATTCACTGTGACAAGATGCTGAATCAAGCTTCAAGAGTAGAGAAGAAGATGAAGTATTTTGGGCCAAACGCTGTGTGTGTGGAGCACATAATACAGAAAAGTGATAAACACAAAGTGTATCGAATGTACAGTTATGTGGCTAAAGTAGATTTTCCGTGTGAAAGCACACATTCCCAGTCATTAATATGCATTTGGCAGATTATCACCACTGTACTGCAGAGCCTTGGGAGCTCCTACTGTACTGCACATGAATGAATGACACAAAGCCAGAGCCGTATCCAAAGCTAAGCAGATGGACCGTCAGAGGGATGTCAGATGCTGGATGAAGAAAACTGCTCCAACTGCCTTTTTCTTCCTCAAACCACTTTTTGAAAATAGCTCTCTGGGGTGTCATGTTACATCGGAGCACCACATCTCAGTGACACCATAACATTTGTTGCTGTTTATACTGGCAAGTAATGAGCAAGAGAGGAACTCCACGAACATCAAGTAAAAAGATGACTTGTGGTGTGATATGATGACTTAAGAAGGGCTGCCAAAGCCTTAAATATTTCTTCACAGTAAAAAAAAAAAAAAAAGTGTAAGTGTGCTTTTGAGAGAAACGAGATATATGACAAAGTGGAAAAAAGGGATAAAGTAACAGGAGCAGAGAGTAACCACCCAAGGCTGCAACTCTGCGCCAGCTTTTGAGAGCTTTTGTGGGGGTAGGGGTGGGGTTTCATCTCAATGTTCAGCTGTTACAAAACTGATGAAAACATGCCATCATCATAAAATCATTACAGAATCATAAAAGTCACTCAAGAGCCACATAATCACTTTTCTTCTTGTTTTCAGCACAGACTGTAAATCAAAGATTGCCACAGAGAGAAGAAACTCAAACCAGAAAATGACTGTAAGAGATCAAACAAAACCTGAGAAACCTCTCATGTGTGGGAATATTCTGGGCACACTTTACACATTTCTGGAAGTCTCCACATGTCTCTATGAAGGCTTGAATTCACACAATGGTATAATAATGCAATTATCATGCCCTCCTGGCATGCCCTGAGATTACCAATGAGTCTGAGAATTGAGAGAATTCCCAGATGTGCTCGCACAGAAATGAAGCGTCTGTGCATCCGATTTCGCTCCAGTGGGATGAAAATATACAATTCAATGTTTTAATGTCATGTCAGGTTTAGAATTTTAATTTGTCTAAATAATACATGAAGATCTTGATATTACTGAATAGGCTTAGATGGTCTCTGTTAACACGAAGCTCCAAGAAATCAGCTTTGATCACAAAGAATCAAGAGATTTAATCAATTTCAGTCCCACCACAGCTGGAATGTTTGCTGTAAGATGTTTAGTGAAGGGGGATTCTTTCCAAAATCTGCATCCATGTTTACAACTGTCGGATTGTCCCGTGTGGTTTGGCTTTACCGCTGCTGTAATTACTCCAACATGTCACCAAGGAGAAATTAGATCTGGGCTCAGGCCAGTTGTCCATTTAGTCTATGCAGGACAAAAAGAGCAACTCAGCAACTAAACAAGACAGAATGGAAAACAATTGGGGGTTGTAACTTTGAGAGAGACAAACAAATGAAGGGAAAACTGCCAAAGAGCAACACTTGGCTGCTTTGGGATATCCAAAAATCTGCTTGTGTTTGTTCACAAAGGTTACAGAAATTCACTTCACTGCTTCACTGCTCCTCAATCCCTCTGACTTCAAATAAAACTGAGCATGTAATATGAGAAAACACCAGCAAACCTGAAGTGATACAAAGAGACCAACACACCAGGTAAGAAAACTTTTGACTCTAGATAAAACTGATAATCTGATCCTTTTCTTGTATTTTCTTTATGTTTTAATTTATTTTATAGTATTTAATACGTCTTGGTGCTCATGCTGCTTCTGTAAAGCTCTTTAGTGCAGCTTAATTTTTATTTCTATTTTAAAAATGGACAACCAAGTGAGTCTATATTTGTGTCTATGAATGTAATTCATGCACACACCACAAGGATACCAAAATACACAGGTGCTCTGGGACATTTCTTTCCACAGCTACAGTCTTACATAACATTCTCAAACAAGATGGCTCTTAAAAGAATGAACATTTTCTGTTAGGAGTGAAAGGAGGAATAAAGTGAATACATTTTAAGCCTAATGTCGAATTTAGCATCATCTTTCATTCCGACTGGTGTTTTTAGAGTTCTTTTAATTCCTTTTCTTAGTTTCCATCTCCACTCAGAAGGAAAACTAAAGACCACAGTACTCGAGCTGGAAAGATGCCTGTCAAGTTCACTCACGCCTGATGAACGGTATGCCGAAGTGAACCCAGCTCGAGTCACTTTCTATCACTGTGGCTGCACTTGCCCTATTTTACCCCAACGTGGAGACAGTCAGGCACAAGAGGACCTGTTCAGTCATCCTTGTGAGAAATGTCTCCAATTTTAAGCTGCAGCACTCGTCTGTATGCATAACAGACTTTAGAAAACTGATAAACAAGATTTCTATCATGTTTGTCTGTTTGATATAATTGGTCTTTTTAAACAGGATGTAATTGTGCAATTATTCTTTTTTGCAACTTATTTCCTAAATCTATTACGGTAATTATGTCTCCATTTGTTTGCAATTTCTCCTCATTTTATTTACCAGCTCCACGCAAAATGTTCTCACATTTTTTGTACTTTTTGATTCATGGAATTAAAATTGAGAAATGTTCAAAACAAGTTCCCAATGCACATGATAACTCTGGAACTTTTTTAAGAGTTTTTTTTTAAACATATTCAGAATTCATTTTGAGGTAACAATGACGTTCTGAGATTAAAGGAATTTAGATCCTGTGAACGTTTTTAGACATGTTGGAAGCTACTTTATTCATTTTGTTAGAAATTTGTTTGCCAGCTGTTGTAGCTAAGTGAGACACTGGTTTAATATTTTAGAGACATTTTGCAAATTTTATTTACTAATTGAGTGTACTAAATTGCACAGAATGAAAATGTTAGAAGCGTTTGTCCTGATGAGATGCAAAATTTTCCAGGCTTCTCCACCTTTTGCCAGGAGAACTAAAATGATAACTATAGGATGCCTGTACAAGTCCAAGCAATGAATTAAGTTTCTAAAATCTACTACAATTTTTCATTCATACCACCTACATTTCTGCATCACCTCACTGCTTTTTGATGATTATGTTTATATTATACACATGGTCCTGGCTGTGCTCCCATCCCTTCTTGAGGCAGTAGTCAGTATCCTCATGTGAGAAGCAGGTGGGCGAGGGCAGGGGGCACAAGCTGAGCCCACCAGGCTCAATCTATCACACAGTGACAGGAGCCATTAGAGCATGGAGGAGCATCTGTGGAGCCCCAGGTAAAAATGGATGAGGTGGGCTGAGTTTCCCTTTACCTCATCTAATACACAGCAAGGGTACGTTTGGGTGTCACACTTAGTATGCAGGCTTTGCAGCTCACACACATGCATACGTCATGTGTAAACATGAACTACAAGTGTTCACAGGAACCTCCCCAACTCACATCTGCCATTCCAATAAACATCATCTTTGACATTCCTGAGGTCAGACCTGCTGGCCAAATCAACACCTGAGTTCTCAGCCCACGTACACATACATACATACACACACACATGCACACACACTTTACGCAGTGACCTTGAACTAACAGGAGAAGTGTGAACAGCAAACAGAAGGTGAGAGAAGAAAAATGTGTTAATCTGACATTCATAAGGTGCCAGCTGGGTCTCGTCCCAGATTTAGAAATTATTTTTCCTGTTTCCATGTCAAACGTTGGACAAAAGGGAACACAGAGAGCATGTCTTTAAATTATATGCAGAAATATTTGAGCGGTTTTTGTGCCCAGGAGAAAGTGATGGATGCAAGACGTCACTGAAATAAACCTCTTTGATTCAGTTTACAGTTTCAAAGCATTGGATTTCAGCTCCACACTGATCATTATCATCACTGTCATATTAGAAGAGTCAGCCCTGCAGGGACTTAGAACGATGATGTATTCTCTAGAACACAAAATATTCAAAAAACATTTTCTCTTTCTTCTCCAAAATGTGAACATAAAGTGTCTAACATTATATTGACATGGCAAGTCATACAAACAGTTGCTTGAAACTAAAATACACGAGGGCAAATGTAGCAAAGATGTTTACAGAGAATTACATAGCCAAACAGGTATGGTTTATCCTATTATAGAGTTTGGGTTCAAGGCAATTTCCTTGTCCTTAAAATTTATTTTGATAGAGTTCTGTTTTACTGCACTATGTTATGGAGATAAAACTGTCTGATCACCAAATAGCATTTCCTGAACTGAACGAGGAGCTCTAATTGTATTTTAGTATTTCTTATTGAAAATGAGCCTATTAACCAATGCTGTGCAGAAAAATGTCCCATAAAAAGCAGATTTTCCACATAAACTGTAGTTTAACCATTCAAGCATCCTTGCCAAGTTTGTTACATATGAATGCTATCAACTCATTGTCTCAACATAGCAACACATGGTTGCAACGGCTTTAATCAGGCGCAAAGCAACTGGAGAATATCAGCTCTGTAAAGGTCAGTCTGAGTAAACAATTTAATGACAGCTCTTTTCTTTCCACTTTCCAACACAGCACATATCTTGGAAAGAGCTAATTAGAACACATTGTAAACCAAAGTCTAGCACTGGCACCAATTATCAACACTACAGGAGCTGCTGGATTCAGCACTGAACAAACAGACTAATGACTCAAGAAAATGAACACGTTGAAAGGAGGTAAGGTTATTTTAGGTCATGAAAAATAAACTTTGGCTTATTTTAGAAATGTTCTTTTAAATGAGGTGTTTGTGCATGAAAGCCTTTAGAAAGGAGGCTAATTTATGAAATGACCACTTTGAGAAATCACTTATTTATTCAAATGTTTACTAGGTCTCTAAATAAAAAAATCTTCTAAAGTAAAAAGATGCTATGAGTTTTGACTCAAAAGCTACAACAAATAGGTTTATTCATTTCATTAAACTAAATTATTTTCTCACATTTTTCTTAACCTGGAGAACTTCTACATTCTACTGTTAAACAGGTGACTTACGTTGGCCACTGATGTCAAGTATTTATTATTTTTTTAATTAAGAACTTTCTCACAGAATAATTTAAAGTGAGACTGGAGGTCTTATTTATAAAGCTTGCTTATGCACAAACTGGGGTCTGAAAGCTGAGCAAGTCACTTTCTATGCAAACTTTGTGATTCATAGAAAATACTACATGATGGAAAAATGAGTGCAACTTTGAGCAAACTGAACCTGGTGTAAGTACACTTTGGAAACAGGGAAACAGGCAGCACAGTCAGTGAGATGGCAAAATGGTCAAATTAAGGCACATTTTCAGACTTGTAGAAGCTCACACACAGAAAACCAACAGTCAGCCCCCACGCCCATCTCTGAACAGAATAAAAATGAGGATCTAAACAAAGATATGTTGCATTTAAGAGTGAAATCACAGTACGTTCATACATACATCTTCAAATTATAGAAATTGCACTTATTGGTATGATTTATACACATGTATAAATCATAAATACTAACCTTCCATTAACTCTTAAAGAAACACTATGGTTTATTTTATAAAATTGCTAACTGAAGTCCAGACTTGTGTTGTTTCAGGACACATACAGCAAGGTAATACATCACTTCCTGCCCCTGATTTGCATGCATAGCTTGCAGTCAAAAACCTTGATGAATGAGTTATGGAGTTACACTCAACGCCTGCACCCTTCTACCAGCACACTGAGGGAGATTTACAGAGGATATAAAGCTACTGTAATTGACTGTGTGCTGCAATCAGATAAGCAGGCCCATTTAATCATTCCCAATGTTAAATGTCAAATGGCCTGAGCTGAGTAGGAAGCTCAGTGATAAAATACAGCGCTGGCCCATTAATGGTGTGCCAGTCAAGCTACAAGCATGCCTCTAAATTCTATCTATAGGATGGGTTTATGCGCTAAAAGGGAAAAGCAGGGGTGACACTTTGTCTTTCACACTTCTATGCTTTAGTTTTCTTTTTGCAGAAGATTATTAAACAGTGTTTATGCTGATGTATCTTCTGTTTAGGTTTAATGATGAATTTATTCTAAGAGGAGTTACTTTTTTCACATTTTACAGTTGAATGCTCACCTGGGTAGTTTCCCTGATGAACAACTCTGCGTAACCTTCGAGCAATCGAATTTACCTCCGAGATGAGAATTCATGTTCCTGCTGTAGACCGTTTACCAATTTGGAAAAGCATTTGGTTGCAAAATACAGACAAATATATGACCGTTACTGATGATTCCGTCTGTGCTGGATTTTAGATCGCTTGTGGTGTGAATAAATAACATACTACAATAATGACAGCTGTTAGCTGTAGTTGCACGTTAGGACGATAATTGCATGCATGGCAAACTAACTTCCAGAAAACATGCTGTTTTACTGTCTTCTCCCATGGCAGTGAGTACATTTTCTAAAGGGCATTTCAACCCACACAGTGCCTTATTTTTCACTTTAATGCCAAACAATTCACTGTAAGCGAGCTTCATTTAGACTCAGATGTTTGTGACTTTAAAATTGTTCGGCATAATGGTATGTTTTGTCTTTGTGTACAACACTGAGACCATCTGTTTGGGTGCAGTGTGTAATTTAATGCACCCTAAATTTGGAAAAATCTAAGCTTGGAATGCACTGTTGATGCTTTGTTGTCAACAGATCTTTAAACTGTCTTCCTTAAAAAACAAAACTATGAGAAGCTGTGGTTTAGATTCTCAGTCATCCAGGACATGATCATCTTTAAATAAAAATGCAACTGGACTTCTTTTGTTTCTTGAGGACCTTTCACCTCTAATCCAAGAGGCTGTATAAAGTTTTTGTTAGGCGCCCATTAAAGTGACTTAATGAGATGAAAATTCAAATCTACCCTAACCCTAAAAGTGTTTAAGAACTTGTGGAGAAACTGAGATGATGAAATATCAACCTTCAGTAAACAGTTAAGTGATTAAAACCCATTTTTGGTGATGTCCATCATGCTGTTGCTTACAATCAAATCTGTATAACTAAATAGATCAGGTGTGGGTATGCCAATTTTTGTTCATTTTAAATACATAAATAAAAAAGGTTCTACACATTTAGGAGACGAAACTAAATCATTCCAACTGAGCGAATGAAAATGACAATCCAGGAAATAAATGCAGAGAATTAAAACCAGCTTTTCTTCTTTTTTCCCCAAAACAATTGGATCAGCAGGATGTGTGGACTTTCAATCAAGGAGCTGAAAAACTGTCAACTCTGAGGTGACATTTCCTTCTGCCCTTTTGAACCCATTTGATTATAAGGCCGCTATGCCTGACAAGCAATAGGGGGCTTGTCTAGTGGTGGTAAGAGATGGGCCATACGCAGGAGGACAGGAGTCAGATAAAGCTTAAATCATGAGAGGACAGCACAGAGTAGATGTCAGCAGACCCTTTCACTTTTCATTACCACACTACACTGAGCACTAAAAAGAACATGGTAGATTTGTGATCAACTTGAAGGTCTTTTCTTTGTTTTTCTTCTGCTTCAGCCTCTCTCTGGTTTGCCTCTACTCTCAACCCCAACCTTTCTCTTAGTAGCATTTCTTAAAGCTTTGTTTTGTTCTCGTTGCCTGATTCACAGTCCTTCTGTCTCATTTGTGCAAACATCTTGCTGGATTTATTATGATAGGAAGAGTTGAGCACAACACATTGAATAATAAAGAAAACGGTAAATGCTTCTGACAGGTGCTGTTGGGAAAAAATGTTTACTGAACGACTGGGTGCTTCAGTAAAAAGAAGTTATAAAATGGCCATCACTTTCTATTATGTCAGCTCTTCGTTCAGATATACAGTATGCTCTCTTCTTCTGTGTTTTTTATTTGCTGCATGCAAGGTCATTGAACACACTGACAAAAAGAAAAACAAACAATCATAATCCAACCATAAAAATACTGCATACTGCTTCAGATATTACAAATTTTATAAGGAGTTAATTTTAAACTTTTAATCTTACCTTTATCTCTTGTTCTGCTTTTGTTTATTACTATTTTGCAACACTATGTGAATATTACTGGTGCAGCACATGCAAAGGTTCACACAACCATTTAAAAAAATGTATAGAACAAATAAAATAATATATAAGTCTTTAATACTCGAAGGATTAAATAAAACATTTAAAAATATTCTGATATTTTTCATCAAAAAAAAAAAGGAAAAAATAAGTTCTGTATGTCCTCCATCTACGCAGATATCACATCAACACGTGGGTTTTGTTGCCAGCTAAGTTCATATTTTGCTTTTTCCCCTCTCTCTCTTTTGATGTCTGTTCAAAGATTTATAAAGTAGTTTGAGGCTGTGAAGGCCATAGCCAGCCTTCATCCTGACTCTCTCATAGTAAATCTGCTGAGAGTATTGTGGATCAATATTCAATTTTATAAGCTATCACATTTTACTCTTCAGCTGGTTTTCAGATTGTTGTGATGTTTGCTTCTACAATTTCATTGCATTTATTTGTATAAATTCTTTCAACCACTGACTTTTATTCTCATACCACAGGTTCAAACACAAGCTCCCAGAGTGTAAAGTTTTAGAAAGATATGCTTTCTTGAAATTCTTTTATTCTCAAAAGAGCATTTTATGATGCCAAGAATTGTGAGACTGTAATAAAAAAGAGAAATATGATCATGTTTTAATCGCCACAAAAATGATGCTCAAAATGACATTTAACCCAGATTAAACATCAAGAGATGTGTTTTGATGTCATGTGGCTATAAAACATTATCATCCTTTGATGCTTGTTTAGATCTTTTTTTCCATACATGTTCTAACCAATGGAAAAACACCACCATCAGTCCTAAAGGATGCAGCTGTTCATACAGACTTTTTTTCTATCTATGCAGTGATATAAAGCAAACAAATCACATGTGCACCCGTGTGGTTGAAAACATCACATGGTTTGCAACATTCTTGAAGCAAGAACAGAATGTTTACCTTGTAGAGGAGCAGGAGGACCTGTCGCAGTTTCAACCTGTGGAAAACACAGACGTCGTACAGCGCTGATGCAGCCAGAACAGTCACGCCCAGCTCCTTCCACAGCATGCTACACGCAGCGCAGCCCAAACTACTCAGGAACCACGCAGCAAGCCGCAGGGACCCAGCATGCCCCTGCAGCCTACAGTGATGGATGTAACACAGCAGGGACAGCAAGAAGAACAGAGCAGCGCCTTCATCGGCCCGTCCGACAACGCCCGCCACTGCCTCAGTGTGGATAGGGTGAGAAGCAAATATTAGGCCAGCTAGTAGGCTCCACAGTCCTGCCCCAAGCAACAGGCGAGCCAGAGAGGTAAACAGGATGGTCACAGCGCTGTGGAGGGCCACGTTAACCAGGTGGTAACCCCAAGGCTCCAGCCCACCCACAGCATGGTTAAAGCGGAAGGAGAGGGTGCAGAGGGGTCGGTAAGACTTATGGCTACCGCTGTGGGTGAGTAAGGTGCCCCAGAAGTCATCGTAAAAGATGTTTGTCCAGGGGGTCTCTGGAAGCAGGTCCTGGTTGGTCTTGATTGCGCGGCTGTAAAGAGAAAACCAGAGATTAGAAAAAAAGTGTATTTGTAACATAAAGCATTTATTTTACAACTCAAACGTCTGTGTTTCACTCTTTGACCTCTTCAGTACTGTGCAGTTCTTTATCTAATACAGTGCTTATAGTGTATAACATATGTTAGAGATCAGATGACATTAACAAGCTGAAAATAAAAGGCCAAGTTTCAAGTTCTGGGCAGCTTAGCTGTCAAAGCCAGAACTCTAACAGCTGTGAGCTTTAGAATTAGGAGAGAGCACCACAACCAATGTCACTAACACATACACACAACGATGACTGCTGGCAAACAGTTGTTTAGAAGAATAGTTTTTGTCTCATTTGGTCTGCTGCCTTGGAGAAAAACTAGAAGAACACACGATATGTCCAAGTTTGAGGGTATTTTTTCTTTTAAAAATCAATATAGGCACATTTTTAATATATTTGCAAGAATTGGCTTTAACTATGGGAACAATTTAGCTTCTCTTTTGTCAAAGATGAACCTTCCTGACCTATCTAATGTTGCTTCATCAGCCACAAGCTGTGTGTGTCAGTGGCTGGTGGGACAGGCAGCAGGGGTCAAAGAAGGAGGGGAGGGAAGGCCTGTCTCTCTCTCTCTCTCTCTCTGGGAGTCCTAAAGGAGATGCTGAAGGCTTTTCTTATCTTTTCTCTTCCACTATGGGGTCACCGACAGAGCAACACGCTTGTATTCCTTTTCTTTGAGATATTGGTGCGTACAATTTGCCTAATGAGCCCCCCAAGAGAGAAGGAGGTGACAAAAGCAGAGGAGAGGTGTTGTAATTACAAGTCTGATGAATGATACATGACAAGTGATAACGAACCATGCACACCAATTTGTAATTTGTTCCCATGGTAGTTACAATTTACACGCATAATTAGCTCAAGGAGTGATGGGTGGAGTAAAGGTGAGTGGTGGTGGAAGGTGTTTCTTTGTATTTTAGATTTGGGGATGAAAAAGAGTAATCCACTGCTTCCTCCATTTCTTTGTGGTTCTCAGACCTTGTCCAAATATTTTTCAACAATAATGCTGGGTTTTTTTTTAGACATTTCATCCACCCCAATCAACCTAGAACATTGTAGTAAATATACCAGCCTGCCCTGGATTTGTCAAAAGGTCTCCTCCAGTGTGACATTTCTGAAACACCTCTCATGAAAAGCATCCAGAAGGCATCCTTATGCCCAAACCACCTTAACTAACTCCTTTCGATACAGAGGACCCGTCATTCTTCTCTCAGCTCCTCACCCAATCCCTGAGTCACTTTGCAGTAAGATTACATTTCAGGCAGTTTCACTTCTTATCGTCATCTTTTATTCATTGCCTGAAGCTTATGACCAAAGGTGAGAGTTGGAACATAGATTAAATAGTGCCTTTTGACTTTGCTCTATTTTTACCATCAGTAGTGGTTTATTCCCATAGTGTAAGACTGAAAAAACAAACAAACTATGTATTCATAAAATGTCATTCCTCACTGGAAGGTACCTTGCATGCATTTATACCAGAAAGCTTGTGAAAGGTTTGGTTTGGTACAACTGGCACTGCAGCATTCAATAAATCATCAAATGAAAGCTTCTGCAAATGGGGTGAGTAGAAGTAGTTCATTTTATGATGAATCTATGGAAAATGCAGTAAATACCACCAGGCCCCAGGATGTTTGAAAGGGCAGGGTAATAATAAGCATTATGATAAAGTCTTGGATTTAGCACACAAGTGACTGAATGTTCTCTGTTAGAATGATGAAACCTAACAAGCAGGGTAAAGAGACAGTAGCTCCACTCAGCTCTATGACTCACATATGCCTGTTTATTTTCTTTAGCCCATTTGTCAAGTGAGATCTTTACTCCAAGCCAGGATGCTCAAATACGAGGTATTATGGTTCAGCAACCTCTCAAAGCCATTTAAGAGACAAGTGCACTTTTTTCCATTGCACAGTGGTGAAGTCAATGAGGCTAGATATGTTATATATTGCTCCAAAACCCGCAGGTCCTCCTGGCAGCAAAGCTCAAAAAGTCAATATGAGACACTCAAAGGCCCACTGCACTAACAGTCTCGGCTTTATGAGCTGTCATACACACTTTCACGTCTTAGATTGTCTTTCACTCATATGTTGCAGATGAAAGTGAGCACCTGACAGACTGTGGTTAACAAGTCAGTAATTGGGGAATGGAGAAAAAGAGGATATGCAACTTTGTTTTGCAAGTGAATAATAATAATACAGCTGAACTAAGACATCGGTTCTTCTATAGCAAATCATTAACCCACTGTGGATGTTCATCATCATCATCATCATCACTCCTCTACTAGCAACGAGGCCAGCTGGAAAGGAAGATTGAGTTTCTGCTGCTGGCTGGGCTCAATTTCTAAACAGAGTTGGCAGCAAGGAGGAACTCTCTGTGCACAGCGAGCCTTTTCCAGCTGGGAGCACATTCCTCCCCCAACCGCCACCCCGTGCACCAACTCCCAAAAGAGTGACAGGATCATGTGGTCTCAAACAAGAGAAGCCACTGAAAAACTCTTCTACCTACATTACTCTGTCTTGGTAATCTACCTCAGGCTACAGCCCTCAGTCGCTCCACAGCAGGGCTGGCTTTCATTCACTTTGTCTACTTGTCTCATTAAGGGCTGATGCATGAAGTCGAAAATATTTAAAATTTTTGTTTAAATATGTCAGCATATTTTAAAATCAAAACTGATTTACTAACACAACATTAATTATTAACCAAGAAAGAGCTCCTCCGTTCAAGAACCCCTCAAAATTATGAGTCTTGTTTTTAATCTTGAAACTGAAATATTAGAATGATAAATAATCACGTGAGAGCAGTTTCACACAGTGTTGAAGGAAGGAAAAACGCCAGACCTACTGACTAAAAGATGCCGTGCAAAGAGACTATCAACCATTTGATGATGGATTTTATCCAGAGACCAACTAGCCAGAACAAATGGAAGATGAGGCAGAATATTAGAGAGGAGAAGGAAAACCAAGGACAAGTCATCAGGATTTTCCCAAAGCAGCGGCTCAATAAAACTCAAAAACTGCTATTAGAGAAGCAGAGCTGCATGACCAGACTAAATCTTTATTATCCCTTAAAACTTCATGGAAACGCCATAAAAATAACCAAACTTTCATCAAAGAAAAATGCTGCTGGGTGTGTTTACTTGTGATACGTGATTTTCTGAACTATAAATAAAAATGCAAACTGATGAGAATTCAAGAGGTAAAGTAAAAACTTTCACCTGTTAATAATGGAATAAAACACACGCATTCTGAAAACTGAAATGCTGAGGATAAAGTCAACCCTTTAAAACACAAATAAAGATTTTCTCTCGTGACAGTGTGTGAAAAGAAAGTCAGGTCTGGTGGGAGTTTGAGGAAAGTGATCGAAGGTCTGCCAACTACATGTCATCACCTAGATTCAGTTTCTCAAAGCAGCTCGGTGGTATTTTTAGACTGCATGCAGAGACACCAGGGTAGCCCGCTCGTGTTTCCGGAAAGCTCCTTTTCTAATGTTTCTTCCCATGAGCATTCTAGCACGTCATTAAAGGAATACCTTCCCTGATCTAATAGTAAATAATAGAGTAGAAATATTCCCATTACGCCAAGCGTTTGACAAACATGTCGATTCTTATTATGAGTGAGAAATTGTTAAACTCCATTAAAATTCATGTAATACATTAATAACTGATTTAAATAGTGTCAATAAATGCACAACTAGAAAGTAATTATTAACCATATTAGTAAAGAATGTTCCTCTTTTATGACATTGTTCAGTTTTTTATGAATGTTGAAGGGACTGCTTGCCAAATCCGTGCACATTTGGTTCGGTTTTAACTATGTTTCTTGCATTTTTAGGTTTAAAAACACAGAATACCTCACTTTAAAATGCCACAGCATGGCTTGATTTTTTTTTTTAGATGAAAGAGGAAGACGGATGATGAGGACAAACATAAACAGCTAGGAGTCGTTTCTATAGTCAACATGCAACTGAGACCTCCATAAAAACCTTTGTGTGAAGAATGAAAGGCTTTTCAACGATAATAGTAAAAGTTCTTGTGAAAACACCTTCAAGAAAAACTTTTTTTTACAAGAAAGAACTTATTAAACTAATAAAACACAATGTTTCATCCAGTTTGAGTAATGAGACAAACGTATTATGATAGTATTTTGCCTAATTAGACAAAAAAAAAAAAAAACCCACAAAGTAGTTTGGAAAACTTGTATTCTGTAGCTCTTGTTTGTTTCTTTGAACATTTAATTAGAACAAATATAATCTCCTACTTGAGGCCACCTGCTGGTTTCTTCTAAACTCAAGGACTTTATCTATTTTCTCCCAAAATACAATCCTGCAAATCAATTATATTTTGTTTACATATTTGAATAAAACAGTCTTTGTGCACCATTGTGCCCGGTTCACCCAGCAGCACTCTTAAAGTCTCTAACCCAAAGAGTGAATAAGCATTGCCCCATTGGCAGAGTCGCTCCATTTCATGGCACAGTAGACAAGCAAACACTGGGACACTGAGATACTCAGTCTGGAGCCGGGTCGGCCCGTCCTGTAATGCAGAGCTTGGTGAATACCCGTGGCCTGCAGCCTAGCATCCCAGATTAGCCCTTTGTGCCGTTCAAGATGGGCAAAGTAGTTTGTGACTTGAATGTTGATCACCAGAGCTAACCTGCCATCTGGCAGGCAAAACAATCAGTGAGTGACATTTCCATCCAACCAATCAAACCGGCAGCGCAGGAATTCTGGCAGCTAAGTAACAGTGAGAAAATCCCAGAGGTGTGTGTGAGCTTTTCTCAATCTTCTGATATCAAACAGGGCCTGTGTATAAAGCTGTATATCATCTGTGTTATCTATTAACTACCCATATATAACTCCATGCATCGAGACAAAATGTAGCAGTTCACTTAAAGATTGTTGTGTGTCCCTGTAAAGACAAAAGGCATATTTAATCCATATATTAAGTCTGATGCTCTAAAACATGAAACTCATATGTTTTTATGTGATAATGTAGTATGAATAGGTGTCAGAGACACTCACAATAGCAGCAGAACAGAGCGGATCAGAGTGATATACTGTACGTTTTACTGCATTCAGTAAATCTGTCATCGAGAAGGTCTGGGTCGACAACACACCCTCTCCTCAGTACCAACTCTTTAGTGTGTGAAAATATTCAACTTCTTTGTATCACATTCACTTTGGATAAGGACTCAATTGATAAAATATAGTGAAAAAAAAGATTTGAAAAATTTTGATTGAGTGGATCTAAATGCAAAAGTACAAGTGAAGCTGCTTAGGTCTATGCACTAGTAAATTAATTATTGCCTCACCAAAGCTGTACACTCACCCTAAAGGCGGCGATGATTATATAATTATTTCCTAAATTATGATGCTGCAGCCAATGTTCTGAAGGTTTATTCTTCACAAGAGCTCATTCAAAGTTTAGCTCACGCAGATGAGAATGGCCTCACATTCACAGTTAAAATACACAAAATCAAACAAACACTCAGTTCACACTTTAACCAGCAGGTCATCTTCATCCTTGTATTGTAAGCTAAATTTAAAAAAACATGGTGTATCCATTATATTTTCATTATTAATATTTTTGTTGTTGTTGTTGCCTAACATTAAAGTTTAACCCGTATTGCCCCAAATGAATAATAAAAAAAAAAATCTAAAAAACAGAAAAAAATAATAGATAAAATAGTCTTCTAACATTTTGTTAGATGTTGTCATATGAAATAATGTAGCACATTTTATTGTGTTATCATGGAGTATTTAGTCTGATCTGTGCCAGCACTGACCTCTCCTATTCTGTGAATTCACACATACAGTATATACTATTACCAATGTATCAGAATTACTAATAAACTCCTATTATTTATATTATTCTATAAAAAACACATGAAGTTGATAAAGCAGGTAAAAAAACCCTATTATGATGTAATGAAGAAAAATGTATTTGTACTAATTTAGACCTATAATTTAGATTATATAAAAAAATTATCAGCTAAGTAAATATGTCTTGACTTTATGTATTTTATGTATATCCTACTGAGATCAAGGTCTGTGTATTTGTGTTGCTGAATTTCTGATTATTGTCTTCAAATACAAACTACTATACTTTTAGCCAATTGGAAATTCTAACCTAATGGTTTTCATTAGTTAAATATCCCATCCCAGGAAGAATGAAGCAGACTGGTTCTAGCTCCACGCCTCCTCCCAGCCTGACCCATGCCTAATGCTGAGGTGGTCATGCAGGCCCTGCTCGGAGGGGGCCACTCCACAGTATTCCTTCTCACAACAGGAGCCTTTTGTCACGCTCTGACCTCTTTGGCCACAAGGTAATAAATTTGTTTGATTCGTTCCTCCTCTCGTGTTCAGAGAGCTTCACTTCACATGGAGAGGGACAGATCAAGCATGAGGAGGCTACTCTATCTGGGCTTGTGTTTGTGTTTCATTCAAGACCCATCCGGCCTACCCTACCACTGGGCCATTTACGCATTCCGGTATATGCTCAGAGGATGTTGACTCTTGAAGGGGTTCAATAAGACCTCTTCCAGAGAGATAAACCCAAAGAGTTGGATGGAAAAACCCTCTGCAAGCCAGGGATAATACATCTTTGCAGGGATGAGGCACATGAGCAAATGGCTCATCGATTCAGCTATGCATTTTGCCATCGTTCTACCCAAAGCTTTTTGCGTGGAACAGGTTTACGAGGCACAGCAGCCATGAACCATAAGCCTGAGTCATGGGACGGCACTGAAGACGGCCTTTGCTGACTGATGTTTATTGCAGAGAGGGTTTAAGAGCAGGAAAGGCCTTTGAGATGCCAGTAGTGCAAAAAGGAGAAGACATATTTAGTGGCCCCAACATCTTAGAGCTTAGGCATTTGAAACAGCTGTGTCTTAACTCATTCTCCCTACAGCTACAATATGACCTTTTGAACATCAAGATGCTGCCTTATTGCAGACTAAAATAACTCCTTTACTTCTGAGAGCTTAGTCATTAAACAAATCTAAAAAAAAGGCACAGTTGGGGGTTTAAACATAGTAAAGAATCAGGAAGACACCAGGAGAAAAAGAGAAACTAATTTAATAATGTTAAAATTCTTATGACAACATAAGAGCATGCTTTTTGATTGACTGGTGCCAAAATCCAATTCAAATACAAATTTGATTAATTGTTTAAATTAAGGCACACCAAGTTCAGGCTTTGATTGATCGTATCAGATACAATAAGCCAGGATTCTCACACCTCTCTCCATCAAACGCTTCTGAACTCCTGTGTTGGCCCTTTTAGTTTCAGGCTCTAATGGAAGTCACATGCAGACTTCTTGCAGAGATTGAGGACGTTTTGACAGCAATGTGAGGGTGTGGAGACTGTCAGTTAAAGGGACAGGGTTTGTTGTTTCTTCAGACCTCCTTAGGATAGACAGAACTCTGATAGACGATACCGCTTCCTCACTACCTCATTAACTTTTGCTTGCTCTCTGACAAAAAAAGGTCAGTCAGAGCTGGTGCAAACCGAGGAAATGAGTTCAAGTTACAGCAGTAATCTGGTGTTTATTTTAACTTAGACTATAAGGCTGGTGGGAGTGTGAAACTTTATTTTGCTAAATTAGATAAAAGATCAAATTTATTGTACACATCTATTCTGTAAACAAAGTTTAAGTGAACAACTAATTAGAGGAAAAAATAAACACAAGAAAGAAAAAATAAATATAAAACAAAAACAAAAAAACAATGGCTTAAACTTTTAAAAAATAATACAGATCTCAGATATATCTGCAGTGCTGCTTTCTGTTGCGTGAGAGTCCAGTCCCTAGTAAATCTATAAACATGTCCATGTAGGATACAAACAGCCTCTTACGTGTTCTTTAAATGCTTTGTTTTCCACATGGTGTCAATTTGCATTTTTGCAAAGGAGCTCATTTGTGCATTTAAAGTTTTACAGCCACCAAATCACACAAACCGCACCACTCCCGTAACCAGAGGCTGCGCTTTTTACAGACTTTGTATTTCCTCATTCTGATTTTTTTTCCTTTAGAAAGTGAAGAATCTCTCTGATTCATAAATCAACACAAGTTAACACTTAAGTGACGCAAGCTGGTTCTAGATTATCACAGAAGTGCTTGAACAATTCTTTTGTCACTTTTTTTTTTATAAAACACATGAATATTCTGCACATTGTTCAGAATGATGAGGTGAATAATTACAAAATCAAACAACCCTGATGTTCAACCATGTCTAATTTTGCTTTTGTATTTATTTAGGTGTTAACATTTAAAAAATAAAAGAAAGAAAAAATCCAGAACTGCTTCTTTCATTGTCTTCTTCCCCATGTCTTTTCTATATTGGGTTGTCACGTTTGTCACTGCACCACAAAAGACTTTCCCCACAGGTAATCTTTTCCTCCAATTCAATAACAGTCAGAGGCTATTTTCTTCTTTTCTCATTGTTGGCTTAAATTGAATTCCAAACTAAAATGCAGCATTGCACTGCAACAGTCAGCACAAATTGACTTCATAAAATTAACCATTAATACAAGCAATCCTAATAAAAAATAAAATAAAAAGAAACACACATACCTTCTGCACTTCAAGAATTTAAAAAATGGAGTATTGGTTCATCTTGATGGGACTGTATAATTAGCTTCAAATAACTCTGGGATTAACTTAACAGAATCAATTGGATAAAGGGAGAAGAAATCAATGTGTTTGGCTGAGTCTCCCATCTGAAAGCAGGTATCAAACAATACTAATCTATAGAGGCTCCATCCTCTGGGAACGTCTGATTGTTTAACAGACAGCTGCTTGTTCTCTTGTCCCTAAGCAGCTTGTTTAAATCACTGAAGTTGTGCGACTGTGTGAGGAAAGCAGATCCATGTCAGACATCTGAGGCGTGTGGGGAAAGTCCTGATGGTGGAGCGTAAACTGACATCAACTGAGAGAGCAACATGAAATGAAAAACATTTGTCTACTTTTTACTGAGTTATATGTTTATTTATTAGCATTTATTTAAAAAGTGTGTAAAGGTGGAGATTAAATCCAAAATATGAATCTTAATGGCACTAAGCTGTAAAAATGATAACTTTAAACTCTGAATTACTTTAAAGTCTTTTTGGTCCAAACCTAAGCCTTAGCCTATAATGGCTTAGGTGAAATCCTCTGGGTATTTCTGTTCTTAATAAATAAGAATACAAAAAAAAAACAAAGAAACTCATTGTATTTAGTTAAAACTATCCCAAAATCTGCAGGCATGGGACCTGAAAGAGTGACACAAGCAAAAACAAAGTCCTAGATCTTTGCTCAGGCTACCCAAGAGGTATGTGGTGCTCTTTGATGTTTCTTTATACTTTGTTCCAGGTTACAAGCAGAACAACAAAACACCATGTGGCGCAGACCTCTGGTGGACTTATTACTTGAGCAGACCAGCACATGCGACGGAACGTTACGCTTTGTTCTTGTAAGTCTGCACAGTCAGACTGGCAGCACCGACATGTAGCCAAACCTCATGAGCTGTAAGACTACCAGAGAAAAATAATATGAAACACTCAAAATGAAAGATCTGTCATCATTAAAAATGAGGAATATATTAATAAACTGACATTAACCTCATGTAGGTCTCTTGTTAATAAAGTGTGAGGGTATCATTACCACAAGCTTGACAGGCGTTACATTAGCAAGACCTCCAATATAATGAAGGACAGAAACCCTGCCGACATGTGTCAGACATCAAAAAGCTCCAACAACAGAGATTAGAGAAGAAAAGAAACATAATGAGCCATGCATATAAAAATCTATAGCTGGAAAGTCAAATGAAAAGAAACCCATAAAATGCTTTGCTTTTTAAGTTTGGACCCTGTCTGACACTTGCTTTGTTCTTTGATTCATGTGACTACCAAAATGTTGCTAACTACTTAAGCTGTTGTCAAAAAATGTACTAAATGCACCCCAATTTCTAAGAACCTGCAAAAATCTTTACTAAACTTGAGGAAATATTTTTAATTTTAAACAAGCATTTATCCCAGTGATTGATATGCATCGCCAGCTCAGATCAATAAACTGTCCAAATCATGAGTAAAACCTAAACATGAAGCAAACAAAATCTGCTTTTCTTTCTTTACTTTGGTACATTCAGTCTAACAGAAAGACCTGCATTCATTACATTACTGGAAGACATGTTGGTGGGATATTGTAGATGGAGGACACAAAGCTGAGGGAGTGGACGCAGAGGCACCGGGCCCCCAGATAGCAGAACAAAGGGCCCAGCAGAGCTCAAACACAGTGAAAGAGCACAAACAAAAGGCTTAGAGGAGTTCTTTATTGGCCGGTTTAAGGAGGCAGAACCGGGGACTCTGGTGCCTGCGCCCACGGACAGAGGATCCAGGTTTTGGTGAGCCACTGGAGTACAACCATGTGTGGTCCATAATCACGACCAGCCAGCAAAGGGAACCACGCCTCCCTCAATGGGAAGACGGATGCCCTCTTGCTAACTGCTCCAAAACCTGGTAAGAAAAGCTCCGAAACAAAAGCACCTTTCTCTCCAGGAGGTGGCCATTGAAAAGGTCACAGAAGCATGCCTGTGTGGGTTTACTCTTCTTCTGTGGTGGACAATAGATTTGACAGGTGCAGGGGGACAAAATACAAGAGGATAGAGCCAGAGAAAAGAGATGGATGGGTTTGAGTGTGGAACTGGACGACTAGCTGAATGAATTGGAAGACCCTCCTGAGGAACAAATGGCCTCCTGGGGGAGTACAACAAATAGGTATGTCATGCATTTATAATTGCCATGTTTACTGATGAAACAATAAGTGTACGCAACAACGTCGAACCGGCAAACAATAACAGACCAACCTGTCAGTGACAACGTCTGTCATTCTGAGGATTTTTATTTATAACCCTGCTTGACACACAAGCATCCTGAAAGGTATTTAACAGATGTGTAAATATTTCCAGTCTCGTGCACTCAAGCAGAAACACTTGTCATAACATGAAAATAAATCCATGTCCCATCCTTCTGTTTATTTATTTTTCTTCATCACATGTAACGGTGAATGATGCAGCCTTTGGAGCAGGAAGCAGATGGAGCCGTGTCCTTTATCAGTTAAAAAAAAAGAAACAAGAGGGGCAGTTCCAGCCCTTCAGTACCTCGCATGCAGGCTTTGTGTGCGTCACCTGCTCTTTGCACTGTTTCCAGGTCAGCTGCCAAATGTGGGATGTGAACAGATGACTTCTTCACTCAGGAAACCTTTCCTTAAGGAATTAAGGTCAAAGGAGAAGCAGCTGACCTCCCAAGTGTCCAAGATCAGAAAGTCAGGAAGGAATGGAAGGAAGACCAAATACACACTTGCGTCATTCTACATCTCCTCCTGCCCTGCCTTTTTGTTGACAAGGTCTCTTACACAAGAGGCTTCAGAGATGCATTACCTGCTGCTAGCAGTCAAGGATTCAGAGAGTAGTAGGCTGGTGAGTCTGCTCATAGGACACTGAACATCCTGTCTTAGATGTCTAGCAGGCCGTATTTCAGAGCTGTCACTATGCGTCTGTCAGAGCCGAGCATAAATAGCAAATAAACATGCACATTTCAAGCAACACTCAACAGCTTGTTACAAAGAGTGGCAGATGTCTGGAAGTGGCCTGGATGTGCTCGAGAAGCTTAACAGTACTCTTTGTTTCTGTGCGCTGAACCATCTGAATTCAGATTGAATAAACATTAAATAAACTACAACATGGAGCAACTCAAGTATTGCTGTCAGAGAAACACAATCCAAACTTTACTCTCATGGTTGAATTAAACTAACTAAACAAACACTGAATATAAAGATGAATTCACATTGATTAAAATCAACATTTTCAGAAAATTACATCATTTAAATTCTGTAAATGAAACCTGCAGCTTAAAAATGAGATCTTTCTCAAATATATATGAAGAAATGATTGTAAATAAAGGCTCCCACACCACTACATTAGCAGATATAATTTACAGACAGATCATTACTGGTTCATAGTTCAGCCAACAGCACCAACCTCCAACTTATTTCACCCTCTGTACCAGGATTGTCTGAACGCCTGAGAGGAAAGCTAACAGCGGCTAATGCTACGAAACTAAAACAAAGTAAACTACTGATAGTTCAGCATGGCATCACTGAGTCTCTCGCTAGGTGTAGTTCATGTGACAGAAAAAGCACACATGAATTTTATTTTGTTATATTACTACTGGGGTAACAGTAGTTTTGGAGGGAGAGCGTCTGACTTAGTAAAGCTCTATAGTGGTACATTTACGTACATGCTATTTATGTTTTCAGTCTAAAGAACATATAGGGAGAATTATTTTTATACTTTAGGACTGAATAGTTTACTAAATAAAGTATTGAACTAAAATTTACCAGTGTAATATTTTTCTAGTTTTTATAGAATATTTCCAGGCAATTTAGTTATGCTTTCAAATAAATAACTTTATTTATTTATTTTTTGTATTCTGATATATTGTCAGATTAGTTGTTATTGTCAGAATACTCTGAAATATTGTGATATTATTTTGGGGAAATATTCCCCACCCCTAGTTTAATCCATACAATCCACAATTTCAGGCAAAAAATGAATAACAGAAATGTCTTTCATTTCATCTACGTAATTTCATTTCAAGCATCAGGTATCAGTCTGATACCTGATGCTTGAATCGGTATTGATGCATTCCTAGAAACAACCGTCTTAGAGTCTTTGCAAAAAGAAGCCATGCAACCAAAATTCCAAGTATCCAGGGAATGTCTGAGAAGGAATAAACCAGAACAAGCCAATATCTGTTTCTAGTCTTATTGTGTGTCGGGGTTTTCAGCAGAAATTCCCTCAGTTTATTTCCTTCTAGATGGTCGGAATTAGCCTGGAGGATGCCATATCACACCATCAAGACAGGAGTATTTACACAAGCAAGACAGAGCCAACTATGGTGAAACCATCTACCCAAACAGTTTGACTTAAGACAAGGTGATAAGTTTATCTGTCTTCAGCCTCCTTCCCTCACCATCACTTCACTCCCTCCTCAATCTCAGATAAAGCCCCGACATCCAGATGTAAACTAAAAGAAAAGATCAAAGACGTCTGAAACTGAGCTGGCCAGAAATACCATTCTGAGGTGCGAGTTACTCTCCAAGTATTTGTCCAAGTAACAAACTGTCATCTTTGGTAAGTGCTACTGAAAATAATACTCTTGGACGCCCATCACAGGTATATTTTTTTATCTTGTGACACCCACAGCTTTAGTTCATGCAGAACCTTCAGGTTTATGTAGAAAATTAATAAATCAAGACAAAATTGCCCAGAGAGCTGTTTTTTGGAGGTTTCCTGGACACTGGGGAGTAATTTGTTATTGCAGGTGGCCTGTTACGAGCCCCGTGAGCCTTCTCAAATGTCTAAAAAAAAAAGGAAAACAAGGACTCACAGATTGGGACTTTGGCATGTTCTTTCTTTCTTTGTTCTGCACAAAAATCACAGAAATGTGCAGCTTTGATGATGAAATTATTTTTTTCAAATAATATTAAGGTGATGTGTAAAGACTTTGCGTAACTAGATTCACAATATTAGATTAGTCCAGTTTTTCATAATCCCTATGTTGCCCAAAGGAAGGGATTTGTGGGTCAAGCCTGAGGGGGTGGGCGAGTTCACAGTGAGTCCACGTACAGAGGGAGAAGCTACAAGACAAGAAGATGAAGTCTGCACTGCTTTTTATCCTGCCCCCCCCCCCCCCCCCCCCCC
>SSNR01000221.1:613786-634112 GCA_006937965.1 Callopanchax toddi | reverse complement strand
CCCCCCCCCCCCCCCACACACACACACACACACACACACACACACACACACACACACACAGAGACAAACATTCAGACACATGCATTTATCCTGCCCCAGACAAACCAGGAACAAACTAAAATGGTACAATGACCTACAAACCACATCCCCATGGGAATTATACCCAAGCTTTCAAATCAGATTTTATTAAAAGTCCTCTGAAGCAGCAATGGAACAGAAGAGAGGGGGTTCTAACATGCCCTTATTTAATGATCTCTGCATAGAGCTAAATACATGCTGAACATATGGTTTTGCTTCCTACATCCAGCAGTGGTCCATCAGCAAAATGACTCAATGTGTCTGAAATATAAACATGAAGTTGTAAAAACCAGCATGAATGTGAAGAAACTAGTTTATATACAAAATATAGACGGAAACCGATCAACACAGCAATAACAACAGAGCACAAGTGTCGTTCACTTAAAAAGAAAAAATTAAGCAGTTTGTATTTTCAAAGATGATGTAATTTTTTTTTCTGGATAAATGACTTGTGTAATTACTATTAGGTAGCAGGATTATATCTAAGTGTGGTTTAATTAACCTCTGTTAATGAACTACTTCGGTTTATTCCGGTGTAATTTTAGATAAGGCTCCTGGTTTTAAAAAAAATCATAAAAAGACAAATGAAATTTGAAGATGTAATCACTAACATTCACTAAGATGGAAACAGAGGAAAGAATATCCTGATGTTTCTTGTTTTATAAATTCCACTAAACTGCTCAGTTTGCTCTTTTTTTAAAGTAAGCTTTATTCCAAGGCTGTGACATTCTTTTAGTTATTACATCTCCAATTTGCCACCACTGGGCTTTTTCACTACAGAACCTGTTTTGTCAAACTGCAAAGTTTTTTTAATTTGTTGTTTTTTGGGGGCGCAAAAGAAGTTGTAACTATATTTAGCAAGTTTAATTTTATAACAGCTACTCATCTACTGGTAGTTTATTACAAAGACAACAGACAATAACATAAATACACCAACTTGAATTAGATTTTCTTACAGCTAAACTAAAAAAAAACAACAAATATTTGAAATGGATTTGCATGCATGGCTGCAAACAGTTTACACTCTGTAGCTCACAGCTATCTGGGTTTCTGTTAGAATGAATGCTTTACATCATGCACATGATTCTCCATTTGCATGCTGTAAACCAAAATCAAGGAGAATCACATGAACTGGACACGCAACTGGAAACAATTAAGAATTGTCCCATTTTCTTTTCACTGCACTTTCCATGTCAGCTATGTACGGTAATTTGGACATTTAAAGGCTCTTTAGTGGGAATGAAACAAACACATTTGCTCATGGTGTAAATTATCTTTTTCTTTTGTCTTTAATTTCCCCAAAAAGTCATGACTAAACTAAATGTTTCAATTTTTATCATTTTATTCTATGTAAGTGTGAAAGGTGCAGGAAGCTATCAGCTGGAGGCAGAGCATGTTTATGAGATTTTGCTATTTGATCACAGCAAATATTTAGCTAGTTTTAAATATAAATTAACTAGCAGATGAGCAGGTTTGGCTCTAAAACCATGCTGCTGTGAGAAGACGTTTGCACTGCAATCTAAGGGTCAGCTTAGCTTTGCTTGTTTGATCATTTACAGTACAGACCACTGACAGATACCAACAGCAGATCCATTAAATATTATATGACTCTTTTTCCTGCCTTGGGTGGAGATTATAAGCTCTCCACTGAGCCAATAAGCATTAACAGCCTAATTCCTCTGCAGTTCTCGGTGATCTTATGGACCACCTGTTAGACATGATGCTCATTAGGCTGAAGTCTGCCAGGCACCAATGGGGCTATTCAATCAAAAGTCAGACTCATCCAGGAAGAATCTGGCCATAAAACACACACTCACTGGCAAATCGCTCAAATGTGCTCATAAAAACAAGCTCAAGCTTTTACTCACGCAAACAACACACTACACAATGCACCAATGTATTCACAACAAACATTTAATGCTTTCCACTGAATAACATTTAATGGCTCTAAAAGACTCAAAGGCTCATTAACTTGCAGGATAAGGTTTTGACTTTTTTTTTATCTGGGTTGCCTCAAAATCACAAAATACTGGTGAAAATAGACAAACTCATTAGAGAGGAAGAATTCATTTCACTCAGTGTACAATACATGGTACTTTGGGAACATGTTGCATTATTTTCATTCTTTTGATGACACAGTGCTTACGGATTTCCAGAATGAGCGGTGTGGTATTTATAATGCCTAAAGCCAGTGTCTCACTGGGCTGCAAATGTTATGATGAAATGCAAATTACACTTGCAAGACAGTTTCCAAAGTGTCGTAAAAACTTTGCAAGGTTCTCAACCTCCTGATGTGAGTGTGTATGCAGGTCCTTGATGTTTCACTTAAATTTTGAAGGTGTTCTAAAACTTTGTGCAAAACAATTCCTTTCAAAATAGTCAAAGTTGTTGCAGACATTTGGAGCCGTTTTGTTTGGGTGAGTCAGAAAGTGCAAGGAATGTGAGACCACTTTGGGAACACATTGCAACAAGAACATTTACACAACAGTCACATGACTGTCACAAATTTGCAACAAATGTGAAACAGACCCCATGTGACCTTTCCATATGTATACAAATTGTTGCAAAAGTGTCAAAAGTACTGAATCAATGTGATTCCAACTAAAAATGTTATATTCTCTTGCAATTCTGTTACAAACAGTTGCAGCCCAGTGAGATACTGTCATGCAATATTTTAAAAGATTGTTTCTATTCCAAAACATCTTACTGTATATCAACTGAACGGAATGATTTGAAGAATCTCTGTATCTCACTCATAATTTTACCACAGGTCAGAATTTTTGAAAAAAAAAAAAGATCATATGTCTGTACTAACTGACATAGCATATTTTAATGACCTATGTATTTAGATCAATAACAAACAAATAATTAACCTCCATACTGAATATTCAGTCCCAGAATGAACACATGGGTTTATTCCTATATTCTACAAGGTCATTCTCTTATTTTAAGCATAAAAATGAGAATAAAAAAACCTCATCTAGATCACTAATCCTTCCACAAGCTCTTTAGAGTTCCAGGCTGCACCGTTTCACATGAACACAGGAAGTTTTTTTCAGTGGTAATGAGAATCTGTGCCAGCCCAGAAAATAGTGCAAAGCTCAGTGAGCGGGGCCCAGGGGCAGACAAAACAGCATTAAGTATTAAGGTTGCTTAAATGGAAAGAAATTCCCTGTGTCAACTCAATTTCCTCGTGGAGGGGCAAGGAAGCCATAATCTGTAAAATAACACGTTGACAGAAAGTGTGCATTCATCTAACTAATGGAATAATGACCCAATTGGGGAGGTTTTGAGGATTATTAGTGGCTCTGGTTTGTGATTCTCTAACTCACACATGTAGATTAGCAGAAAAAATTCAAATCTCATGAGAATAATAAAATTCTACCCTATAACAATCTGATGAAAGGTTTCATATTAGTGCAAAGATAAAACATACATGACATAAGATACTGAAGTCTCAAGCTGACATATCTGTCAACTATTTTTTAATGAATTAATGTTTAAAATTGATTTATTCTTTAGTTGAATTGCAAAGCTTTAGGAACCAGTTGGAACAAAAAAAGTTTTCTGAGCTGTAAAAAAATATAGTAATGATAATTTTTCGCTGTGTTATGACATTATGTTGACTGGTAACATATGCATGAACTTTCTGTGTTCTGCCCTCTTGATTTGACTAAATTCTGGAGTTCCACTTATCCTCTACAGTTGATGTAATCAGGCTCAGAACGGTGCATGACCCTTTGTGTTTACATTCTGTGTGCTGTATGTTTATGGCAGGAAAGAGCGATGCCATAGAGAGCAAAACATGTGCGTGAAAACAAGACAGAAGCGGATCATGTCGGGCCCAGCTGCATGCAGCTGTGAACAAAGCAAGTGGGATTAATCACATAAACCTGCTAGAATGTAAGATCCTTGATAAGAGAGTTCAGAGAAGGACAGATTTTCTCTGAGAAAAACATTTTATGGCTATTTGACCTGAAATAAGTCAGTAAATTTGGAGTGGGAGGATGGATTCCTTTCGGCCTCAGAGACATTTATTTTACAGTATTAGGGATAGAGCCAGCCAAACTTTTTTTGGCTGAATGCTGCATATTGTTCATCTCACTTTTTACATTTCAATTTGAAATCTAGGTGCAGAAAAAAACAATATTTTCTCCCATGTCAGTAAGGAGCCTGTATAACCAGCAAAGTCAGCTGCAGAGGCAGACCAATTAATCGGTCCAACCAATGAATTGCAATCAGCCATGCCTGTGCATACTTGTCAGGTTACTAAGTAGGAAAAGGAAAATGCTTAAGAATCAGAAATTCTGTAAGCAAAGATGGTGACAGCAACAACATGATTAATGTGAAACAAAATTACTAAATAAGAAATCAGTGGCCTATCAGCTGCCATGAATTCTACAAAAAAGTTGTCAACTTTTAGTCAGTTTTCTGATGTTTAGAATTAAAAAATAATGTAAAAAGATTTAATATAAAAAGCTGTTTGACATGTGTAATCTTCTGAGGAAAAATTGCAAGAGTTTTAGCTAACTGACCTTCTTTATTCATCATTATTTAATCTAAATCAAGTCTATACTTTCTGATAGGTTTCCAGTTCAATTTCAATTTGAAGCATTTAAAGCATGTTTCTCTGAACATCATCAGCTTGTTTTATTTTACATCTCGAAGTGCCACCCTATAGTTTTTAAAGTGAGGCCAACGCCACTTAAGTTGAGATCAGAAATCAGAGGTTTAATCTCATCTCTAACCACTGCCAACTCATGGTCCTATCGATGCCTAATTGTAGTGGTGAAATCCAGATTCTCTTTACAGGGCCAGTATTTTTTCTGCACAGTAATACTGATTTGTGGAGCTTGGCAAATATAAAAAAGTTCAAGTCATGCAAACTGGGTTAAAAATGCAACACATTTAGTTCAACTCAGTAGCCATGAGTTAATGCCAAACTCTAGCTTTTGTGGTTTAGAAATATGTTTTTTAGTACTTTGGAAAGTCAGCAGCTGCAGACATGTAGGAGAGCCAGCAGGGAAAAACAGCTCCACATTCACACAGATGATGACCTTGTGTTTTCATACGGCTAACTGTAAAAAAAGAGCAATTGTACAGGCGCACGAGATAGTTTTCACCTCCATTCTTTACCGCTTCTTACATCCTGAGAGATTTCTTTAAGGGTATTGAGTGAGAGATCATCGATGACATGTCTTTAACAGCAACACTTGAGGTGAGCTCACTGATCTTTATGAGGTACAAAGTGTGGTATTATCCCTGAAAACCCTTCAGATGCATTTCCTAAAGGGCAAGCAATTCTTTCTAAACTGCAATGAAAATACCTATTTATGGACTTTATTACTTTAAAAGGCAACGTACAATTGACCTAGTGCCTCTCGTCACTGAAAATTGCTGACTTTGAAGCTGATGTTGCCAAATACAACAAAGCTTGGTGACATGGCTGGTTTCAAAGCAGAAGACAGAATGCATGTTAAAAAAACCTCACCATGTGTTAGTCTTATTGTCCTGTATTTTATTCATGTTATACCGCACTAAATTAGCAAAATCATTTCATAGATCAGTTTTGAATTTAAGTAACTTATCAAAAAATATTAAAATCCCACAGAACAAAAAAAAAAAAAGAGTTGACTAAATGACCAGTAAAAATAAAAAGCTCCACATCTCAGCTCAAAGTGTTGAGAATGTGTTGGTTGATGAAGGTTCAACGAGAACTAAGAGCTACAGAACAGTTTCCCCAGCCTTGTCATGTTGTATTGATCTGTCTGTGTCCTGCAGGCTACTTATTTTCCTCCTCGTCTCCTTTCAACTCAACTACGCTTCCAGACTGTACTTGTCATTTCATTTCACGCAGCCAGAAGGGACGTTGAAACAAATCAATTATCGTTCCCTGAACGGTTCAGTCTATGTAAGGCCACCTCTGGTCCTGGATGTTGTGACAAATGCAGTTTCATTTCTATACTCTTCTTATTTGAACCCATGAAAATGCTCAACATTTTGGATGATGAAAAGTGTTTATTGTGTTAAGAAAAGAAGAAAAAACACAAGCTGATAACGCTATCTCTTTAAGAATATATTTAAAGATAGGAAAGCCAATATGTCTTATAGTCTGAATGAAATGACTGAAAATATTTGCTAGGCTTTGATATCATAAACCCATAAGATTTCACATTTTAAATCTTAAATTAAAAAAAAGATGTGTAAAACTATTTACAGCTAAATAATAACTGCTGCAAACCAATATTAACCACAACTCATACTCATCAGACCATTCAGAGAAAATGATCAACATTATGTTCTAATCACTTTGACTCAGTCCTGGTGAACACCGCTGAGATCTAGGCTTTTTTTAAACTCATGGACCTACTGTACACAGCAAAACCTGACCCTAATAAACAACCTTACACACACTTACAGCTGCCATAAACACATCACCAACTGAGTCAGTAACAATGAAAATAATGCAGCAAATATGTGCTCTGAAAAATTGCAGGCAAACAGAATCGGTATTTGAGACAATGATGCTTTTGTTATCTGATTAAAATGAAATACAGCTGTTTCTTTAACAAGAATGAAAATACGCTAGTTGTTTTGTACCTGCATCTTTTCAGCAAACACCACAAAGCACCAAGCGTGATTTGTTATCCAATTTAAATGACACAGTAATGAGTGTGTTCCTCTTTAATAGATACAGATCAACCTCCTAAGTATTTGCTAATGAGGGATTTAGAATACACACCGGTTTTCATTGATGAAAGTAGCTCAGCACTGCAAATGTTTAAAAGTCTCCTCGTGATAAGCTAAGGCGGATTTCCCCATGAAACGAATGCTGGCTACCGCACAAAGCTGGCAGCGAGATGGAGACATAAATCAGCCGAAGGTTGCACCACACTCCCCTGGACTTACATCACAATGGTTTTAAAAGACAGAGAAGGTGAAAGTTTTCTTGAATGCTTTTTTTGTCGTGATAAAATTTGTGTTTTGATGGATGAGATTTAGTTAGTAAAAACTATCTCTGAAATCCCTGATTAAAACAGCCAATCTCTTAAGGTTATACTTTTAACTTCTGATTAAACTTTTCTACATCAAATACTTTGAATTGTAGCATGTGCATAAAAGATCCCAAACAAAACGTGAACGGATTCATATTTTAAGGTTTAACAGAACCAAGAACTCTCAGATTGCAGCATTATTCTGTTTTTGACTGTGGATGTTTGCTGGTGCAGTGGCTGACTCACCCTTAGAGTCTGCAGACAATTAAAGACTTCACAAAAAGTCTCTAAAATCAGACAAATGGGCAAAAAATACACACTTGTGGGAGAAACGCCTGTCATACCAAGTCTATTTTGAGAACACAGCTGTTAAGAAGAGAAAAACATGCAGTATCATCCATCTGCTTTCTGGTTTTACAAAAGAAGCCAAATGGAAGAAGAGGTCCCTTTGCCAATATTATTGCTACAAAGCTTTCTGAGGGACTCAGATGAAGTATCCTGCAGACACATATGAATCTGTTCTGGATTATTGCAAACAGTGGGAGAGTAGTACACGTGTTCAGCTGGGCGGCTCAGTGGCTGTGTTTTTACTTACAGCAATATTCAAACAATGAACTTATTGTAAATAAGACAACATTTCAATTATGCTGTTTACATAAGTTGAGTTTAGGGCATTTCATCATACATTCACATGTTGCAGAGCACATTTGGTCCCCTTATGCCACTGAGCTCTTCACGCCCATCCCTCAAAACATGGAGCCAAGATCAGGTACTTTCTTCAAGTCACAAAAGAATGTTTTCTTTTTATCTGCAGCCATCATTTACTGAATGGACTGTTTAGGCTGGAGCTGAAGATGAGTAAGTGATATTCAACACAGAAATATGTAATACCGTGAAAAATTACATGAATCTTCCAATTGGCTGTTTTCTCCATTAATCAGTTTCTAGAGACTGACAGAAAGCAGAGCTTGTTTCTTGAAGAGAACCAGAGTTTATCTAATGAATGTGATGAGATCATTCCTAATGGTAATTATGTGATATGGAGCAGGTTTGCATGAGTCCTGTCTAGTATTATAATGACTCACATGCTGTATTGAAAAACTAGCACACCTTGACAGCATAATAAGTGACTAAAAGGACAAAAAACTTAAAACAGTGTCTCAAAGAAGTACATAATGTTCCCTATTTCTACTCTAAACCTTCTCATTGTTATGTAAATTGTAGATTTTTCAATTACTGCATGAGAAAAAGATGTCTTTTGGGGTAAACTGTGGAAACCAAGCTTAGCTAAAATCATAACTCTCAAAAGGATAATTGTAATTGCACAGAATGAAGGCCAACTTTGCAATTTAGTGTAAAACAAAAAGAGCCCATAAAAACAACAGACAATTACATTGGAAAAAAACATGGTTGTAGCCAAAATGTGAATGAGGGATAATTATAGTGTGTGTGTTAAATAAAGATTAGTAAACTAAGCATGAAGACAGGACACATGAAACTGTGTCCAGTAGGTTCAGAAATAGGTGACTTTGCAGACTAATGTCTTTTGTCAACATAACACCTTGTCTGAATGATACTGTCCAAAGCCTTCAAGATCCCTGCAATTTGCATGAAATATATATTAAAAAGAAAAGTCATTAAATGGAAATAGAAGGCTTGTTCTCTAAAAGTTTCTCCCATTTGCTGCATTTAACCAGAATCAA
Source organism: Callopanchax toddi (assembly GCA_006937965.1). NCBI lineage: Eukaryota > Metazoa > Chordata > Actinopteri > Cyprinodontiformes > Nothobranchiidae > Callopanchax > Callopanchax toddi. The sequence continues at coordinate 625,336 of SSNR01000221.1, read as the reverse complement.
GGCTTTTCAGGATTTTGAGACTCAGAAACACAGTTTCTGCCTTTCCTTGATGGAAAGCATATTTAATCACAAGATCTTCCACCATCTGTTAGCACTCAGAGTATATGTATGGCATGACTCTCAGCTAATGCCACACCAAAGTTTAGCTCAATATCTGTAAAACTGACTGATACATATCTATTTTCGTGTTTGATAAGGTTGCAGTGACCATCCTGAATGGGACTGATTCCATAAGTGAATGAGTTTTAGATTCAAATAATTACTTTCTGGATGTTTCATTAAAATCCATCCAGTGGTTCATAACATATATTGCAAAAAGTACATACAAATGAACACAAACATAGACAAAAACATCACCCAGCTGTCATCAGTGGGCACTGATAAATGTCTGGAAAGAAGAAAAAGACTAGTGCAAAACAAACCCTTTATGTTGTCTAGACTATCTTAAAACAAGCCAGCTCTTTGTTTAAATCTTTACAGACATTTAAGTCTCTAATTTCAAAATAACCCCAATTTACTGATGTTGTCAAGTTGTTGCCACAAATTAAAAGCTCATGTAGAAGGCAAAAGTGCCCATGTGTCTTCTGCCAACTCATGTGTTCATGATGACAACCAGCATCCATCACTTATCCTCATGATTTGGAGCCAACCATCTTCAGCACTATTGCGTGAGAGCCTCAGCATTCTTCTACTCTGATCTGATCTTAAATTGTTAGCCACTAGTAATATATGGGATTTTATATTCTGGTATGGAAATATCTCAATAATAAATCTGAATTTATGCTATCTTGGGAGAATAATAACAACCAGAGTATATTTTACATATAAATTGAATTCTGCTCCAACACTGCAGGTAAGAAAACATGCAAGTCTTTCATTTTCCAATTTAATGCAACACTTCATTGAATAAACAGACTCTGTAACTGTTGTGAAAAAGATTTGAAGCAAATAATTTTTCATCCCTAAGGACAACCATCTCTGTGCTTATGCAGAAATGTTTATTTCTTTGCAAAAAAAAAAGTCAGTAATCTCCTAATGAGCTGATGATTGTAGGTGTGATTCCACCAATCAGGATCCATTCTCTCTGAAGAACAACACCATATTTCCAGCTAGTGGACCAGTTGTTCATGCAGCCTGTCTGGTTTGCCTGAACTGTAACGTGGGAGAGTCACCAGCCCCATCCATCAAATAGAGTGAGCTGTGCTGCATTAGCAAACGTTTCACAGTGAGACTAAATAAGCAGAGAAGGCAAGGCGAGGGCTGGACAAGTCATTTAATCTAGTGTTTAGTGACGATGTGTATTTTCTTTGACTCATGAAGAAAATTCTGCCAGCGAGCTATGATCATGTCATTTCTTCTAAGAGCAAATAGACAGTCTTCAGTTTCTTTCCAAAATATTGGAGCTTGTTTTTAGATAAATAAAACATTCAAGTTGGCCGTGAACGTGAAGGAGTTTAACATTTTCTGACAGATAAAGAAAAGGTTCAAGGTGTTTGAGTGGCAGCTTGTTTGAACAGATATAGCTTAGAGTTCAAGGCTTCATCGGGGACCCATTCACACAAGCGGTGCTGAAGATGGATTTTCTCTTAAACTGCATTATAATTAAAATAGTTGTAGATGTTTCTGCCATGTAATTTAGAGACACACTTGGGCTCTGGTCAGGATTTGGACCCTCTCTACATTTTAACAGGTAAAGGTTGTAAGGCGCTGTGCAGCAGGAGTTCATAGCCAGGACAACACATGCACAAAGAATCAAAGAGATATTTGAAGTAGTCATGTTCACTTTCTCCTGACTAAAACTTCAATCGCAGGCCAAAAAAATAAACCCAGATGGACTGTGTGAATCCATCTCCTGACGAAGAGAAAATCTCGCTTTCCCCCACAAAATCCAGGAGTGAATGTCAGGCATGTAAAAGGTCAGAAACATCACAGCCGCAAACACTAGGGTCAGCGTCAGCCAAAATAAACCACTGAATATCAAATTCAACCATGTAAACAATCACGATCGCATCAATCAGTCACATTTGATTTTATTTATGATGACAATGAGAGAAATAATGGGAATGAGAGAGCTGGGTCTTTGGGTTAAGTTTAATAGAAAACGAGCCGTTTTCCATCTGGATATGTCAGACTCGTCTGCTTCACCCAGCCATGACGAGCTCTATTAGAGTCAGACACTTTACGCCACATTTGACTGGATTTGGAAACAGCTTCAAACACAATTTATTTGTTACAAATCTGCATTTAATAAAACAGATTTGCAGACTTAGATGATGACGACAGGGCAAATTCTGAACAGGAACAGCAGCTGAAAACAAGTCCCACTAACAGGAGGATCTTAATGTACATTTCAATTTGTGGCCATTACTTTACATCTCACACAACATTTTGTTAAAATAAGACTGAGATTGGAGCTCTGGATTGGAGCTCTTTGATGAAACGCTTTACAGGTTCAATTCTGGCATTTTTTAAATTATTTTTTGTATTTATTGCCAAATGCTTTTAAATGAAGAACCTGGACCAGACTGGTTGTCTGGTTGTAAATAACCTGTGGTGTCCCAGAGGGTGGCAGCCTGTTGTACTTTGCACGCATCTTGCAGAGTACCAAAACCACTCTCTGCGTTCCCAGGGCTCAGCAGTATCAATTAGAGGCAGTTTGTGAAAAGATGTGCTTCCATCGTTGCTGTGGTCTGGTAGGAGGTAGGAAACGAGGGAGGAGCGAAGGGAAAAGGCAGCTCTGATGGTTGTGACCTCAGAAGGTCTGGTTTTCAATTTGCTCTGTTGGTTGTGTCCACAAATATAGAAAAAGGGTGCAACAATACACAAGCAACTGGTCTCTTCTGATCCCCAGTTTTAAGCAAATGGTAATAATCTCACTAAAGTATAGGCCTCAAAGAGAATATCTCTATTAGTGACTTAGTTATGGGTCCAATGGGAGCAGGAAGGCATCCGCCCTGTCTGAACTGGCCAAACCACAGGCCCTACTGTGCTGTCTGACTCCTCCACACCGGTGAAACACTAGATACTGCTATCTTACGTGAAAACCACGTAAACCACAAGTACAACAAACCACAGAACCACTGACACTTGTTTCCTTTAAGGAATAAACTATACACCAAATGTAAATCAAAATAGCGGAAAATTCTTCCTTCCATGGACAAATGCAAGCTCCACCTAAGGTCAACAGTAGCATTTTTCCACTGGGCATCATTTCACTGACTCTAATAAAGAGTGCTTTGTGTTCATCAGTGGAGATTCTTCCACAGTACTACTTTTACTGCACTTGAATGGTAACAAAAAACACTGTTAAAACAGATCCACTCCAAGATACAAATAAATGAATGGAAGAGAAAAAATGTCCATAATATCTGATTTCAAACCAAGCTCCTGAACATGACATCAGAAAAGCAGATTATTTCATAAGCCCAAATTCACAGACAACTTACTCAGAGTCTGAACACACCATGGAGTGATCTGGGCAATAAACATTTCTATTACAGACAAATATTCCTGACTAAAATATGACAGCGTCTGTGAGCTCGTCAGTTGTGCATCCTTTGTCCTTGTTTCTCCATACTGGAGCCTGAGCTTTGAAGGGATGTGTACCAAACGTACCGCTGTAATGAGTTTACCCAACTGGTTCTGACAAGTCTGGCACTCAGTACCACGGTAGTTTTCTGCTCTGCTCAAGCAGCAAACACTGAGGTCCTGGTTTTTTTTTGTCCTGATAAACAACGAGGCAACACAACAAGGGATTAATTCTCCTCTTTTTAGCAACAAATAGCCTCCTTCACAGAGTCCAGGGAGAACAGAAGGACCACACAACCCCTTCCTTCTTACAATAGACAAAAGGCACTGCCTCCAAACAGGCCAACTTGTGTCATAACCTTACTGAAATGAGACGGCGCTCCATGATAGGGAATAATACCACAGCGATGGAGAGGCAAAGTGAGAATGGATTTTTTTCTACTTCCATACTAAAAAGGCCATACTATAGCATCCCTGCTGGATATTTGGGACAAGGGAGTTTTTGTTTCTAATGGCTCGGGGTTCTCTGCTTACACGTCGTGCTCCCTCTCATCAACAGTGCTGGTAATCCCATTAATATGAAGAGGGCCAAGAGCCTGAAAGTGGCCACAGCTTAAGAGCCATCAGCCAGCATTAGCTCCAGAAATCCAAACCCTTGTCGGGACCCATTAACAACTTAGCCTGGCCAAGACAAATCATTGGAAACCCAAGTCTAATTATGGCAACATAACCTAAAGCCAGCCTTTACTAATTGATGCATCATTTTAAAACATCAAATTACATGCTATTCAGTTATAAATGTGTCCTGTCTTTTATTATTGCCTAAAATCACTGTATTCATTGGCAGCTCAAATGCCTTTCTCACACAATTTAATACTGTGTTGGATATTTGCCAATAACAAACTACTGTCGGAATTTTTTTACTCTAGTTTTACAAATTACTCCCATTTAAGGCAATTACTATCTGTTTGGGATTTTCTGACTGTCTGCAGCATGAGGTCTGTGTGAGTTCTATTATACCCACATGATGCTGAAGATAATCTGTTGGCTTTTAATCAAACAGCCAGGCAAGAAAGCAATGAGAATACTCACAGAGGGCTAAGGTTAGCATCTTGTGCAGCGCAAAGAAGGCAGTGCCAATCTACCGCCAGGCAGCTCACCCGACAGCTACATATGGCCAGTTTCTCATCCTACTGCATTACCAGTCTGATGATTACAAAGAATCAGAGCCTGATTAATGCAGCCTTAAAGCAGCTTGCCCTGGCCTTGCTCGAGCACAGAGAGGGTTTTGAAGAAATTGTGAGAGCAGTGATTGCTCACGATCAGCTTGAATTCCCACATTTAAACTGATGGTTACTGCTGCATCATGTCACAAAAAAACACAGTCAGCTGAGGTTTGTTTCTGCTCTTCACTGTGCAGATTTAGTATCATTTCAAAGCTGACAGCTCCATGAGATCAACTGCACATCAGTTACCTCAGGTTGTTTAAGACTTCTGTATGTTTCTCCAAAGTCTAGACACCATCTGGACCTGGAGCTTAAGAGTGTCCAGCAGTGTGGAAGGACCATGTAATATGTGCAAACTGTTTGTAAGGATTAATGTGATGAAAAGTTAGGGTACTATTATTATTAGATTATAAAGATCCCATTATTTGATTTCTTTGAGTCAAATCAAATCTTACACACACATAGAAATTAAAATATATATATCTACACTGTCTTTTATTATAAATTTTTATTGGGTAAGAGTTTTTAACCTACGATTTTATTTGTGCGCTAGACTGACCAATTTAAAAAAATGGTCTAGAGCTCTATAATGTAACACCGAATAAAAACTGTCACACTTGTCCATACAGTTCCATGAATGATCAAATCATAGACAACCAGGACAAATGTTCTATAGCTAGAGAACTGGTTAACTAAAAAATATGTGGTCAGGCAAAACATCCCAAGTCTTGCAAGATACTAGGGAGATAAAGTGACATTTCCTAAAAAGAGACCTCCTGAATAGAGAAAAGTTCATATCACCAAACCCTTTAATATACTCATCATTGGACGTTGTATATTGTATTCCTGTCAATACACAAACTGAGACGATGAGTTCCCAGTAAGGCAATAGGAATGCAGAGTTCTTGCAATGTGTGTGTGTGTGTTTTCATTTGTTTTACATATTAAGAAGCACACCACACTTTCTCAAATTCAATCTCGACTGCACATCATCCAAATGCACAAGTATTACAGACTTGCCCTTCTGCTTTCACCACAGGGAATGAAGCACAAAGGAAAATATTTCTAAAATGCGCTGAAGCAGGTAAAAACAGCAACCAATTCAGAAAAAGCAAATTCTTACTGAAGAAGAGAAAAGAGGAGAACAGTTGTTTACTATTAACTATTAAATGTGAACTCACTCCATCCAAGACTGAGGCTTCACACAAGACTTATGTGGGTGTTTGTTGGTAAAGAGAAGAAACTCAAACACATCAGCACCCCTCCCTAATATTCTTTAGAAACAAACAAACTTTTGCCAGACGAGCTTATCTTGCAATTGTGGTCAGGGTGAAAATAACTATTCCTACCCTCACTGGCTATCTACTGGAAAATAATTGCTTAGGAGAATGAACCCAAACATTTGGTGGTTAAAACCGAACCAACCTTTCTGGGCTGAAAGAGATTTAATACAAAAAGTCAAACCAGAGGAAAATTAATTTAGAAGCAAGTTAGTATCCTGTTTGTGCAAGTCATACAAATATATCTTAAGAGGGGAAAGAAAATACATTTAAATTTTGCAAGCAGGCTTCAATGTCTGAAATCTCATCCTCATCATCGGAGCAGATTTAGATAAGAAAAGTGTGCAGGATATCTTCTACTTCTCCTTCATGTCCTGCCAAAGGTTTCCACTCCCTTTCAGTTTGAGGGAAGAAATGCAGAAAATGCTCATCCCATTAACACACAGGGAAAAATGTTATTCTCACCTAATGAAAACCTGCAATTGGTTATGTTTTTACCTTTGGTCACTGTCAAACTAATCTATGCCTGATTTGTGTGTTGATGTTTTTCACAAAAACAGGACAGTAGCTAGTAGTGCAGAATCCAGAATTCATGAGTTTCTCTACTGTTTGGCTGTGTGGCTTTTGAGTTGTTTTTAAGCTCACATTTTAGCATAAAACTGGCACAACTTTATCAACTAAAACTTCTTGTCCTGGGTTAGAAAAAAGCACCGTGCCTTGCCTTAAAATAGATCGTCTTACATCATCTACCACATGGCACTGGATGTCTGGTAGATGTCTCCATGGACCTCCATGAAATGAGCACATACTGTATAGGGCTGCTTTCAAATAATATTAAAAAGCTTTAAGCTTTTTATCCAGTCAGACATAAACCTACGACTACAACAATTACATGAGTGGGACTTCTAAGGCTTCCTTGGTTCTCTTGTCCTTTCAAATAAGATGAGATGTTTTCCAGAAAAACGAAGACCAGATAAAGAAATCCAGTTCAACTAACACTTCGGACTGTCCTGGATGATGGAGAATCCACACAGTCATAATACAACTTATTTCATTATCAACTGTCTGGGTCAGCAGATGCATCTATTCTGGCAAATACAAGCAAACTTCCCACTCTGCACTTCAAATGTTCCTCTTTAAACTGGCAAAGGGTGGGAAAGAACTTTAACTGCCAGCTGGGACCATCTGGAGGCCCTGGATGATGGAAGCTGGAGGCCTGAAAGCATTGAGGGGTGGCTGAAGGGAAGGCAGAGAGAACAGTCGCAGTGGAGCAGCTGCATTTACGAAACTGTGTTGTATGTCCCTATCTGCAGGCAGGACAGTAATTACAGTGTGCACTGTGCAGACAGAGTAAGCTTCACTGAGAAAAGGAACGGACAGAGATACTCAGGCTGCTGGGTGGGTTACCGCCCTTGGGCCTTCAACATAACAGCTCTAACCACCTAATCCTACAGTATGGGCTATGAGAGTACGGTTCCAGATCATTGGCTTGCATTGCTAAAGAAGAGACAGTAAAGACAAGTCCATCAGACTGGAGAGGCAAAAACAGACAGTTAATCTTACACTTACATTCAGTAATGCAGGGAATTAAAAAGATAACCAGCAGGAAGTCTTTTGATTCTCGCCTTGATCACAACTTCTAGAGAAGCTGCACCCTTTATTTAGACCTGCAACCTTCACACGTTCTCATATCATCAAATCTTAGTGTACTACATCATGGCAGAAAAATACCCAGAGCAATGTTTATCTGATCCATCAGAATACCAGAAAGGAGAAGCAATTCTTAAAAGGAGTGTGTGTGTTGGGTTACACTGTATCATAAAAGTCATGTTTTCAGCTGTTAAACAGAGACTACATCCATTTCACTGTATTCATATTCTAATTCAAAACTTTGAAATTTAGCCAAAATAGAAATTAATAGTGTCTTATTTGCTGTTCTGCAAAGTTGCTAGCATGCTGGCTTAAACCATAGCAGAAAATATTGATATGTTTTTCTTCCGTGTTCTCTCATTCCTGCACTCAGCCCTGACCGGACAGCAGCAGAGATATGAACCACATGACGAATTAGTTCCATTTTCCAGTGTAGGTGTCAGAGCTGCATATGTGCTAATGATGAGTGTTTCCAAGAGAGGAAGAGGAAGAGTGTCCCTGGGGTGATTTGGCACCACAGAGCAGGTCATTCTTCCAGGCTGCCGTTTTTAATCGAGGGAGAGGCGGTGACTGACTACAGGGTCAGAAAAGCATCTATCTGTCAGATAAATATGTAACAAACCCTAAGTGTTTTGGCACTTTAAATTTGACCTTCTCCTGGTTGCTGTTGATGGAAGGCAAAAACTTAGAATGAATGTGTAACCACTAAATCCACAACAGATAAACCTGTGACTGAGGTCATATACTTCCTTTACTGTGGTGAGAGAAATAATTAACTATACATCCATTTCCTTCCACTCATTCAAGATCAGCTTGTGGAGGTAACAGGTCCAGAAGGGAAGCCCAGACATCCATCTCCCCAGCAACGCTCTCCAGCTCCTCCCTGGGGGATCCCACTGCAAACCTAAGCCAGGGAGGATATATAAGCCCTCCAGCAAACTCCGTGTTTGCCCTGGGGGTCTACCCGGTGGGAGATGCTCAAAAAACACTCAAAGGAAGGTGACCAGGATACCCAAACCACCTCAGCTGACTCCTCTCAGTGCAACGGAGCAGTGGCTCTACTCTAAGTACCCCCCAGATGACAATTATTAAGACTGAGCCTGGCTATACCCTATATAAGGAAGCTCATTATAGCTGCTTGTATATGAGAGGTTTATCACGTAATCAGACCAGGAAATCAAGAGCTTCATCTTTTGGCTCCTTCTTTACCACCAGCATCACCGACTTTATTGAAGACGAAACCCCGATTCACTGATCCAACTCTTGTGCCACACAAACAAGATCCCAAGATACTTAAACACATTAAACAAACAAACCAGCCCTGGTGGACTGCTTTTTTATACACAGCTTTAATTTAAATTTAAAATAGTTACTTTCTGCTTAAGTACTGACATTCATACAGTGAATGGCAGCTTTACTTTAAAATAAATGCACATAAAATTACACATCAGCGACTGATCTTAATTTTTTGTGTATGAGGCGTAACATGATTGATGTCCTCACTAGTAAATTACTCTGAAATTTTCCAGTCTACATGCCTGCAGGGCGTCATGATTTATTCTCATCATACATTTAGTTTATTCCAGCACGACAGCTTCTTTACCATCACAAAGTGAAATCAGCTTCTCTTTTTTCTACATTAAACTACATTAGCAAGTTAGATCAGAGTGTGCATCCCAGACTGTTGTCCTCAGCAGTGATTTATCTCTGCTGCACCCATCCTTGCTCTGTCTCCCTCACTCCCCGGAGTGGAGCCCATGGAGACATACGGCTGCTAATTGCAAGCTTGAACACATGGTGTTAAAAACAGATAACGCTGGATGACAGATAGCCTGAGATGAAAATAAATGTCAGGGACAGAACATGTCAGAGAAAATCTTTACAAATCCCTGACTGGGCAAATTCTGTCACTCGTCCGTTTCATAAGAAGCTTCAAGTAACTCGGACTGAATCACATCCAGTAATGAATTAAACTATTAGGATGTTTTTCAGAGATTTATCAGGATTTAGAGAGGTTATACAGCAGCTGACTCTGCAGCCGCAACTGCAGTAAAAGCAGCCTCTCACCTTTCCAGAACTCTTGCCACTGTCTGACAGGTTTATGGACCCAGACCACCGGCTTTCAGACACAGAATTAGTTCAATCACCTGAGTGAAGCACAACATCCAAATGTATGGCAACACACAGAGAAGAAAAGTATAAATCTTTCAGCAAAGAGGCCGTTGGGAAAATGTTGTACAGGAAGTGTTTTTTATACATTGCAGTCAACAGAGCTGTACAGGCAAGACGTGACCATTTGGTGTATGAGGTGCTAATAGACTTAAGCTCTATCCTCCATGTGTGTTTTAGAAGTTCTGCAGCACCTGTTGTGCAAAATGCTTGTTTAAAGTAAGAATAAAAAGATTAAAGTGAGCTCGTTAAATGACAATATTGTAAATACTCACTGGATGTGAATAATAATAGGAATCTGATTGAATAATAGTGGAGAAATGTGGACGCTTCTGACCTACATCAAGGCATGGCTGGTGAATAAAGAACCCAAGGCACTGACAACCGTTCAGCCATCAAATATCAAAAGGCCAGCTATGAGTAATGCATCACCCTGCGTTACAGCAGGCGAACCCATGCACTGATGGTTTCCAGCAGAGTGGGTGACAACTCTCTTTATTTTTAGGAAAATTATTAATAAAATCGCTTTGCTCAAAGTTTCAGCAAGCTGCACATTTGGACAAGTTGGAAACTGATGCTGAGTGAAGAGACACACTTCTCCAGAGATTAATTATTTCCATGGAACAACTCAGGATTTTCTGCAAGTCCACACTCTGGAGGCTGCAACTGTTTGCACTGAGGCGTTCAGGCATGTTGCTGCTTATTTACCACTGACTTCTCCATTCACCCATAAGGACAAATACTGATGCTGGAGATGCAAAACAAGACGTACTGAGCTGGATTTTTAAACACTTATGTGATTAGAAAGCCTTAAATTGGAACACGTGTTTAGGAGGGTTTGGAATTGAACAGTGATTTTGCTCTGACTCCAGCTCTTCAAAGCCACTATCAATATCGATACCTTATACCTGCCCTTAGGCGATCTGCGGGTCGAATTAATGAAAAGGTTCAGCTGCAATGAAATGCTGCTCACGTGAAGTTATGCCAGCAGAAACAGCCATCTATTCAGCGATGTGAAGTACTGGTCCACCACATGTGAGGAGGTGCAGCCTGCAGTGATGCTAGAAACCGGTTTGTGTGTAATTCATTCACTCAAGTACCTGTCATCGTAGCAGAAATCGGCGCCCAGAGTGTTGACATACAGGACCAGAGCCACGGCGCCACACAGCAATTCAGCAAACATCTCTGGCTCGCACAAAACCCCCGGAAATGATGGTGATGATGATAATAAAACAAGAGAATTAACAAGAAAAACAGCTAAACGTGAAGGGCGAGATGGAAAGAGGCAGCGGATCCCGGTCTGGAGTCACTCTCAGTCCCCGTCTTTGTCAGGGTGTCTCTGCGAAAACAAGTCCATGATGATTCTGCCCCCCATCATCATCGCTGAAGTGCATAAAGTGGATAATCCATAGGTGGGTTTCTCTCTAACCCATGTTGGCTCCGTGTGTGAGCGCTTTACACCCTGCTGGGACTTGGGCAGAAAATAAAACACGAGCGGCGATCAGTCACTGGATCTGTGACACAACATACTGCACGCCTCCCCGACACACACACACACACACTCACACACACATCTAGAGAGAGGGAGAGAGAGAGAGAGAGAGAGAGAGAGAGAGAGAGAGAGAGAGAGAGAGAGAGAGAGAGAGAGAGAGAGAGAGAGAGAGAGAGAGAGGGGGGGGGGGGGGGGGGGGGAAGGG
>SSNR01000221.1:590333-613685 GCA_006937965.1 Callopanchax toddi | reverse complement strand
AATCAGCGCCTGACGCTCAGTGGCTGTTGCTGGATTAACGTCGGGAAAGAGACAGATGTCAAATACGCGTCAATGGCTCAAACAGCATCCGGTTAGACCTTCAAAATAAAACTATATGGGAGAATTTTGGATTCTGTGAGGCCAAAATAAATAAATAAAATCTGACAAAAGTTTTTTATTCATGCTCTAAAAATTGCAAGACCTACAATGTTTTAATCACACAATATTTATATTATCACAGTCACTGAAGTGCAGTTATACACTTATTGCTTTTGATGTGAGTTTTTCTATGTTGTTATTTGTTATCAAGGGTTTATTATTACTGTGTTTTAGGGTATACACAAGATGTACCCAGGACTCCCCCCCCCCCCCTCTCTCTCTGTGTGTGTGTGTTTGTGAATTGCAATTAAAGCGTTTGTTTTGTCTTTAAATCTGGACACAACAGGTTTATTCATTCTAACTGTAGCTGTTTAACTTTGTGTCTCATTATTAAACTTATTTCTGTAAAAACGCATCTTTTTGTCATGAAATATTACTTCCCATTCATTTTGGTTGTGATTTCAGGGACGTTTCTTCACCATTATTGTGAAAGTAATCTTCCTCAATATCCGCTCCTGTTCACTCAGCTGGGAACCAAACGCATGTGGCTAGGAGAGCCCAGGCGCATGCGTCCACCCTTTCCCTAAAAGGCGGTGCGGGTAGTTTTGATCTTGCTGTGATCCCAAAATTTCAAAATGTGAATTAAAGTCCATCTATGAAGTTATTTTAAAATCAAACACATCTTTCTACTTGGTGAAAATAGCTATGCAAAAAGGCTGCTTCCACTAAAGTCTACCTAATTTCTGTCACGTGACCTCGTGACTGCCGAGAGGAAGACAGTAGGTGCGTTCGAGATGAGCCAGTTCTGCGCAGATCCGATCACCGGTGATCGGCGCCCATTGCATGCCGGTTAGATTTCTGTCCGACTTGACGCCGACTTGCTCTGATGTCATGCCTACGTAGGCAACGATAACCTCGTGAGATCAAGGCGGACGCAGATTTTGGAGCAAGGCGCTGCAGTTGCTCTCCACCGGCTGCAAAACCGAGGGCATGACGGGAAACGCCTGGCTCTCACCTGATCTCAGATCTGATTGGTTCACGTTTTGATCCAAACATCCTGTGGCAGAATGCGAAATGTTATTTTTTATATATTGTAAATACATGCCACGTTGATGATGTCAACTATAAAGGCCACAATGAGAAATGTGATTTGTTTCAAAGAGTTTTCAGTAGGGACTGTTTCCATTTTCTATAAAGTTCTAATAAAACTACTGTCTGATTTTTATAATCAGATCATTTAGTACAGAGCATCATCATGTTTATTTTCTTTGATATGATCTCTCTGGATAGATGTCTATTATTTTGTTACTTTAGTGTTGATAATTTATATTGTTCACTCTTGAATTTGTTTTTAAATACTTTGAACTTCAAATAAAGATTTTGGGAAAAAAAGGAAAGTCATCTGCTATTACGGACATTAACGCGATATCTTCAGCCTTATCATCACCTACGAGCTACATTTAGGAAAATCTGTCCGACTTAAAAGCAGACTTTTGGTCGCGCCCCCTGCTGCGTCCGCCTGCTCTCGTCTGTTCTCCAGGCGAGGCGCAGTTCATCTCGAACGCACCTAGTGGAGCGCATCATGATGCACTGTCAGAAGTACAAGGCAGACAGACAGCAACAACTAATTCAGTCATTTAGGATTAAAATGAAATGTGATTTGTTTGAGTTGCTTAGAAAAGGCTCTAGTAGTAAAAGTTATGAATGTTTCTGTATCTGATCCACACTCTTTCGCGTTCTGCTCCACAGTCCTTACCAGTTGGTGGCGGTAATGCACCACTCTGTTGTTGACAACCGCAAATAAACTCCATGTAGAAGAAGAAGCAGCAGCAGAAGAAAAATACGTAGTAGGGGGAAAGCGACGGATTGCGTTAGTTTATAGCTCAAAGGGATTCAAATTAATCCAATATGGTTAAAATGTGTGTTTGTGCAGGTTGTTCCAACTCCTGTCTGTCTGGACATCGGGTTCATCGGTTTCCTTCAAGGAAACTCCCTTTATTTCGAGCGTGGGTGAGATTTGTTCAACTCAGAAGGAAGGGTTTCACTGCCAAGAGTGTGTCTGCAACCGCTGTAGTATGTAGTGCGCATTTTCGTGAGGAGGACTATAACGAAAGTGACTTGATTGCGCAGAAGATGGGTTTCAAATGCAAGTTTAAAGTCAGGCTGAAGCCCACAGCAGTCCCGTCAGTACACAACAGAGGCAGTCATCGTGGGGGACAAGGAGGTGAAACTACAACAGGCTGCAGCACCAAGACTCCACGAGGAATTGCCACTCGGAAACTCGAAGTTTGTCGGGTAGCTATTACTTTTAAATCTACACTTTTACTCCTGATATATTGTAGTAATATAGAATTGTGATTTTACCACTTTTTAAAATTGAATTCTCAAGGTGTTTTATTTTTTAATGCACATATTTTTTAGGAGGATAGAAACCACTTGAGATGAACCATCTTGTTTTTCTGTGGGTACTACAACAAACATGTTATAACATGAAGCCTGAACATGTTTGCCTCACATGCTCATAGACAGAGTTGCTAAATAGACAAAAAGTAGTGATTGAAATTAATTTTTAAAGTGCCCATGGCTCCATATTTAAATCAATTTATATTAAACAGGTGTAATCTTTGATGCCTCTAGATTAGCGTTGCACCATTATAACTCAAAATACGCTGTAATTATTTCCTAACGAGCAACTCAGAGATCAGAAGAAAGCGCCGCCTTCCGGTTCTGCTGGGTTTCTCCTTATTTGGCAGCTTGACACTTGGGCTGCAGTAGGGGGCAGTGCCGTCGCGTGAAAGTGAAACGAAACTGAAACTAAACACTACACAGTCTATGGTCAATGGCGGCAGCAGCACTGGCGTTCTCCTCGCTCCAGGTGTCGTGAACGTGCATGTGGGAGGAGAATTTACCATATAAGCAAGTCCAGATCACTATGACCTCATAGCGGGCCGGAGTGAAAAAAACGGTTTGAAACCTAGGTCTGAAATCTTGAAGAGCTTCTCACTAGCTGTACTAGGAGACAGATGGACGCCGTTTTTTTGCACTTTCTGGCAGGTTTAAGGTTGCAACTCAACGTTGACTCAACGTTGCAACATGATAGATAAGTCAGAAAACACGGAAAACGATGTCATGGGCACTTTAAAGCAAAATAATTCCAGACCCTTGGAGCTTATAATTTGCAAAACAAGTTAGCTTAAAACATTTTTTTCATGCATCTTAATAGTGTTCTAACATAGTATAGCTATAAATATATTGTGGAAATTAAAAAAATTCCCAAAAGAAATGAATGAGGTGGTTCCCTCGCAGTTCTCGAAAATCCTCAGCCAATCATATGTTTCAGACCGAAAACAACTATTGGACAATCCATCTGTCTGTCCCGCACTTCCACACTGCTTGGATCCTCCATTCATGCATGCTGGCACATTTTTCAGCAGAACATCCTGGAAGTGAGAGAAAGACAGAAACGGCCAGCTGCTACCGCTTCAATTTTAGGAAAAAAATACCAGAGTCCCTAAAAGAAAAACACCTTTTCAGCTAGCAGAAAACAAAAGATGTTTGGACCTAGAAAGAGGAAAAACCAGGGTAAACATTAGCATAGCGTTTTAACGGTTGGTGTTTTGCTCTCTCTTGTTTACTGAGGTCCCATGGGAGGCGCAGTATACGGATTATACCCGACTGGGGAGGGTTAAGCCTGGGACACACAGAAGACGGATGCGTCGCGCCCGTGCTGTTTTAAAAAAAACAAACAGAGTTACTGAGAGTGGCTACACAGAGAACGCAAAGCAAACGCCGGTCCGCGCGGAGGCGCTAAGATAGGTTCCGGTTCTATCTCAAGCGCCGCGGCGCGGCATTTACGGCTTTAATACGGCGATTTTCCAAGAAGCGTTCAGCCTTCAATAGGCTGCATAGCGCGTCCTGTGTACCCCCTAGACTGCGGCGATTCTGTGGCGCAACGCATCTGTCTTCTGTGTGTCCCAGGCTTTAGGCTCTGAGACGTGTTTGTGTAAAATAGCTGGCTATACCTAGCTTGTTTGAAAATTACCTACCGGTATATCACCTTTAACATCAAAAACATGTTTTCCCAACTCTTAGCAGAACTAAGGGATTACAAAAGAAATGTGATCATCTAACTTTGTTATAGTAGGGGTAGGGCTGAAACGATTCTTCGAGTACCTCGAATAATTCGAGTACAAAAAAGCCTCGAGGCAAATTCTCTGCCTCGAGGCTTCGTTTAATTCATATTTAATTAATTCATGGCTTTGCAATCGCCCGGGGTCATGTTTCACCCGGACCGAAATAAGTGGCGCACATACACACTGCACTGAATGCACACTCAAGTAGCGAATGTAACTTATCTTAAGCCATGGTGGACAACTAGACCGTACTATTACTACTAGTACTAGACCGGCACAGACTGAAAGATGTTGGTAGGTACCGGTAGCGAAAAAACACGGTGCCGACTTTGGTACTGAGATGCTTCATTTAACCGCCTGCGCAGCTACAAGGGTGGAGACACAGGTGAGACGGAGGAGCAGAGAGCCCCTCCCCTCCCTGTCAAAACACCGTAGCGAGTTGCGTGTTAAAAATTCCGAAAAACTCTAAAGTTTCGCCGCATTTTGGAAAGGTAAACAGGAACAGAGCAAAATGAAACATATGCTATGAGATTTGTGCCGCAAAAAACAGGCATTCCAGCAATTAGTCGAAGCCACGCATCGCGTATGGAATTAACTTGGTGCTGCAGCCATGATATCTATGGCTGCAGCTCTTTCACTTCAGTCTGACTGGAAAAAAAGGTGTGTGAGGGGAAGACAGTGACATAACAGAAAGTTCCGAGGTAAGCAATAAATACCAGTAATAATAGTAAATGCACTTATATGCCACAAAACCATGGTTTATATCTATTTTTTATTTAAAAAATGTTTAATACTTTGTTATTTTCTCTCAGATTTATACATTGTACATGTAATTTATACATACATATATATTTATATGTATGTATATTTATATATACACATACATACATGTAATTTATTAGAGTACTCGATTAATCGAAAAAAGATTCGATAGAGTACTCGATTACAAAAATATTCGATAGCTGCAGCCCTAAGTAGGGGTGCAACGGATCGTCATCAATCCATGATTCGTACGGATTGGAACACACGTGTTCCATGGATCACGCAGCACTCGCTCGTTACTAAATCGTCCCCAACATCCTGTGCTTGTGCTCTCTGAATCTGCTGATAATTCCCCACTGAGAAAGGCATTTGTTTTGCCATCACTTATAGAGGTTCACTCTATCAGACGTGGTCATTTTAGTTAACCAGAACAAAGGATCCCTGATTGATATCTGATCCATTCTCTGTTGTGTGCAGAGCAGCTGAATCCTCCATCCCTCTTTTTCCCCCCCCTCCGTGTCCTGTCTGGCAATTTAGCAATCAGAATTGATGTCTGAACAGCAAAAACATCCCTCTCTGAGCTGGATCATTCTTCTCTCTGATGGATCAACCAGACTCATCTATTTCTGTCTCAGATAACGTGTTGTGTTAGACTTTTATACGACCTAATGAACGTTAATATTATAACCGTGTTCTGCCAGGAACCACAGAGCAGCACCTTGTCTGACAAATCAACTCTGTCTGACCCCTGAGAGGTGCATAGAAGTCTACCCCCTCATTCATTTGTTTTTATATGATTCAACATTTTATTTAAGCATCTGATTGACATCTTGAGTTTAATGTTTGTATTTAATGAACATTGAGCCAAAAGGTTTTGCACAATGTTCTACAAAATAGAGAGCAATTTTATTTATGTTTTATTTTTCCTTCTGCTGATCTGAAAAATGATCCGATCTGTGAGTTTTTTTTTTATCCCATTGCACCCCTATAATATAGAGATCTGGTCGGTACTAAAACATTTTTTAAGTAGAACGAATAGTAAGTAAATGCAGTTGTGCATTTGCTGGTGCATTTCAAGTTACCCAAGGTCACCTAACAGGTGATAAAAACAGGATTTAAAAATATCAAAGCAGTTGTTACGTCCTGGCTGGGCTAGGAGATTTAGGAGGTAACATAAAACCAGTGGACAGATGTTAAGGAGTGAGATAAGTACATTTAATAAGAAAAAGGAACAAAAACAAGCACCATACAAAACTTAAAGGGCTCCCAAAATGGAGGACAGATTCTCCTTAAAACTAAATAAATGACAAGCAAAAACTACTATTAAACAAAAGGAGGAGCTTAAAGCTCTAAACTGGGCTGGACTGAACAAAATCACTTGGTCAGCTTAACTTCACATCAAGTCTAGACATCCAGAATCTAACTAGATTTTACACAACACCCAAGTCTATCTAAATAGACAGTTCAAAAAGCTCTCTAATCTAAATGGGGAAAGCAGCACTAACACCTGAAGCTGCTTCCCAACTGGAGGCAAAGCAGGAAGTCCTTTTAAATCAGGGGAGAGCCAATCACCAGCTCTCATCTGGTTGATTGGCTGATGAGGTCCAGCTGCATGTGGGCTCAAGCAGATGACGTCATCTTGGAGCTGCAAGGGAAGAGGAGGAGGAGGAGAAAATCCACCCCTCAGGTTGGATCATTCAGGAGGGCGGGTCCTCTCATGCAGACTGAACAAAAACAAAACAAGGCTCAACAGAACACGGCCTCCACAAAACTGAGGGGGCCATAACAGCAGTAAAGGATTGTGTTAATAAATCATGCGTTATATTGTTAAAACAAGACCTCTGATTTTCTTAGGAACCCAAGTCAGTGTTAGACCGGACACCCGGGACGTGGCAACCCAGTATGAGGAGAGGGACATAGTATGGCAGTACACACCTGTGCCGTCATCACCAGTGACCTCATCAGTTCCCCCAAATAACCAGGATGACGACTTCTTTAGTAAATATACAGACTGGCTCTGCACGTGGAGCACAACTGAACCCATCAACAGGTAGCATCGATGAGAATCCTTTCAAAACTGAACTTGAACCAAATGATTGTTGGTATAACTGACTTGAAATGAGTACTGAAAATGCCATGAAACATATTCTTCACATGGTACTAGTACTACATAAGTCAAACTAGAGTGGCTGCTGCTCCTAAGTCAATGCAGCTTGATGCCAGAAGAAAGAATCAGACGAACCTGCTAACAAGCTAAAAGCTTTGCAACCTTCCTCATCTTCCTCTTTAGAACTTGTGGCAAGATGGACCCAGACTCAGATTTATCTATGAACTGTACAATTTTTGAAGGACAAGTGAAAACAACAGAACATATATTTTATGAATGTACATTTGCTAATCTGGGTAACATAAAACCCAGCTAGAGCTCAGTGAATCAGCTCTTTGCATTTTTAATCCATGTGTTTAGTTTTGTAATCTGCGCTCTTGAGTTTGCAAACACAGATTTATAAACTCTGCTTTCTGTTTGTAAACTGTGTGGACTTGTTCCCAAACACATTATGCTGCCAATTATGTTTTTTTTTTCTCAGTGTAAACTTGGGTAACATTTTAACTTCTAAGGTTAGTTTCTCAGAAGACTGTTAATAAATTACAAACTTGATATTTTCCAACTAAAAAGGTAAATAAAAAGCTGGTTTTCAATTTTGATCTAAATGGTCTTTTTTAAACTGGAAAAATATTATTTGGTACTAATAAGCAGCTAAATGTGGATTTTAAGTGCTGAAATTCTTCAAAATACCAACTGCAACATCTTAATCATTCAGTGTTTATCATCTCCTGTTGATATTACTACAAGAGTTAGATTGAAAAGATTTTCATCTAAAGAACATTTATTTAGAAAACATTCAGTTACTTTTTTATACAGAGTACATTTTTGTCCACAACAGAAACCAAGTGTTTGACTATCCCGGCCAGGAGAACATTGATTTCTGAGGGGAGTTAGGAAATAGATTTAATGAAGTTAATGAAAATGGGATAATAGATTTTCACAGAGCATTTTTATATTTTTTCAACTGGGATTTGTAGGTTTTAATGTAGCCAACTAAACATAAATTATAGCAGCATTTATAAGAGAA
Organism: Callopanchax toddi; assembly: GCA_006937965.1. Lineage (NCBI taxonomy): Eukaryota > Metazoa > Chordata > Actinopteri > Cyprinodontiformes > Nothobranchiidae > Callopanchax > Callopanchax toddi. Next base: position 605,557 of record SSNR01000221.1, on the reverse strand, counting down.
AACAGTTTTCTCACTTTGACTTTTTATTTGAACTCACCGTTATTTCAATTTAAAATGAAAAATCTTGAGTTTTTTGACCAAAGTCACCGAACTGTTAGCAGTTTTTTGGATCTCAACACAAGTATTACGGTATATGTTTTAAATGAACAGAGGAAAAAAAATAGCCTTGCATTGACACATTTATCTCAGTCACTTCTAAGAGACTCTACAGCGACTTGAGTAATTACTTTCTGCTTTTAGGTTTAATGACAATCAGAGAAGTGCAACAAGCTGGCCTCCTACTACCAGCAGGCCTTAATGCATTATGTGCTTTGTGCTCTTTAATGAAGTCATTCATTTGGTTTTTTTGATTTTATGCCACTGCTTTGACACATGTTCTTAAGTGCCTCTGGAATCATTTCAGTGTTTTTTTCTAAATTAAAAGTAAATGCATTCTTTAAAAACTCATGCGAATGCTGTTTTTGTCTTATAGAAATGTGTTGTCAGTAACTGCAAAACAAACATGTTTACTTCAAAAAGCCAACAGAGAAATAAAACAACAGTTCTGGAATATCATATTTAAGAAAAACCTATTTTAATTAGCAGGTTTAGATAAATTCAGTTGTCCTGAAACACCATATTGTATTGTCTGCATTATTTTCCATATGTGACCTTATTTTTCCCTTTTTTTGCATGATTATGATATGAGAATCTCATATCTCAGCTTCCAGCAACAAGGGAAAACATGCAAGCAATTGCGTGAGACGTTACTTCCAAATATTCATCTTAACACCGCTTACTCAGCAATAAACAGACGCCTGCAAATTACTTTTTCCCTCAGAGCTAATGGTGCAGTTGGAGAGAATTTGATGCAGACGAACAAATCGAGTGGAGCAGCAGCAGCAGAAGGTGTTTATCTAACAAAGAGCAGGAATAGCATTTTTACTATTTAATTTGTGCTGTGGTTTCTTATGAGTGAGGTAAGAAGTGTATTTATCCTCCACACTCAATAATATGTACGTTTTGGTGAATCTCTTTATTGATTGGTGTTTGGAAATTTCAACTGTCTGCTTGCTAAATTTATTTCTGTCCACACAACTGTAGGGATACACACATTCACTTCTGACCAAATCTCGTCATGTATTAGTGCACACAGAAAAAAAATATTCCAATGTATAAAGCAATAATCATTTCTTAGAGAATCCACTATGGCACACCATTATTGTTTATGTGATTTTGTCACTTTTTTTGTCTGTTTTTATATTGAAAAAAAAACAATTTTCAAAAACTGTACCATTATCTCAGCGATCCAATGGTACCTTCTCTCTTGCTTTGAACCCTGATACCTTTGCAGCAGCAGCAGTCACTTTGCTCATCAGTCCCTATAGCCTCAGCAGCAAAGGCAGGTCTTTATCCTGGTAAGACAGGGATTAATGTCTTTTTTCATTAAAGTTACATGCTCAGAGGAAGGTTCTTGGTTTTTCTTGGTGCATTGAAAGCAAACTGCAGAGGGGAAACCCAGGGTCTTCAAGACCAACACAAAGTAGTGCATGATTGTGGAGTGGAAGGTAAATTATACTTTGTGTTCAAGATTTNTTTACGAGTAAAAATTTTAAACGTGGTATTACTATAAATATGTATTCAGTCCCCCTGAGTCAATACTTTGTCGAACCAAATTTTTCTGCAATTACAGCTGCAAATCTTTTGGGGTATTGCTACTGGCTTTGCATCTCTAGAGACAGCAATTTTGCCTATTCTTCTTTGCAAAATAGTTTATATAAATATATGCATATTCTTAAACAGGGGTGCACACATTGGTATGTTATGTTATGTTACAGTATCAGTTGCACAGGCCTTGATCACATACTGACAAACTGCAGAGTGAGTTGAGCGACTCATTAAGTTTCACATTCAGTTGCAGGGTGCTGCAGCGCCTGCACCACCAGCATAAAATAGAATTGTTCTAACTCACCTATAAATGATCTGATCTGCAGCAACAGGTTTGATCACAGTCAGTTTCTCAACACTTCTCCTTGGAGAATGTGGGAATTGGCCATTTTGATGGTGCCTGGAAGGCAGTTCATCATCTGGCCCAAGGATGCACGTGGGTTTGAACCCTGGTCTCCCATATGGTAGATGGTTTCTCTTTCCCTGAGCCATGGTCATCTCCACTTGCCAATATTTCATCACCATCATAGCCCCATTTACTGAGAACAGGAAGTTGATATTTTGTTCATGGATGTTATCCTCCAACCTGCGTTGCTACATCGATTTCTCAAACTTTTAGAGCCCCTGGAATATTTCAGTATGCCAGCTTTGACTGAGGCTTGAGAAAGGTGGTATGCACTAAAACTCTCAAGACTTCCAAAAATGTATAATTCCTACAGGGAATTGAACATTTTGAATGTATTTTTTTAACCAAACAATGTGGCTTTAAATCCTGGAGGTAATGACTACACCAAACTGTCCTGAACGCATCTACTTCTCAAAGTAAAATCTACTTCATAGCACCACCTGCTGTTTGCAAAAACATCCAACTATGAAGGTGTGTAGCTTTTGCAAATGAGGCTTTTAAACAGTCACCAACTGCCTCGAAGGCAGCATTTGGGCAAATTTGGTTGTGAAAGTGAGGGTTATGTTTATCACTGCTGACAGCTTTAATTTATATTTGTATTATTATTCTATGATTTCCTTTTAAGCACAAATAAATCTATTGTAGCGACAGAAATGGTCTGACTGATCATTAGCAGGATAAAGTAGAGTGATTATTTATGGCAGCAAGACGGAAATTAAAAGATAAGTAAAAGTGTCAACACAAAACTAGAGAATTACTGACAAAATTAATATTTAAAAATCTATTTTAAGAGATTGAAATGTCAACAAAGTAGTGACATGCTGCATAAAAAATACAACAATAGATTCTAAACTCAAGTTAATCTAAGATGCAGTTTAACCACAATCTCCCATCTGTTTATGCTATACAGACATAGACATTGTCAAAAGAATGCTGTGGCTTTTTTTTTTTCCGAATGCCATGTTTTCCTCTCAACCCAAGGAAAGATGATAACTGCATCTGATCAAGAGATCACTGTTGTGGTGTCTGGATGACTGAACCATATGTGTCCTGCCAGCCGCTTGCAGCCTGCGTCCCTTTCAGCACGGCCACAGGGGCACTTGTACTTATCTGCATAATGAAATTACCCACAGCAAAGTCTTTCCACGGATGAATCAACCTCTCCACTTCTGGAGCAATCACTGAGACCGATGTTATTTCTAACCTTTGCTTCCATGACTGGACTGTTTCTGCTGCAGAACAAAGCTGTGTGGACTCACTCTGGATCCCTTTAAGGGCTGTAAAAATAAGCACTCGGCTCATTGTTGTTCCGCGGTGCAAAAAATTAACCTCTGTTGTCGTTTCAGCCTTTTAAGCCTAATAAAACGTCTCAGAGCAGCCAAATGTGATTTCCTTGGGAGCAGATTTGAAGACAACTGACCTTCCAGTCAGAATCTGAACAGGTTTGTTCTGATTCGTCATATTTATAGTCTCGTATATATGATAATTTCACCATCCCAAATAATAGAGGATGGAACCATAATATCAATGAATACACACGATATTTGCTGAACTTGGCTCTCTGTGAATCTCAAGGGTACAGTAGAGCCAGAAAGACAGGTTGTGAGTGTCTAAATGATTTGCTGGTTCACTTAAACCAGCGTGTCAGTTTATAAGAGAGAATGTTTATACACCAAACTTTTCTTTTTCTTTTTTTCTACCCATTCCTCTGTTTGTGAGTCTCTGATGAGAACCACAGCTGATCTGAGCTGATGCGTTCACCAGAGGACTTGAGCGTAAAGCCAAGTCAAAGGATCTTCTAAACCTCATCCCAGGCCTCCTCTGCTCCTGCTGTCTGGAGAAACCAGATTAGGACTAACTACGTGTAAAAGTCTTGAAGATATTAGCGGATTGTGCATTTCTTGATGTCATGCTTTGACATTCACAATGAATTACACGGTTGAGCGTTACAAGTCTCTTGATTCTACAACAGTTAGGCGCAGATTTAAGTCTGCAAATACGTCTGCAGCTGACTCAGAAACCAGACGAATAAAATAAGTTTAAAAGAAAAAACATGCTTGTGAATGCTACTCTGTCTCTGATCAGGTACTTACATACCACAGAGAATAAAAACATGCTTGAATTCCTAAAATAGGCCACGAAACATTCAGACTTGTCATGAAACAGCTGGGAAAGTAAGTGTTTCTAATAACTGATCTCTATTAGGACTCAGACAAAAAGCAGAAACAGAATTCAATGGACACATTATCATGACTGTATCAAATATATAAAATATTTTACTGTTAATGTTCCACTGTGAAACCTTTACTCCTATCCACAGACAGAACTAATAATTCTGAATGTTGTATTAGTGTGAAATTATGAGGATAAAAATTTGCTCGTGCTGATACTAAAGATCTATGGTACGGACAAACCCAAACACATATGGCTGCTTGGACAGAAATATTTGGGGTGACCGGGAAAAGAGGCTCACTTCCATGTGGGTGCCTTTAATTAATTAAAGTGACAATATGCAGTTTTGCTTGTTTTGGGCACCCTCTGGTGTCCGTTTTAAATCACTGCATTAAATAAAGTAGCCCATAGTTCTTGCTTCTAAACTGCTAAATCTAAGTGTTGAAATGTCTCCTCAGCCTTCATAGTTTTCTACATGAGCGGTTATTTACTCCTTCAAAGAAATCAGCTGTGTTCAAGCAGAGAAAGATTGAAAAAATCAGGAATCATGAGCTTAAAACACTCCAGCGCTAGCATAACAACTAGCCACATTGGGTTAGCTTAACCCTCGTGAGACACGTGACTTCCTGGGTACCGTGACGGCGACGGAGATCTTGCAATCGTGGTATTCCGGCTGTAATCACCAGATGGGACTAAGTGACTTTTCATTAACTCTGTAAAGGGTCATATTAGCACATACTGGCTCAAGGAAAAGATTTAAAAATATGAAAAAGTTGCATATTATCACTTTAAAATAAACAATTTTGCTGCAATCTGCAAACACACCACTAGATGTCACCAAGTTGTTGACATGTATTTCTTTTCACATTTGTCTGAAACAGTCTCCACACACAATTCTTATCATCTGTGTTCACAAAACGTCATCATCAGATAGCATTAAGCAAATTAAGTACATTTAGGTTTTGTGCCTTTGACCCATGCCTGTTTCAAACCATATTAACAATAATGTTATTACAGGACAGACATTGTGCTTGATATGAGAAATGTATCAATGCCAGACCTTTCTGTAAACAATAAATATCATTTAGTCATTATTTAAAATGTATAACGTCATTTTATATTGCTGCTGCATACCTGTTCTGGTTCTGCAAAGAGTCAACAAATGGCTGGATGCAAGACTGACAAAAACACAGAGAAAACTTCAAAATGTTTCCAACAAAATGAGAATGTATGAAGGAAACAGGGCAGGGTCACCTGGCTCTGCTGGAGAGGAGGAGAGTTAGTGACCAATAAACTGGAATTAATTGTATATTTGCATTATTTTTCTTTAACCTTTATTCAATCAGGTTAAATGTTTGTGAAACAGTTTTCAAGAAGTACAAAAACACAAAAGAATGTAAGAGCAAATAAAATCATAAAAACAGGATAAGAGGTGGGTATGAAAAAGAATAGATAAGCTAGCATTAATGGGAGAGAGGGGAGAAATAATGTGTGTGCATTTACATACATGTACAGTTAGAAGTGACTATGATGCATAGGGGAGTCAGCATGTGTATGAATCCAATGAGATCTGGGCTAATCAACAAAAGTGGTAATCTGTGATCTCAGTGCTGTGAGTTTAAGGGTATTTTGTGAAGTATTCCAGTCATTATGAGGTAATTACCTTTCATGGTTTTACTTTCAGGATTTCTTTATAGACTTAGGAAGAAGAGCAGCAACAGAGAAGCTGATGGCTGTGGAGGTTGACGGATCTGCTCAGATGACGAGTGAGGATAATGATGCTGAAGGTTGACAGAGAGAGCAGAGGTCAGGGTTAGTGATTATTGACTGGGAGAAATCCAACATTCAAACACAAATCCATGATCCAATAATTGTTGGTCAATAAATTGACACTGAATCTGATCCAAGTTGACAAGGTGAGATATTTAACTAACCATGGTGTATTCAGGTAATCCGGCAAATTGAACCCTGACCTTGGAAGTGGTGCATTCAGAATTGGGCTGTTTGAAATGTCTACTTACTCCCCATATAGTGATCCAGCATTTTGTAGTGGTGTTCAAAATTTCAACAGCTTTTGTTTTCCATTCAATATGGAAACTTGTCACATGATACATATTGTACACTACATTGGTAGAAACAGGCCAAACAAACAATGCCACTTGAAGCATGCTAAGGCTATCATTCACAGCTCTTTATAAAGTGGTTTTCCAACTTGTTGAAAAGGTTGATCATTTTCCAGAAGTTTAAACGCATTGCAATTCAGAAGCATGGTGAATAAATACATTTATTGTCAGCATTATAGAGATCTTTGATGGCAATTCATTTTTTCTTCTTAAAACCAGATAATCACCTTAAATTCTGTCTTGTTATCCAGGTGTTTCCTACCTGTGTTTGTTTTGTGACACCACAATTATGACGCATGCTGCATTCAAGATGGCTGTCCTTTATCCCTATACATCTATAGCACACCACATAGTGAACATGATGTTCTTGAACAAGTGAACATTTCAAACACAGCTGTGAACAGATGGATCCAAACCCTGACAGGTTCTTGGTATCAGAAATAGTAGAGGAATCTTCCCGCTGAGTTGTAATATTATCTGTCAAACCGGTCTTACATGATGCAACTAACTGATGCCACTGTGTTTGTGGTATTTGTTAGTGATTCTCAGATCATACATGAACTGAATCCCAGAGGACAGTCCTGAGTAAATTCGTTTCATTGTCTTGTAAATTTGTTGTTAGTCCTTCACTTTGTCAAGACGTCTCTTTAAACATCTTTAACTGAAACGCCCACTTTAAGCAGCAGAATTTGCACATAAAGTGAAAATCTGAGGTGATGCACACCAAGCAGTCTCATGGTGCTCTCTCCCATTGGTGCACTACTGTTATGTAAACATGCAGTTTGAATTACAGAGGAATGAGCACATAGTCGAAACACTAGGCACAGAATTCTCAAGTGCCAAAGGTAAGCGCCGCATACAAATGTCCTCCCCTTGTTGCCTTTGCCGGCACAGTGCTCCTGCTATTTGTCTTTTCTGCCTCTGAGCTGCCAGCTCTCCTGCTCCTCATGTCACTCAGTTACTGACAAACTGCACATATGTTTCCTATGTAGTGGAATGTTCAGAAGACAACACTCGGCTCTGATTCCTCAAAATCCTTCATCTTTCAATCTACCGCAGCAGCTTCCAGAGCCAGAAACTCGCATGGTGCTTCAGTGTTGTAGTGGAGCCACACTGCAGGGTATTAGAACAGATCGATGGGAATGAGGACATGCTAGAATCTCCCAGCTTCGTATTTTCTGTAAAGCTAAGTGATCTTCACTTGGGCTGTAATTATGTGTTATTGTTCTGGAAGAGTACCTTCTGAGACAAATAACAGGGATGAAATGTATTAAATAGCATTTAAAAATCTGCTGCTTTTCTTCTAAATACGTGATGAGGCTCATTTGTCTTTGATCTAACTGTGATTTAGTGACATTCAGCACTGCTTTTGTCTTACTGATGCAAACATAAATGTAGATTGTCAACATGCATGGGGAGTCAGCTTTTGCATTTGCTGTCAAAGAACAAAGCTGTGTCAGTTTTAACTACATGGGAATGAAATAAATGTTAAAACTAGCTTTGCTCAGCTATTGTGTACCACAATGAAAGGATCACAGCCGCAATAAAATTAATGAAAGAAAAAGAAAAACTGTAGAAAGAGGAAAATGGGACCTCTGCAGTGTGACAGGCTGAAAATGAGTTATAGGTTTGATGTTGCCAGATGCATTTAACAAGAGCCTTTGCATTTAGGAATACGTCATGGATGCATCAGAGCACACTGTCTAAATCTATCACCAACCCAAGTATACGATGCATTTTCTAAGACAAGCGGAGGACGACAGTATATTGGTTTTCTCCTTCTACTAGAGATTACAGATACTTTAATATGGCTGGCTGCTTAAAACATCCAAATACCACAAGCAACTTTAACATATTTTCCATCAAACCTAATGAAACTGGATTTTAAAGTCATCTATACACAAGATGAGAATGCATGACCTCTGACTGAAAACAGTTAATGTGATGGATGAGTTAAAACCCCCAAAAATGTTTTAAACTCTTGTTTCATCACAGAGAAATTACTGAAAGTTACTGTCAAGCATTTTCTAATAAAAAAAGACTGAGACTTTCTGTCATTATTTCCACTTTACAAGCATTTTTTTTTTTAAATGTGACTCTACAAAATAAAAACTCAGGCTCTGAAGTCCCTTTGGAGCAGATATTAGACTGTGCTGTTTGTGCATTCAGCATACTAATGTAATAAATGCAGTGGCCCATTACTGTAAATCAGCACTGCATAAGTGACATGCAATAACAATCTAGAGAGAGAGCGTCTCTGAGGGTGTGCGGTGCACACAGTTTTTCACTGCCAATCCCTTCATACTGTTTATATCATCAGCTAGGATTACACAGACCCTCTGCTCTGCAGCTCCATCTCGCTCCCCTGTAATACAGGATCTAGTGTCACGAAGACTCTAATGGGCCCTTTAATCTGCACATCCTTTCAACACAGGAGCCAGATGCAGCAGACATGGTTGGGGACAGATGTGGAGGATGTTGAGAGAAATATTTTGACTGCTGGTAAACAGTGGCTTGATAATGTTTGGACGTTTTTCTGCAGCGTTTCAGTTTTGAGGGAGGTTGTGTTGTGCAAGTCTGCATGTTTGTTTGAGCCCGTGTCTTTCCTGTACATCTGGGAATGATTCATTGAAGAATTTCTGTTCTTGTCATGTGGACTGTCAGTGTGTTTTTGGTTTTCTGACTGGGCATTTTGACTTTTCTTTGAATGATGAGAGTAATTTCAGTCTCATGTGACATCGTGCAGATGTGTATAACTGTTGCATCTGTTAATGTTAACATGCATCAGGTCAGTGGCTTTTTGACATTTCAATGTTCATTAAAACTCTTTATATTTATCTGAAGATGAGTTATTTGGGATTTTCTCTCTCTCCTCGGGGGAATTTTGTTGCCTTTACTAACTAAACAACTATTCATCTATTTTACTGCAGACTGCATTTCATTATTTCAAAACCTTTTTTATTTCAGATGTCTGGAATCATGGGAACAGTCTTTTTGCATATAAAAAAGTAGAAAAAAATTAGCATAATGTCACCTGTGGTACTAATTGGAGTCAAAGTTTGATAAATTATTCCTGGTTCTGCCATTAGGACTTAATCAAATACACAGCTGAAATTATACTCTCTTCTTTCTTAATTTAGCTTTTAAACTGGTCTCCAGAGTCCCATGACTGACATCAACGCACTATTAAATTATTGTAATGCCTCCTTGTTTTATATAAAAAAATAACAACTGGAAAACCACCAGATTGTATTCTACAAAAACATAATTATACAAAATGTTATAACAAAAGTGTGCTTTCATGCAAAGAATGCAAATAAGAGATGTTTATTTTTGTAAAGCTCTTTTATTCCAGACTGTAACCAAAGCAGTAAAATAATGATTATCATGATGATAAATAACAGGAAAATGAAAATGGAGGATAACAACATGAATTGGAAAAAGGAACGAAATATCTGATTCACTTTGACTCAAATTCATTTGGATTTTAATATTTTGACCTCATTAAACAGATTAAAGTTCAATAAACAAGAACACCAATGTACAGATGTAAAGGCACATATATATTTTATTGGGTTACTCTTTTATAACATATTAATGAGATGTAGTTTACTGTTATCTCATTTTTCCTTTATCTGTCATTGCTTAGAGTGGCTGAACCCTAAACATGTCTGTAGAGCTTTTCTGCAGGTTAAAACAAAGAAAGCATGTTTTTAGAACTGTTTAGCTCAGAAATTTAAACACAAAGATCTGATTTAAATCCAAAATCAGAGCTCAGCCTGCCTGAAGTCAACTACACCAACCATGTTTGTTCTGAGCTCTAACCTGTTGCATTTTCAACCATTGGTGATGGTGAACATCCTGTCATGAGAGGAGGACTTGCTATCCTGAGAGAACAGTAAACTAAGTTGATGTGTTTCAGATTTTGAAGACGACTTCTGGAAGCTCGAATTCTTTGCTCCATTTCTGCCAGAAGTTCTCCACTTTCAGCCCCTGCAGCGTCTTATTGTTTCAGCACATTTATTCCAACACCAAGTCTTTTTTTTTTTTACTTCACGCTCTGTAGCTATGACAGAATATATTTACTGCTGTGAGACATATGAGGACAATGTGACTGCTGTGTTGCTGCATGCTTCTTGTGACTGTCAAGCAAAGTATGCAAAGACCAGAAGAGCACACACTGTGACAAACAACCAGCTTCAAGTATTGATCAACTTCAAATCAACACAGGGACATCTTGAATTGTTAACTTTATTTTTTATGTAGATGTCTTATTTATAAGGTTCCTTAGACTGAACACACTCCACCTGACAGCAGCATCCCACAGTTTGGTGGACAGAGATATTATTGGATCTAATTTAACCAACAGAAAATGTTTAAATTCCTTTGGTGTGCCACTTCTGTTGGTAAACTACACAACCAGCCACGCAGAGACCAGACTTTTTACTATCTTACCTGGTTAATTACCATATTTTGCTTTTAAAGGTTTAGTGAACTAATTTGTCTGAATCTGATGGTATTTAATTCTACTAGAATTCAATATATTGTTTAGATCTTAAACAAATTTGAATAAAATATACTACAACCACTTTGTTGGGGAAAAACATTTATTTTCCATAGCAAGGCATGTCTGTGTCTAACAAGAAACAATGAACTTTATCTATCAATGCTGAAAAAGTAATAGACTGCTGAACTTAAACACTCCAGAGAGACTGTACTCCACAGTGACAGTAAAATTCACACCCAAAAACTTGGGCTTTGCAGTTTTGAGAATTTATTCCATGCTAGAATCTTAATCATTGCCAGAAGTTTTTTTTTTTTTTGGTCTGTTTTTATTGTGCCACTGAGGCTCGCAGGAACTCCTGAACCACACAGCACCCCAAGCTGAGCAAATCTGTTCCACAGATTTGTTCGACTATCATAGATATCAGCTATCACAGATCCCACACATTCACATATCCGCAATGCTCTGCTATCCAACCATCTGCTGTCCATCTTCACACTCTGACACTCAAATGTCTCTCCGAGGAACAAGGAACTTATACAAGACCCACGAACAAGGTTGAAGCACATCGCTCCAGTTACTGTTCAGGTTTGGCCTCACATGTGCATGAAGGCAAAATGCATAAAAACATAATGCACACGATATTATGAAATGGAACGGATGAAAATCCCCAGTGAAACAATGGAGTAGATTGTTCTGGAATGCCAGACATTTTGATTAAACCCAAAAACTCTTGAAAGTTCACATGATGAGTTCAGTTCCTCATTGGAACACATTAAGTATGAAATATTTACCAACTCCTGAGAGCTAATGGTTTTTGTGTTTATAAGGGAAAAAATGAATAAGCAAGAGGAGCATCTACTAAACAAAATTAGAGCAGGTATGTCAGGAAAAACACATTTCAGACATTGTTGCATGTACAGAATCAAGTTGACTGTACAGGTAAGACACTGACTACTCAGGAAGTTCTTCACACAAAGCCACATAAGAGAAAAACTATCTCTAAATAGACAAAAGACTTATTTAGTAGTCTATGTTTAAAATAGTTTTTGATTTATCTGACTTTTAATCTTATGTGCACAGCATGACATTTTATTTAAATGCAAAAAAGGGCAGATTATTTCATGTTGTGCAAAATGAAGCACTTTGGGCATCAAAAAGCTGTCAAATGCTAATGTGGTTCATCTGACAGGTGTGGCTTTTCCCTCTCATGTTTAACTATTGATTAGTGAGAACCTAGTGGTGATGACTAAATGTTCATGTAAATTTATGTAAAATCAATGCTAATGTAATACACTTCTGAAATGAGAGAGAGAGACACACATTTGATCTGCATATGGAACAAAACCCATCTGGATTTAAAAGTTCAAGTTTTAGGCTGCGGCTTTCAAATGAAACCATGACATTTAAAGGGCATGCAAAGATGTACAGCTTCTCAATGATAATTTACCTCTTACAAGAGATACTGTAATTACCATGCCTATTAATAATACACTTCCATTATGTTAACATACAGTATGTGTCTGTTTTGGGTTGATGTGCCTCTTGAGTGATGCCAAGCAGTTTGTTAGAAATATACCCAGCTCTCTGTTGGAGCCAGTGCTGAGTTATAAAATAATCTGTGAGGGCACCAGTAATGCATCGCAACCATTATTTGAGTAATTCTTAAAGTAGTATTTATTTTAATACACTAAATGGACTAAAATACAGATGTTTCCTAATCTTTTGAGAGATTAGATTTAAAGAGACCTGTTCCTTTAAGTCTCACAATGATAACAAACACTGAAACAAACTGAAAGACAAAACCTTTAATCCCAAATCCATGAGGGGGTCCTATCATGTCCAGAACCCAGCCACACAGAAGTGGACCATCCTAATTAGATATCAAATGCAACATGATGTTTTCATACAAGGGTATGTTAAGCTTTTCTCGCACAAAGTATGGCAACATGAAAGCAATTTATGAAGAGTTTATGTGACAAATAATATTTCCTTTGAATAAGAGTAGCATTCTGGTATTTTGACCTTAAAACCAGTAGGTACAAAATCACAAGTGGTTGTAGGCGATGTCTTCTGTTCTCCTCTTGTGAGTTGGACTTTAAAAATGCCCCACAGTTGAACCTAAGTATCACTTACAATCAGAAAAGTCTTTATATCTTTTAAAAGTTGAAGCTGTGAACTGATTTTTTGCAGCTAAAAACCCATGAAAACTTCAGCCATAAAAATGAAAGACAGAAAGGTCTGACCTGATAGTGGGAGGTCTTAAAGGCAAACACTTACTGATGCAGCTGGCCTGACTCCTGGGGACCCTCCTGCATGTGTGGTACATGTGTTTGAAGTTTTATGAAAGTAGAACTGATAAATAAAATGGTCCTGTTTAACATAGATCACATAATTTGTATACTTTAATATATATATATATATATTATATACCAATCCCTCTCAGTCTGAGATTTTTAATGTCAAGGGCAATAAAATCTATTAGTAATAAATGAACAGTTTTTATTTATTAATCTCATTTAGTTTTTTTCTAATAGAAATTCAATTAAGTTTTTGTAGCCCATCTATTGTCAAAATCTTCAAACTTTTTAAGGTGCAGTAGTGTTTTCAGTGATAAATTATGAATCTTTTATATGATTATAAACACCTAAAAAATAATGTTTATAACACTATTTAATATCAGTCTGTCATGCAGCCTGGGTCTGCCTCTGAACTGATGATTGCCCCAGCAGAAAGAAAGCCATGAGTCACAATTAGTAGCCTGCTTGCTCATTAGATGCATATCACAAAAAATAACTGTATACATATATTTAATCTAACCCAAATGGTGCAATTTCCTGTGTTTAGAAAAATCAAATATCTCACTCAGCCTTTGCAGGGAACTGCTTTAAGGGTTTATGGAGTTTCTGTGTTTTTCTTGCAGCCAAAGCATAGAGGGAGTGCATACACAAACCTTAGAACCACACAATATTTTTTGGCATCTTGGAATCTATATATTTAAATATAAATTTTATTTACTGTATATTTATTCTAGCAAAATAGAAAAAAAATACTGACTGTATTTAACTTTATCAGAAATAGTTTAGCTTGAATATGGGGTAAATAAGATAATGCTTTCTATACCTTTGAGACTATTATGTTATGTTCCAAAATTGTTAAAATCTGACACTCTCACCCTTACATGTCTGTTTGACTGCAGCAGAGGAGAATCTCATTGCCAATTTTTATTTTAACACACATCCAGATGTAACACATCAGACCCAGTCATCATTTACTGTAGTGGTTACTCCTAACAGCTTGCCTAACATTAACTTTGGCCCTTAAACATATACAAGCTTGTACATATAATCCATTTTCTTTAGTTTCAATCTTAAGTTGATTATTGTTGTTTGACAATTACAAACACAAAGCTGTAACTCACTAATATTCTCTAATTTTGTCATCAGAACCTCAAACATCTAACATAAAAACCATCAGATTAACAAAAGCCTTTAATTTATGACTTAATGTGTTTAAATTGCATTTTATTATGTTTTTCTATTTTTTTATGTCTGGAATGTGGAACATGAGACACCAACACATGCAAAATGTGTCATAACAAAGCACATTTATGTTGAAATGATTTACTCTGATGAAAACCGCAAGTAAGAAGACTCCATAACACACATATGGTTCACCCACACAGACATCACAACAGCAAAATGTTCCCTTCAAAATAAAAAGCCACAGTTTCTTTGTGTCACCATCTGAAAGCCATTAGCCTGCAACTTACAGAGGTTTAGCCGTCAATGAATGGCATCTTAAAAGCCCCAAACCTTTGGCCTTAAATTAAGAGTTTGAGCATTGTTTGGATGGGAAAACAATCATTCTTCCATCGAGTCACAGTAAGAATCTTTGTTTCACTGAAATACAGTTTCTCACATTTAGTCTGGGTTTCAAAAACAGGCCAAATTCAGTTTGTAACTGATGTTCTGAGTTGTGTCCATCAGCCATGAAGTTAGAAAACAAATAAATGATGAAGCTAATGAGAAAATAGCTAAACAATATTTAAAGACATTTCAATCCATTCTCTGAATTAGAATTATTCAAAACCCCCACAGCTTGTCATCATCACTTATCCAGGTCTGGGTTGTGGAGGCAGCAGCCCTAACAGGAAAGCCCAGAACATCTTCTCCCACCATCGTCTTCAGGCAGGGCCGGCCCTGGACTGAATGGTGCCCTAGGCGAAAAATGATTTTGGCGCCCCCTACTGCCCAGAACAGAAACAACGTAACTTTTGCAAATTCTAAGTAGTAAGCAATGTACTAAAGTTGGATAAACTTGAACTGATTACATTCATTCATATAATAAGTGGGGGGGGGGGGGGGGGGGG
>SSNR01000221.1:539912-590323 GCA_006937965.1 Callopanchax toddi | reverse complement strand
GGGGGGGGGGGGGGGGGGGGGGGGCACAACAGCATGATAGCCCTTTAGTCTTAGCTAACTTGCTAAATGATGGTCCAGGAAAAATGTTCACAATTTCATGTATGTTAATTAAATACCTCTACTTTGGGCCTGTTTTTCCTCCTCTTCCTTTCTTCATTTCCTGAAGGCTGCCCCAGAGGGCTTGCTTTGTCTTTTCATTCTGCCAGCGACTTTTAACAAGGTGCTATCACTGACAACGTCACAGACTCATCATGCATTATCTACAGTGTTGGGCAAGTTACTTCAAAACTGTAATGCATTATTTATTACTTGTTATTGTCATTTTAAAGTAATTTGTTACATTACAATATTACTGGTTTTTAAATGTAAGGCATTACACTACTTTTGCATTACTTTTAGTTTCTCTCACCAAAATAACTGTAAATATGGATTTGACCATAAATGTAGTTCATTACACATCCAGTGGAAGGTGATGTGATGGATACATGGAGATATACAACTATCTGGATATTAACCCATCCATCCATCTATCTATCTGTCCATCATTTATCATCCATCTATCCATTTATTATCCATCCATCCATCATTTATCATTCATCCATCATTATCCATCCATCATTATCCATCCATCATCCATATCTCTCCATATATCCCTACCTATCCATATATTATTCCATCATATCCATATACAGTATATTTAAATCTATAAACACATATCTCTCTGCACAAGCTCCTTATTCATTAGTTTGACTGACTCCTACCTCCACCTGTGTGCTTCTGCTCCACCTGTCTGCTCCTCCCTGCTGCAGCAGAGGCTGCATGACGCGCGTTTCCTCTGCTCAGTGGGCGAGAGAGTGAACTCTCCAACTCCTGACGTGAATAACAGAGTGACTCTTTATCATGAAACTACTTCTCAGTTCGCTCCCTTCAGTTTACGGAGCGCTGCATGCGCTCATATGTCTTAACGCGCCTTGGATGCCGTGAGCGCGCACGACTCGGGCCGCGTTTTCCCTCTGGACCGAGTTCAGAACCGAACCACGCATGAGTTTCGGACCAGACAGAACCGGACTTGTTTCACTGGCTGCAGATTTACTCCTCTCTGCTCTGACCACATTTTTCGCTGAGTGACGTTTCTCCTCTGAAGAACCCACCGCCTCAATCCGGTTAAACGTGCACTGTAACGCGCACTGACGTTAAAATATTACAGCTTTTTTTCTGTAATGCCTTACATTACTGCGTTACCGAAAAAAGCAATGCATTACAGTAATTAATAACCTTTGGAAGTCGTTACTCCCAACACTGATTATCAATAAACAACCGGACGGAGGGGTGCGCGCAGCGCGCCTCTCCCCCCCCTTACCTGATCACAGCGGCAGCAGCAGGAAGCCATGGGGCGCCACGTTGACTGTTCATGCAGCAAAAGTTGTGCTTTTTTATTTATTTATTTAGTTTATTTATTTATTACGGTACTTACTTTGCTCTTTACATGAGATGAATGGTGTGTTCAGCAGTTTCTCAAAATAAATAAATAAAAACATTTTTAAAGGGACAATTTGGCGCCCCCTCCAGCAGAGGGCGCCCTAGGCAATAGCCTAATCAGCCTATGCCTAGAACCGGCCCTGTCTTCAGGAACAGTGCCAGGTGAGGGTGATTAACACAAGCTGTGGTGTGTCAGTAATCAACTTCTCTTCCTTTATCTGCAGAATACTGAGGTGTGGGCTGACTGACTGAGCCTGAAGCGACGCTGCACACTAGAGGCTTCAGTGTTGTTAATAAAGAATCCAAACACAATGATCTGCTGTGGTGTGTGTTTCTGTAGCTGCATGCTACACCACCATTTTTCCGACCCAGAATCGTGGTCTCAGATTTGTAGGTGCTAATCCTCACACAGCCACTTCACAGTTCACACTATGTTGAAAACCTTCCCAGCAAGAGCGGAAGGTCATAGCTTGATGAAGCTAGTAGGACATCAGCTGGATGGCTTGGGCATCTGGTCAGGATCCCTCCCTGGGAAAGTATTTTAGGCATGTAGCTGCATGTCCTGTGTAGGGCTTCAAAGGCAGGACTGATCAGGGGACGGGAATAATTGTTCTAGACTGTTATTTGAAAATATCCTCTATAGTCAATGCATAGCCTTAGAGCTTGATCTCTTTTCTACAAAACTGTAACCTGCTCCAACAAGAGAAAGAGAGTCTGATAGGTTCTTCTGATTTGCACTAGTTCCTCTTCTGAAGAGCTCTGGGTTTATTTAGGGCCTGATTGAATGTTTGAACCAGAGATGTTGCTGCTGAAATAGAAACTCGATGGGGATGTGGTTTATAGCCTTTTCTTCACTTCTTTAAGCCTTTGCCAATTTGAATTGATAATGTTATTAGATCATCTGGAAACTGTGGGTCATCACAAGGTGCCAGTTAGTCTTTTAACTGGTCAATAAGTGAACTGTGATAGACTTCTATAGAAACCACCCAGTCTGCAGCATTAATGCAGAAGTCGATTGTTTGGCAGCACAGTAATTTCCTTGTTTCGACTTGAATAGTTTTTTGCTGCCTCATCCTAATGTAAGGTGTGCCAAAAAAATGTATGGAACTCATGAATGATAACTGTATATGATAGTTGCTAGAGATCTGTTTGGCAGACATGCTTTTGCCCATTGTAAGGCATTTCCTCAACGAGTGAAAAAATAATTACATTGTTGAGTCAGAATGAAAAGTTACATTGGAGTAAGTAGGTGCCAAACTTAGTGGACTCACTTTTTATTCTTGGTCGTATTGTGTGTGTGTGTGTGTGTGTGTGTGTGTGTGTGTGTGTGTGTGTGTGTGTGTGTGTGTGTGTGTGTCACATTGTGTAGACAACAGACTGTGTGCTCTCATGCTGTCCCAGAAGGATCCCTTGTTGTGCTAGAGCTGGGTCATCTGGGTCCTTGGTCTGGCCAGACCATTTTGTCATAATGGCTGAGAAAGCAGAACCTAAAAAAACTGAATGCAGGAAATACTGAAAAAGGTAAATAAGTTTATTGATGCAAATTTGTCAAGTTAAATCATCAGGTGGAATGTATGTGGGCGGAGGAGAGATGAGTTAAAGATGTTTCCAGGAAATAGTTGTAACGCTGACAGGACAACAGATCAGCTCTTACTGGATGGGAAATGTTTTGCGGTGCAGAAGGAGGTAGACTGGATTCAGGTAACTGAGGAGGAGGAAAAAGAGCAAGCGTAAGTCCAGGAGGTGAGTTCAGGAGGCTTTCAGAGGGGAACTCTAGGAGAACACCTCAGGGATAGAGTTTATGAGGATTGATAGCTTGCAGGTGTGGTAGCAACCAGCATGTAAGGAAACTCCTCCTGCAGGCAGCACTCTAGTCAGCACTCACCTGTGAAGGAAGGGACAAAAAAGAAAAAATCCTCATGGGTAAAACTTTCCTACATTTTAAACCATTTGTGTTGTTCTCACCAATGACCCATGTGCACATCTCATCACATAAAAAATCTGATTTAAATAAATCAATAAGGAATCTGGGAAGAATCACCCTACTGTAATTCGCTCTGAGAACAAAAGGAGTTTATATATTATGCAAGCCTCAGGGAATGCCCGCCTTTTATTATTTGCATAAAATTTGAGTAACAAATCTTATTCCTCCTTAAATGGACCCCTCAATATCCAGTCCAAAACAGGATTGCATGCAGCGCATCCTTTTTATCCAGGTGTGTCCAACGCTGGTGGATTTATTGGCCATCTGGTGTGCAGATTGAAACAACACTTGATCCTTCAATTCCCTGGAAAAGATGATCTTTGATTCACGACTTTGTCAGCATGATATCTTATCTTTTTTTCTGAAAGCATTTTCAACTTCGTGAAACCAAAATGATTTAAAAATGGAAACATATGGAAAGATGGATAAAATCAAAATGATTTGTAGTGTGCATGACTGGTTTTTACTGTGTGTCTGCACATTTTATAACTGTTTATTAAGTGTATTGAGTCTGTTATTGTGATGATAACAATAATCGCTTATACAACATTTTGGACTAAGAATATGTTGGATATGCTTTGTGAAAGCTCCTTTTGAAGAAAGACATGTGACCTGTCATATTGTGTAGTGAATCCAAAGGTCAAAGTCTTGGTTCTGGTCTCAGACGAGAAGAGACACAGACCCAGAACATAAACAGTCTTGTTTCTTCTGTTTTAAAACTGTCAAACTCTGACTTCATAGTTTTGAAATATAAAGTTCATGTGTGTTTTTGTGCTAACAAAACTTCTCGTTTTCAGGTTCTGGCTGTCTATTGAATAATCCTATACTGATCCAATATCATTTCTTCTGAATTCAATGACTTATGTTGGATTTTCATATATCTTTATTAACACAAAGTACCATATATATAAATAATCTCATGTTTAAACTTGAATTAATAAAATAACCTAATTTTAGTGATTTAATCATGTTTTATAATAATTTCAGTAAAAATAATAACTGATTTAAAAGGACATGAGGGAGCTTTTGAAGAAAAGTAATAATTGCATGTTCAGTTTATTTAGGTTAATAAGTGATGAAGCATTTTAAATCAAAAAGAATGAGGCCACCCATGTATCATTCCATTATCTTGAACAGGCTGTGAGTTGTAAAATGTTCTGCAATTCGGGGTCCGAATTTCCCGCGCTGTCCTACGGATGTGACGTCAACTGACGCTTCTGCGCGTTCTCAGGCTAAAAAAGTAATAATAAATGTATATCCAGTAGGTGGCAGTATTGCACCTTTGTGTAGTGTTGCTAGTCAATGGCGGACTTCCTTATCTAAACCAGTGGTTTTTCTCATAAAACTGGTGTTATTTGGCAGTGTTTATGGAACTGAAAACCTCTCTGATGGATTATAAGGGTTTCACAGAGCTAAAGGTGCTGTTATTGGCGACCGCACAGCAATCTGTCCATGTTTATGGTCTCGGCACTGTAGGCCGCAAATCCCCGACTGTTTCCTAGACCTCAGTCCGCTTACAGTGCATCTAAGGCGGCTCTGCTGCGCACGGACCTCCGGGTGCTACGGAGCTCCACTCCGTGATGTGAATTTGAGAAATCTAGGGTGATATATGCGGCGGGGCGTGATTCTGTCACGCTAGATTTCTCAAATTCTCCTCTGGGTGTCCGAGAACACCGGTTGATTAAAGCTTTTAGCAATACAGGCAGCAATGGAAGCTGGAACATAGCGGCTAGCGAGATTAGCTCTGTTAGATCAGCTCCCTCAGTCTGATCGTGTGTGTGTGCGTCGTGGGGCATTGTTTTACTATATTTCCTTTTGTATTAATAAAATGTATTTTTATTTATGGAATCATGCCTCTGGCTGCCTTTGGTTGAACCCTTATGAACTAGTGAGAAGTTTGTGCATGCTCCCGCTAAAGGCTGCAGTTATTCGCAGCGCCAGGCGCGGCGCTCATGAGGTTTGTTTTTCAAAGCTCCCTCACATCCCTTTAAATGAGTTTAAACCATAAGTTTCATATAAAGTTTTATTCTGAAGATTCAACTCGTATCTGTTCTGCACTGGGTCCAGGTCTGAGTCCTGGAGGATAAGCAAATCTCAATCTCAGATTAAACCCAGCAAGACCTTAAGAGACCCTATAACCTTCTCTGAGAATGAACATCTCAGAGGAAGAAAATTAACTAGTACCAACCTGAGTTAATTTAAATGAGTTTTGATCATTTTTGGTCACAAGAGTTTTATTTGCAATTCAAGATAAAGTAATCGTTTTTGAAGCAGCTCAGCTTTTATGAGTGAACTGTTAAATCCAGTTAGACCTCAGCTCCACATAACTGGTCCCAGACTTGTTAATTTTTCATGAATATTTAATTATTCATGAAGAATTAGGATCAATAAAATCAAGCCTGATTTATTTGAATATAATCCCAAACCTTAAACATCTGTTCTTTCAAGAAACTCTCATTTAAATCCTTAATCATCACCTTAGTTCTGATTCATTTCTTTTGTGTTAATTCATTATCATATTTTGAGTAGTATTAGTGTAATGTTTAGAATAGTAATAAAGTTTGATTAACATGTTTGTCTATGTGTCAAAATACCAAAGCATGAATGATGAAGTCACTTACAACCAACTTACTAAAAATCAGTTTTAAATGATCATTTTAAGCATATCTGTTACTAAAACATACATAAAAATATGTATTCTTTCCTAAATCTACAAAAAATACCAATCATTTAAATTGTACTGACCTAAACTAACATTTTATGCTTATTTCAAATGAATCGATAAGCCAAAGACCTGCGCTATTTTGTCATGGTGTAAAGTGTCGTTAATAAAAAGAAAAAAAGGATTTGATGGGGGAAAAAAAGTAATTTATAGAAGATAAAAATTGAAAGGAAGAAATAATCAAAGACCTAAAAATGTGCTCTAATTTAACAGGTGATCTAATTCTACAGATTTATTAAATGAACTCTGGTTCACCCTTTCAGTTTGGTGTCTTTTTGTGCTTCAGTGATTCATTAATCATTATTAAGTGGCCAACCAATAAATAACATTCTTATTCCTCAAAAAAAAGAAGAAAAAAAAAACTTGAAAAAGAAAGAAAAAGATGGGTGATTAAGGACTTTGTGCTGAATAGTTTTATAACTGTATACAATTTACCCTTATTTTTCCACCGTCTGGACAGTTTACGGGGCTGAAGGTTTGTTATTTAGAGGAAATAAAAAAGTGAAGCCACCTGCCAGTGATAACACTGATGCAATGAAGCAGCTTAGAGCTGCAGCAAGTTCACCAGCTTCCCAGTAAGTGTCAGATATCCACGAAAAACAGAATCAAACATGGTTCTCTAAAGCTAAGAAATATAAGTCAAATATAGGAGTTTTGCTGATTAAAGCAAAAGCAGGCTCGTTTACGTCAGATTCCCCAAAGTGTTGTTTTTTTTCTAAGCGTTTGCACTTACTCTGCCAGAACTTGCGTTTATTCAAAGCCAGTTCCAAAAGTGTTCCCTGTATAGCAACACTCAAAAATGATTAATAGGCTACACATAGAGAGGCCAGCACAACACTTCCATTAACCAAACTAAAGCAGCAGAAATAAAAGTCAAGAGCATGCCATCCATCATGAATTAAAAAATGACTTCATTGCAGATGATTACCTGGTGATATGTGTACGTGTTGCACAGACTGACATTTTTCTTTTTAGTTCAGATGTGCAGCATGTTTACTGTGTGTTACATTAGAGCTGTGTCAAAGCACGAGTCAAAGCAGGTGAAATCACTGCACATGAAACCATAAATCTCAACTTACAGTCATGCATCAATTAAACGTGTTTAGACGATCAATTTTCAGTTTAATTTACTGAGAAAAGGAGCAAATAAATCTTAGATACAAATGATTCTGGCTGCAAAATTAACTGATGCTGAGTGAGTGTTTTCAAAATGGGCCATTAGCAATTAGAGGTAAAAGAGTTGATCTTTTTTTTACCCAAAGACCATCTGATACTTGGATTTTCCTACAGCAAAAGTTATTAAATTTGAGATCTATTATTGGATGCTTGTGCAGTTGTAGAAATGTTATAGATTTGCAACGTTGAGGATAACGATTATGAAACACAATCCTCCCTCTGATCCCAATCTGGGTCGAATCAGTGACCCAGATCTGATGAGTTAAAGTGTGCCACCATCTGCCAACTCCAAAGCTTCTTGGTGACATTTTTGGGGGGTTATTCAGGAGACTGACTCACTGATGATTTAACCTGACAAGAAAATGATCTTTTCATGACTTTCTACAGCAGCGTAAAAGCAGAGCAGTCCAACAAAAATACTTTCTCATCTCTAAAATACAGCAAATTCTCCTTCTGCCAAGACCATCCAAAAAACAAATTTGAGTTACGGCTCACTGGTTACGATTTACGGTTATTATCTTAAGCTGATCTACTTTCCAATTCTTTTGAATTATCTTTCAGGCTCTCAGCTGGACCAAATGGACAATATCCTAAATCATAACTTCAGCAGATAAAATAATGTTTTCAGTGTAAAGGAGCTCTCTGGAAAATCGACTGACCCCATTAAATGTTTTGCTGCCATTTATTAGAGATCTATGAGAAGGAAATCTGCTAACTAGACAGAGCAGGAAAAGGTCACATGGTGGATTAAATGATTAAAAATCCTAAAATTATATTTAAAGATTAGTTATTAATTCTAAATACTTGATGAAAATGTTTCTGTCTCCAAGTTTTAAATCCAAAAATAAGAAAAATAATTGCCGTTTGTCATCTGCAGACTTTAGTTTTGACTGAGGTTTTGAAACCTCTTTGGCCTGACTGATGGCCTTCAGAGAGCCCAACCAAACACAGAACTGGCACCGCTGTGGACTTTTGGTCAGAGCAGACATTTTACAAGATGTACCACCCAGTCAGAGGGCAGCGCCCACTGAGCACTGTGATTATCAGTGGGAGGTCTGTCTGCCTCCTTATTCCTGACATGTCTAAAGATTAATTCACTGTCTCAAAATTCTCTATTATAACAACAGAAGGTTCAGCAGATTAAAAGTAACTGTACAAACACTGTGCACATTTTTTTGTGGTTGCGCTATGCATAATCTGAATTTACAGATCTTCACCATGTGAACAAGTTTGTGTTTTATCAGGACCGCCGTCTGAGTCAGAATGGAAAGCACCGGTAGTGAACAGTGGGAAAACTTGAATTTTCAAATCAGAAACTGTAAGTTACAGATTCTAAATTCAGTGACAAATCAAAAGTTATTATTAGGCCCTATTTACATTACTCCAAACTGAGATTTGTTTCTGTGTTTGTACCTTCTGTCCACAGTTTTTAATGAGAAAATGAAAGATTTTTAAAAACATTTACCAATGTGGATGTTTTGTAACACTTTTTTGACGCCTTCTTCTTATTGTAATGCACTCAACTTTTTATACACCGCCTAGTGGTGTGGCAGGGGTACTTCAGTATTTTTGTCAGAATAATGTGGATATACTGTAGATACATATTTTCATAAACAAAAAAAAAAGACTGTTTGAAGACAACAGCATTAATTCCTGACTACAAATCAGCATACATCTGTTCACAATTAATTAAGAAAAAAGTAGTTTAAAATAATGATATGAGATTGTGACAAATGAATCAGTCTCCATTGAGTCCATGATGTAAGAGGAAAGTCTGACTAGAAAAAGGGTTACATGGTGCAAAATAAAATCAATATTTAAAATCAAAGTAGTGCAAAATGAAGCATTTTATTCAAAAGAAGTGCAGATTTTCTATTTGTCATTTCTCTAGAAGGGTTTCAAGATGGTAAGTTTTTGCAAAGCTTTTACAAAGAAATGTTTATATAGCTTCATCTGAGGGGACATGAATTTTAAAAAGTTTATCTCAGGTCTACGGAGCATTTTTTAAATAACACCTGCAATTTACTTTTGCGAGTAGCATTTATCTTGAAGTTTTGTATGGCTGAACATGATCATTTTCCTTCCATTTGGGACAGAATTGATTCCTGAGGGTTGTAAAGTGTGACAAGTAGAAGCCTAGCCAAACGAAGGGGATGTTTTTACTTGCTCAGATTATAAAACTGTCTGGAAAAAAACAGCTGAGACACATTTTAAATGTTATGTTAAGTAGTTCCTCTATAGACTTGTTGTTTATGCAGGAAACTTTTTATAGGTCTTATATATATTCCAGCAAATTACAAGTCTGTTTTAGATGCAGGAGCAGCAAAACGTTCTGATATGTTGCACATCAGACTGAAAATGTCTGCCTCAGTGTGTCAGCAGCCATCCTGCAAATTAACATGCAATAGCTCTTTTTGCACAATAAAACTGTGTGATAAGAATACCATTAGAATACTAGCTTTATATTTGCACCATATGACTCTAAATTAGCAACAGTACTGCCACATGACTGAGTTCCAAATTTCAACCCATTCTTGGAAACAAAAGACCCCTTAGCCAACTCTGTCTTTAAAAACGTGTGAAACTAACAGAACACAGGAGAAAAAAAACAGGGTGTGTGCCGGTGGGGTGTTTCAGCAAAATAACTCTGGTTAGAGCTTCCAGACAGCAACACTTTAAAAACAAATCAACATTCACACTTATTTTTACACTCACACAGTGCAAAACACTTCAGTTGCTCCACAAAAACAATCCCCTTTGCACAAGACACCAAAATAAATAAGCACTTTTTTTTCTTTCAAAAATGGGCAAAAATAAGCTGCAAAAACCTGGATTTCTAATTTATAAAATTAATTTCCAACAATGATGAACCAAAAACATGCATTTTGTATCTTCATATCTAGAGTCAGTAATGTCAGTTTTGTGACAAAAAGAAGCTAACAGGGAATGGGTTGTCTGAGTTTAGTGAATTGATCTTTTAAGGAAGAGTGCCATCTAGAGTTGAACATTCAAATTGCTGCTTATTCAAGCAGGCAAAGAGTTAGAGGTGGGATACCCCGAAGACAAGTCACCAGTCCATCATGGATTCAAAACACAGCAGAACACATGCACACACACACATACACACACACACTCACAACCATTAACAATTCAGAATTTCCAGTAACCTAATATGCAGATTTTTGCTGCTGTGGAAGAAATTCAGGAAGAACAGAACATTATAGACCAGGAATGTCAAAAATATTCAAAATTTTGAGTTTTTGAATGAGATAACAACCCTTCGAAATGTAGCAATCTAATGTGAAAGCTTTTAAATATTTAATATAAAAACATAATTTGTATAGTTTAAAAAGTACAGATTCAAAGTAAAAACAGTGACTGATTTAACTCCAGGAACAAAGTTTAAAACTGGAAGCACAAGAGAGCAAATCAAAAACCCAAACCCACCAAGTAACAGCAAAGACAGGGCTTCTAATCAAACAGCTGTCCACATGAAGAGCAGCATCCTGGTCATGAAATGTCTCTGATCAGAGCCACAGAGTACCAAGAGATGATTAAAGTGGTACAGATGTCCTTGACCACACACTTCCTCATGCTTTGAGATGGTGAGCAGAATTAGACTCTCCAAGTGTGATGTCAGTTCTTCCAGTGCTTTAAACCAGAGAACTGGCTGTTAGCTTTTTTCTCTTTGCCTCGCAAGTTTCACCTCTCCACAGGAGAGATGATTTTAGATATTTAAGAAATTGTATTTCATCATATTTAGCTAGTTTTAGTTCCTTTTTCAGAATACTTGTTTTAATTTTTAAGTTTTCCTTGAAACTTTATACAAAATTGTTTTTGTTGTTGTTGATTGTTTGTTCTTTGTAGGGATTATTTTCATAATCAACCATTAAAATATACATTTCCACAGAAGCCAAGCAGATGAAAAATCATTCCAACATGCAGGCTTTGCTTTTCACACCCATTTCACGGACCTTAAATGAAACTTTAGGAAACCTCATGGATGTTCCACACGTGTTGTGGCCCTTGAGCTTTAATGCTCTCCTTTTTTATGTTGATTTGCAGCAAACAGATGCATGCACGGCACGCAAGGCAGTGCTCCAGATGAATTTTCAGGGCCAGATGTGTTTACACTGGGGGATGCTAAATCCTGTACATATTTCTTGCATGAGTGAAATAGACAATTATTTGGCATAATCCTATCATTGGTAGAAGAGTTATGATTTGCTGGTGAAGGTTCTCAGTCATCCAGGTCATGATAATCCAAAAAAGGGTTTTAAATAAAGGCAACTGGACTTATTTGGTTCTTTGGAGATGTTTCGCTGCTCATCCGAGTAGCTTTGTCAATTCTGTCTATAGTAAAGGAGAGAGAATCATATAAGCACAGTTTATAAGATTCTCTCTCCTTTACAGAATTGACAAAGCTACTCGGATGAGCAGCGAAACCTCTTCAAAAAACCAAATAAGTCCAGTTGCCTTTATTTAAAACCCTTTTTTGGAAGAGTTATGATTGCATTTTTTATTTAATACTCACTGATAAACATCAAATTCAGTGAAAGGATAAAAAGTAAAATTACAAATAAGTTATAATATTTAAATTTCAAGATGATGAAACATTGCCACCTTGTTTTTATTTGGGATGAACATATTTTCATTAGTAAACATATCCTATACTGCCCTCATCTGTGTTTTTTTGGTAGTACAACTGTACATTATTAAGTACATTATCAAAGCATTATATTAACACTTAAAATTAAATAAGTATGTTATAATGCAAAAATGTAAATCCTATGCACATTTTGTTTGTAAATTTGTTGTTAAAATATCACTCATCTTTTTTCCTACTGTGCAAACCCACTAGTAAAATATTAAATATGTCACATGTTAAGCAACAACTTGAACCCCTTTAATTTGATTTAATTTGTCTCAGTAAGTATACACATAATCAATCACTTGACTATCAAACACACAGCCCCCCCACAACCCCAACCCCAATGCACAAATGGAAAGAAAATACAATAATTTGATGAACAATCAAACATGGACCTAAAATGACAAAAATATATAGGTACAAGCATATAAAATTATAGAAATAAAAATAAATACAAATACAGCAAAAACAAATATTTATATCTAACCCTTATAAATGTAATGATTATTTTCCTAAAAAATTATTTAAATATACTGTATATTTAAATCTTAATGTATATTATATACATTGAGATTTACACATTTCAACTCATTATCAAAATAATTCCATAAATGCATAATCTTTGATTGGTGGACAATATTGCACACACGTTAAAATGTTTAAAGCTGTTTTACTAATATTGAATTATTGTACTAACTCCACTACAGCCCACTATGTGTCAGGTTTCACCCTCAACAACGTGTGCCACGAAAGAAGGTGGAGGGACTTCCTTGTCAGCGTTGCTATGGTTACCTCCGATGACTTCTGCTGAAGTCCCTCCCTCCATGTTTGCTCCGTCAGTTCAACACTGCTGCTCAGCCAAATTCCTGCGCTCACAGACCAGCGACGCCACCTGTTAACAGTAAACTTTACAAGAAGCAGCTCAAACTGCTACAGGGCGACTCCACGAGTGTCTTTGGCTCAAACTCGACTTTTAATTTTGTGGTGCGTAGTTTAATTTAATCTCTTTAAAGCATTTTAGCTAACTATAGCGTCTGAAGTTGGAAGAGTGAGTTCGTAGCGTTTGTTTAGTTGCTGTTTGGGGATGTTACAGGAAGTGCAGAGACCAAACGTTAACCTAAACAAACAAAAAGTAGTTTCACACAATACGACATTGTCAAAGGTGCCTTTAATTGTCACGGGAAGTTTCCAAATATCGGTGAGGAGGCGTGTGTTTTATCTTGTTACACGTGTTTTGTGAAACTGCATCCTGTTTGCTCCGAGTCGCTGTTTGACCAGAAAAATATTTGTGGTTATTGTTGTTTCCGTCCTGCAAGCGTTGTTGGTTTATTTCTACATATTCTGATTATTGATAAGTACTTTAACTTGTGATGTGTAACTTTCTATCTATTGTGTAACACTTCAGTGACGTGTCATGCGATTATCTTAAATGAGGGGTATATTATTTGTTTAAAAAATATCAGATTACAAAAAGTATCATTCTTTTTTCACAGCAAACGAATAAATTGATCAGATTTAAAATTTAAAGTAGGTTTAAAAAAGTCATTTAAGCAGTTCTTTTCATCACAGCTGTCTTGATTAATTTAATACCCTCATGTATTTTAAAAAAACTTTTTGGATAAGTATTGGACTGTTGATCTAATTAATTTGTTACAGTAAAGTTAAACTTTAGCAAAAACTCTGCCTGTTCTGAGCTTCACTTAAATGTTGTGTTCATTTTGTTGAAATCTGGGGCTTTTTATAAATTAACCATTTGCTGTCAGTGGTTTGGGTTAAGGGTGGACAAAAAACAAGACACAATCTTTGATAAAACAACTGCTGTGGTTAAGAGTTTAGCATCATTTGTCTGTCTGTGGTTCTGACCACAGTGCTGCTAACTGCTGTAGCTTTAACAGCTGTTACATGTCAAACTAATACAGATAAGGTATGTATGCAAAGCAGTTAGCTCCAGCAATCAAATGTTGGATATTGGTAGTGATTATTTGTTTCAAATTGTCAGGTTAAGAATATAAACTTGCACTCACTTTAAGCACATTTGAGGGACAATTTTTGGACAGGATGCATCTTTCCAATGCTGATTAAGAGCTAGTCTAAAAGTTGTTAACTCTAGTCCAATTTTACAGCCCCACCTGTCTAACTAGACATACCAAATTAAAAGAGAGAAGTAATCTCTCTATATTGTCTGGTCAACAAGATTGTCTTATGCTGCTGCAACTAAGAATTCAGAAGTTGTACTCCCAGTTTGGCAGAAATGTAATGCTACAATAAGTCAGCTCTTTTGAGAGACTGTTTATGCATTACGTGATATTTTTCAATTGAAAGATCAGTCATCAAGCAAGAGCAGCACAAGTGTCAAAGTCGGGGGGGGTGTTAAAACAAAACGCATCACATTTTTCAAAATGAAATTCAATCTGCTTCTATTTTAAATTTCCTTGGTCAAGCTTAGGTGTTATGTCCTACTCACTTTGAATTGTTGACTTTTCCTGTGTGACTTCTCATGCTTGCAGGCTGAGCGTAACATTTCTAAAAGGAAATGTTTTTGAGTAAAGAATACTTAATTGTATTGCGTGTCCCACGCCTCTTGCCCTGTGACTGCTGAAGATAGGCATCAGCAACCCTTATAGATGAAGTTCATAAGATGTATGGATGGATGTACCTTTTTGACAAAAAATAAATAAATAAAAATCAGGATTCAGAATGACACAAAAACTTTGAGATGCTAGTTTAGAATAAAGATATTAATTTATAGATGCGTTGTTTTTGTTGAGAGGAAAAATGTTATACCAATACCAGCTTTTCCATTAGAGGAGTTCTTGTATTATGATCATGTTTCTTCTTTTTGATTACATGCATACCTTTAAAAAAAAATAAAACAAAAATTTGTTCATCATATCTACATTTGTATGGTTCGTCAGACATCTTCTGATGCTCATGAGTCGATCAAGCAATGTTATAAAGCACAAGTTGGAGGCATTCTTCCAAACCACTGCAGCCTGCAGAGCAGAGTCATACCAGTCAATAAACCACAACTTACTTTTCAGTTTTGAGTTTGTGTCGTATGTCATTAGTCTCAGCAGACATTGTCCCTGTGAGGACTACAAAAAGCTGTAACTATTTTAGGTTTTATTACAAAGTTGACAACGGTTTTCTCCATACATATATAATTACACTGTCTTGATCTGTGTACATTTGGAGTACTTGAAAATGATTACTTTTAAAAATGTTTTCTTGACGTCACAGTCATTTTACATTCGCCAGAGTCGTAAATGGCATAATATTATCATATATCACCTGTATTGAGTGGACAAGTGGCTGTAACTGAATACTCTTCTGTATCTCTCATAGGTTTCATCTGTTAATTAAAGAGGTGGTTGCTAAGAGATGACAATCAGTGACATTGGTGAAAGCCTCTGATGAACAGCAGCCTGAAGCTCGACTTCTCTTAGTTCACTTTCCTCTTTCCCTCTGTGGATAGCTCTCTCATGTGAAGGACGCTCACTGAGACCATGGCAGCTTTCACTGCTCCATGTACCAGCATCAACACCACAGACACCACTCTGTCCAAGACTGCAGGGCAAAGGCAAGGAAGCAGCATCAAAGCAAGCGGACGTGAGAGTGACCCGAGAAGGAGCAGGAACACAGATGAGGGACGGAACACTATTGTTGAGAAAACGCACGAGTTCTTCCAGATGTGTGACATCGAGAACAAGGGCTTCATCACCCGCCGAGACATGCAGGTGAGATTTCTAATCAGGAGGTTACAGCTACAGTTGCATTAAGTGAATATGATTTTTTGAAGAATGTTTTTGTTGTTGTTGCTGTTTTGATTATATCAGTTCATTGAAAAACTTTTTATTAGACTTCAACTTCACTTTTTAAATAAAAGTGGAATTCAATTGCTCTATAAAACACAAAACTGCAGTTCAAAAGGGCAAAAGATAATAAAAACTACACAAATACCTACTATTAACCATTGTAATAATGCATGATTACTTCAAACTCCTAATCAGTTCATTATCTGCTGTTTATGGAACACATTTAACCAGTATAAGGCATCACATTCATATTGGTCTGGCTCATTTTAACACTCCTCATTCATGTAGAATACAATGCAGTGATGTTCTGTACACTCATTAATGATGCTGTGCAGGACACGGATATGGCATGTGCACCTTACTCAAAGCAACATGAAAGAGACTAACACACAGAGGACCATGTAGGTGCTTTGTCATGCAACTCCTCCACTTGCATTATTGTGCAGATTCACTCGCCCATCGGATATTTGTCTAATACCTTTGATGAGGCTCTACAAGGCTCTTGCTTCAAGGAGAGTAAATACATGCAGGATCAGCTTTGATCTGTTGTAATGGATATAGAGTAGATAGTGATCTAAATATCAACAAGCAAACTGAAGGGCTGTTTAATTGTTCAGACCACTATTTGTCTGACCATTTGTATTAAAGTACACAAACTGTAGTTAAAAGCAGTGCTTGATGTTAAATATCTAAAAACCTGTAGTATGGCAACTTATGGCATGATGATGTCACGCATTTTTGTTGCATTTTCCCTACTTGTGTTTTACACCAGGATCCTTAGCAGGATAGCTTTACAAGTCTACCGTGTGTTGACATAAGGGATGTGTTTTGCACAGATAACACTTTACAAGAAGAGCTGATAGTCTTATGCGGACGCTATTCTTTTTTGTGTCCCAGCCCTGGATTATAAGAGTGGCTTCAGTCAACATTTTCAGCAGAGTAAACACTGATTGAGAAGCTGGTTACAAAGGCGTGGCTGTGTTGGCTATTCTTGACATTGGTCTAACAGTTTGTCATGGTCAGGTTTATAGGTGGGCTTCAATTGGTCGTATTAATTTGGGTAAACCTTGTTTAAAAGCAGACAACTCAAATGAAAAAACCCATGTGTAGAAAAATATATTTTTTTAAAGAATGGGTTTTTATTTGTATAGCTCTTTTCAAGGCAACCAAACACAGATGACCTATTATTTAAACACACACTCACTAACCTTGTAGCAAATACTTAAAAGTTTAATTTGCATCTAACTGGCACTAATACAAAAAAGATTTTCTGTCTTCNTCATATCTAGAGTCAGTAATGTCAGTTTTGTGACAAAAAGAAGCTAACAGGGAATGGGTTGTCTGAGTTTAGTGAATTGATCTTTTAAGGAAGAGTGCCATCTAGAGTTGAACATTCAAATTGCTGCTTATTCAAGCAGGCAAAGAGTTAGAGGTGGGATACCCCGAAGACAAGTCACCAGTCCATCATGGATTCAAAACACAGCAGAACACATGCACACACACACATACACACACACACTCACAACCATTAACAATTCAGAATTTCCAGTAACCTAATATGCAGATTTTTGCTGCTGTGGAAGAAATTCAGGAAGAACAGAACATTATAGACCAGGAATGTCAAAAATATTCAAAATTTTGAGTTTTTGAATGAGATAACAACCCTTCGAAATGTAGCAATCTAATGTGAAAGCTTTTAAATATTTAATATAAAAACATAATTTGTATAGTTTAAAAAGTACAGATTCAAAGTAAAAACAGTGACTGATTTAACTCCAGGAACAAAGTTTAAAACTGGAAGCACAAGAGAGCAAATCAAAAACCCAAACCCACCAAGTAACAGCAAAGACAGGGCTTCTAATCAAACAGCTGTCCACATGAAGAGCAGCATCCTGGTCATGAAATGTCTCTGATCAGAGCCACAGAGTACCAAGAGATGATTAAAGTGGTACAGATGTCCTTGACCACACACTTCCTCATGCTTTGAGATGGTGAGCAGAATTAGACTCTCCAAGTGTGATGTCAGTTCTTCCAGTGCTTTAAACCAGAGAACTGGCTGTTAGCTTTTTTCTCTTTGCCTCGCAAGTTTCACCTCTCCACAGGAGAGATGATTTTAGATATTTAAGAAATTGTATTTCATCATATTTAGCTAGTTTTAGTTCCTTTTTCAGAATACTTGTTTTAATTTTTAAGTTTTCCTTGAAACTTTATACAAAATTGTTTTTGTTGTTGTTGATTGTTTGTTCTTTGTAGGGATTATTTTCATAATCAACCATTAAAATATACATTTCCACAGAAGCCAAGCAGATGAAAAATCATTCCAACATGCAGGCTTTGCTTTTCACACCCATTTCACGGACCTTAAATGAAACTTTAGGAAACCTCATGGATGTTCCACACGTGTTGTGGCCCTTGAGCTTTAATGCTCTCCTTTTTTATGTTGATTTGCAGCAAACAGATGCATGCACGGCACGCAAGGCAGTGCTCCAGATGAATTTTCAGGGCCAGATGTGTTTACACTGGGGGATGCTAAATCCTGTACATATTTCTTGCATGAGTGAAATAGACAATTATTTGGCATAATCCTATCATTGGTAGAAGAGTTATGATTTGCTGGTGAAGGTTCTCAGTCATCCAGGTCATGATAATCCAAAAAAGGGTTTTAAATAAAGGCAACTGGACTTATTTGGTTCTTTGGAGATGTTTCGCTGCTCATCCGAGTAGCTTTGTCAATTCTGTCTATAGTAAAGGAGAGAGAATCATATAAGCACAGTTTATAAGATTCTCTCTCCTTTACAGAATTGACAAAGCTACTCGGATGAGCAGCGAAACCTCTTCAAAAAACCAAATAAGTCCAGTTGCCTTTATTTAAAACCCTTTTTTGGAAGAGTTATGATTGCATTTTTTATTTAATACTCACTGATAAACATCAAATTCAGTGAAAGGATAAAAAGTAAAATTACAAATAAGTTATAATATTTAAATTTCAAGATGATGAAACATTGCCACCTTGTTTTTATTTGGGATGAACATATTTTCATTAGTAAACATATCCTATACTGCCCTCATCTGTGTTTTTTTGGTAGTACAACTGTACATTATTAAGTACATTATCAAAGCATTATATTAACACTTAAAATTAAATAAGTATGTTATAATGCAAAAATGTAAATCCTATGCACATTTTGTTTGTAAATTTGTTGTTAAAATATCACTCATCTTTTTTCCTACTGTGCAAACCCACTAGTAAAATATTAAATATGTCACATGTTAAGCAACAACTTGAACCCCTTTAATTTGATTTAATTTGTCTCAGTAAGTATACACATAATCAATCACTTGACTATCAAACACACAGCCCCCCCACAACCCCAACCCCAATGCACAAATGGAAAGAAAATACAATAATTTGATGAACAATCAAACATGGACCTAAAATGACAAAAATATATAGGTACAAGCATATAAAATTATAGAAATAAAAATAAATACAAATACAGCAAAAACAAATATTTATATCTAACCCTTATAAATGTAATGATTATTTTCCTAAAAAATTATTTAAATATACTGTATATTTAAATCTTAATGTATATTATATACATTGAGATTTACACATTTCAACTCATTATCAAAATAATTCCATAAATGCATAATCTTTGATTGGTGGACAATATTGCACACACGTTAAAATGTTTAAAGCTGTTTTACTAATATTGAATTATTGTACTAACTCCACTACAGCCCACTATGTGTCAGGTTTCACCCTCAACAACGTGTGCCACGAAAGAAGGTGGAGGGACTTCCTTGTCAGCGTTGCTATGGTTACCTCCGATGACTTCTGCTGAAGTCCCTCCCTCCATGTTTGCTCCGTCAGTTCAACACTGCTGCTCAGCCAAATTCCTGCGCTCACAGACCAGCGACGCCACCTGTTAACAGTAAACTTTACAAGAAGCAGCTCAAACTGCTACAGGGCGACTCCACGAGTGTCTTTGGCTCAAACTCGACTTTTAATTTTGTGGTGCGTAGTTTAATTTAATCTCTTTAAAGCATTTTAGCTAACTATAGCGTCTGAAGTTGGAAGAGTGAGTTCGTAGCGTTTGTTTAGTTGCTGTTTGGGGATGTTACAGGAAGTGCAGAGACCAAACGTTAACCTAAACAAACAAAAAGTAGTTTCACACAATACGACATTGTCAAAGGTGCCTTTAATTGTCACGGGAAGTTTCCAAATATCGGTGAGGAGGCGTGTGTTTTATCTTGTTACACGTGTTTTGTGAAACTGCATCCTGTTTGCTCCGAGTCGCTGTTTGACCAGAAAAATATTTGTGGTTATTGTTGTTTCCGTCCTGCAAGCGTTGTTGGTTTATTTCTACATATTCTGATTATTGATAAGTACTTTAACTTGTGATGTGTAACTTTCTATCTATTGTGTAACACTTCAGTGACGTGTCATGCGATTATCTTAAATGAGGGGTATATTATTTGTTTAAAAAATATCAGATTACAAAAAGTATCATTCTTTTTTCACAGCAAACGAATAAATTGATCAGATTTAAAATTTAAAGTAGGTTTAAAAAAGTCATTTAAGCAGTTCTTTTCATCACAGCTGTCTTGATTAATTTAATACCCTCATGTATTTTAAAAAAACTTTTTGGATAAGTATTGGACTGTTGATCTAATTAATTTGTTACAGTAAAGTTAAACTTTAGCAAAAACTCTGCCTGTTCTGAGCTTCACTTAAATGTTGTGTTCATTTTGTTGAAATCTGGGGCTTTTTATAAATTAACCATTTGCTGTCAGTGGTTTGGGTTAAGGGTGGACAAAAAACAAGACACAATCTTTGATAAAACAACTGCTGTGGTTAAGAGTTTAGCATCATTTGTCTGTCTGTGGTTCTGACCACAGTGCTGCTAACTGCTGTAGCTTTAACAGCTGTTACATGTCAAACTAATACAGATAAGGTATGTATGCAAAGCAGTTAGCTCCAGCAATCAAATGTTGGATATTGGTAGTGATTATTTGTTTCAAATTGTCAGGTTAAGAATATAAACTTGCACTCACTTTAAGCACATTTGAGGGACAATTTTTGGACAGGATGCATCTTTCCAATGCTGATTAAGAGCTAGTCTAAAAGTTGTTAACTCTAGTCCAATTTTACAGCCCCACCTGTCTAACTAGACATACCAAATTAAAAGAGAGAAGTAATCTCTCTATATTGTCTGGTCAACAAGATTGTCTTATGCTGCTGCAACTAAGAATTCAGAAGTTGTACTCCCAGTTTGGCAGAAATGTAATGCTACAATAAGTCAGCTCTTTTGAGAGACTGTTTATGCATTACGTGATATTTTTCAATTGAAAGATCAGTCATCAAGCAAGAGCAGCACAAGTGTCAAAGTCGGGGGGGGTGTTAAAACAAAACGCATCACATTTTTCAAAATGAAATTCAATCTGCTTCTATTTTAAATTTCCTTGGTCAAGCTTAGGTGTTATGTCCTACTCACTTTGAATTGTTGACTTTTCCTGTGTGACTTCTCATGCTTGCAGGCTGAGCGTAACATTTCTAAAAGGAAATGTTTTTGAGTAAAGAATACTTAATTGTATTGCGTGTCCCACGCCTCTTGCCCTGTGACTGCTGAAGATAGGCATCAGCAACCCTTATAGATGAAGTTCATAAGATGTATGGATGGATGTACCTTTTTGACAAAAAATAAATAAATAAAAATCAGGATTCAGAATGACACAAAAACTTTGAGATGCTAGTTTAGAATAAAGATATTAATTTATAGATGCGTTGTTTTTGTTGAGAGGAAAAATGTTATACCAATACCAGCTTTTCCATTAGAGGAGTTCTTGTATTATGATCATGTTTCTTCTTTTTGATTACATGCATACCTTTAAAAAAAAATAAAACAAAAATTTGTTCATCATATCTACATTTGTATGGTTCGTCAGACATCTTCTGATGCTCATGAGTCGATCAAGCAATGTTATAAAGCACAAGTTGGAGGCATTCTTCCAAACCACTGCAGCCTGCAGAGCAGAGTCATACCAGTCAATAAACCACAACTTACTTTTCAGTTTTGAGTTTGTGTCGTATGTCATTAGTCTCAGCAGACATTGTCCCTGTGAGGACTACAAAAAGCTGTAACTATTTTAGGTTTTATTACAAAGTTGACAACGGTTTTCTCCATACATATATAATTACACTGTCTTGATCTGTGTACATTTGGAGTACTTGAAAATGATTACTTTTAAAAATGTTTTCTTGACGTCACAGTCATTTTACATTCGCCAGAGTCGTAAATGGCATAATATTATCATATATCACCTGTATTGAGTGGACAAGTGGCTGTAACTGAATACTCTTCTGTATCTCTCATAGGTTTCATCTGTTAATTAAAGAGGTGGTTGCTAAGAGATGACAATCAGTGACATTGGTGAAAGCCTCTGATGAACAGCAGCCTGAAGCTCGACTTCTCTTAGTTCACTTTCCTCTTTCCCTCTGTGGATAGCTCTCTCATGTGAAGGACGCTCACTGAGACCATGGCAGCTTTCACTGCTCCATGTACCAGCATCAACACCACAGACACCACTCTGTCCAAGACTGCAGGGCAAAGGCAAGGAAGCAGCATCAAAGCAAGCGGACGTGAGAGTGACCCGAGAAGGAGCAGGAACACAGATGAGGGACGGAACACTATTGTTGAGAAAACGCACGAGTTCTTCCAGATGTGTGACATCGAGAACAAGGGCTTCATCACCCGCCGAGACATGCAGGTGAGATTTCTAATCAGGAGGTTACAGCTACAGTTGCATTAAGTGAATATGATTTTTTGAAGAATGTTTTTGTTGTTGTTGCTGTTTTGATTATATCAGTTCATTGAAAAACTTTTTATTAGACTTCAACTTCACTTTTTAAATAAAAGTGGAATTCAATTGCTCTATAAAACACAAAACTGCAGTTCAAAAGGGCAAAAGATAATAAAAACTACACAAATACCTACTATTAACCATTGTAATAATGCATGATTACTTCAAACTCCTAATCAGTTCATTATCTGCTGTTTATGGAACACATTTAACCAGTATAAGGCATCACATTCATATTGGTCTGGCTCATTTTAACACTCCTCATTCATGTAGAATACAATGCAGTGATGTTCTGTACACTCATTAATGATGCTGTGCAGGACACGGATATGGCATGTGCACCTTACTCAAAGCAACATGAAAGAGACTAACACACAGAGGACCATGTAGGTGCTTTGTCATGCAACTCCTCCACTTGCATTATTGTGCAGATTCACTCGCCCATCGGATATTTGTCTAATACCTTTGATGAGGCTCTACAAGGCTCTTGCTTCAAGGAGAGTAAATACATGCAGGATCAGCTTTGATCTGTTGTAATGGATATAGAGTAGATAGTGATCTAAATATCAACAAGCAAACTGAAGGGCTGTTTAATTGTTCAGACCACTATTTGTCTGACCATTTGTATTAAAGTACACAAACTGTAGTTAAAAGCAGTGCTTGATGTTAAATATCTAAAAACCTGTAGTATGGCAACTTATGGCATGATGATGTCACGCATTTTTGTTGCATTTTCCCTACTTGTGTTTTACACCAGGATCCTTAGCAGGATAGCTTTACAAGTCTACCGTGTGTTGACATAAGGGATGTGTTTTGCACAGATAACACTTTACAAGAAGAGCTGATAGTCTTATGCGGACGCTATTCTTTTTTGTGTCCCAGCCCTGGATTATAAGAGTGGCTTCAGTCAACATTTTCAGCAGAGTAAACACTGATTGAGAAGCTGGTTACAAAGGCGTGGCTGTGTTGGCTATTCTTGACATTGGTCTAACAGTTTGTCATGGTCAGGTTTATAGGTGGGCTTCAATTGGTCGTATTAATTTGGGTAAACCTTGTTTAAAANAGACAGAAACACAGCAGAACACATGCACACACACACATACACACACACACTCACAACCATTAACAATTCAGAATTTCCAGTAACCTAATATGCAGATTTTTGCTGCTGTGGAAGAAATTCAGGAAGAACAGAACATTATAGACCAGGAATGTCAAAAATATTCAAAATTTTGAGTTTTTGAATGAGATAACAACCCTTCGAAATGTAGCAATCTAATGTGAAAGCTTTTAAATATTTAATATAAAAACATAATTTGTATAGTTTAAAAAGTACAGATTCAAAGTAAAAACAGTGACTGATTTAACTCCAGGAACAAAGTTTAAAACTGGAAGCACAAGAGAGCAAATCAAAAACCCAAACCCACCAAGTAACAGCAAAGACAGGGCTTCTAATCAAACAGCTGTCCACATGAAGAGCAGCATCCTGGTCATGAAATGTCTCTGATCAGAGCCACAGAGTACCAAGAGATGATTAAAGTGGTACAGATGTCCTTGACCACACACTTCCTCATGCTTTGAGATGGTGAGCAGAATTAGACTCTCCAAGTGTGATGTCAGTTCTTCCAGTGCTTTAAACCAGAGAACTGGCTGTTAGCTTTTTTCTCTTTGCCTCGCAAGTTTCACCTCTCCACAGGAGAGATGATTTTAGATATTTAAGAAATTGTATTTCATCATATTTAGCTAGTTTTAGTTCCTTTTTCAGAATACTTGTTTTAATTTTTAAGTTTTCCTTGAAACTTTATACAAAATTGTTTTTGTTGTTGTTGATTGTTTGTTCTTTGTAGGGATTATTTTCATAATCAACCATTAAAATATACATTTCCACAGAAGCCAAGCAGATGAAAAATCATTCCAACATGCAGGCTTTGCTTTTCACACCCATTTCACGGACCTTAAATGAAACTTTAGGAAACCTCATGGATGTTCCACACGTGTTGTGGCCCTTGAGCTTTAATGCTCTCCTTTTTTATGTTGATTTGCAGCAAACAGATGCATGCACGGCACGCAAGGCAGTGCTCCAGATGAATTTTCAGGGCCAGATGTGTTTACACTGGGGGATGCTAAATCCTGTACATATTTCTTGCATGAGTGAAATAGACAATTATTTGGCATAATCCTATCATTGGTAGAAGAGTTATGATTTGCTGGTGAAGGTTCTCAGTCATCCAGGTCATGATAATCCAAAAAAGGGTTTTAAATAAAGGCAACTGGACTTATTTGGTTCTTTGGAGATGTTTCGCTGCTCATCCGAGTAGCTTTGTCAATTCTGTCTATAGTAAAGGAGAGAGAATCATATAAGCACAGTTTATAAGATTCTCTCTCCTTTACAGAATTGACAAAGCTACTCGGATGAGCAGCGAAACCTCTTCAAAAAACCAAATAAGTCCAGTTGCCTTTATTTAAAACCCTTTTTTGGAAGAGTTATGATTGCATTTTTTATTTAATACTCACTGATAAACATCAAATTCAGTGAAAGGATAAAAAGTAAAATTACAAATAAGTTATAATATTTAAATTTCAAGATGATGAAACATTGCCACCTTGTTTTTATTTGGGATGAACATATTTTCATTAGTAAACATATCCTATACTGCCCTCATCTGTGTTTTTTTGGTAGTACAACTGTACATTATTAAGTACATTATCAAAGCATTATATTAACACTTAAAATTAAATAAGTATGTTATAATGCAAAAATGTAAATCCTATGCACATTTTGTTTGTAAATTTGTTGTTAAAATATCACTCATCTTTTTTCCTACTGTGCAAACCCACTAGTAAAATATTAAATATGTCACATGTTAAGCAACAACTTGAACCCCTTTAATTTGATTTAATTTGTCTCAGTAAGTATACACATAATCAATCACTTGACTATCAAACACACAGCCCCCCCACAACCCCAACCCCAATGCACAAATGGAAAGAAAATACAATAATTTGATGAACAATCAAACATGGACCTAAAATGACAAAAATATATAGGTACAAGCATATAAAATTATAGAAATAAAAATAAATACAAATACAGCAAAAACAAATATTTATATCTAACCCTTATAAATGTAATGATTATTTTCCTAAAAAATTATTTAAATATACTGTATATTTAAATCTTAATGTATATTATATACATTGAGATTTACACATTTCAACTCATTATCAAAATAATTCCATAAATGCATAATCTTTGATTGGTGGACAATATTGCACACACGTTAAAATGTTTAAAGCTGTTTTACTAATATTGAATTATTGTACTAACTCCACTACAGCCCACTATGTGTCAGGTTTCACCCTCAACAACGTGTGCCACGAAAGAAGGTGGAGGGACTTCCTTGTCAGCGTTGCTATGGTTACCTCCGATGACTTCTGCTGAAGTCCCTCCCTCCATGTTTGCTCCGTCAGTTCAACACTGCTGCTCAGCCAAATTCCTGCGCTCACAGACCAGCGACGCCACCTGTTAACAGTAAACTTTACAAGAAGCAGCTCAAACTGCTACAGGGCGACTCCACGAGTGTCTTTGGCTCAAACTCGACTTTTAATTTTGTGGTGCGTAGTTTAATTTAATCTCTTTAAAGCATTTTAGCTAACTATAGCGTCTGAAGTTGGAAGAGTGAGTTCGTAGCGTTTGTTTAGTTGCTGTTTGGGGATGTTACAGGAAGTGCAGAGACCAAACGTTAACCTAAACAAACAAAAAGTAGTTTCACACAATACGACATTGTCAAAGGTGCCTTTAATTGTCACGGGAAGTTTCCAAATATCGGTGAGGAGGCGTGTGTTTTATCTTGTTACACGTGTTTTGTGAAACTGCATCCTGTTTGCTCCGAGTCGCTGTTTGACCAGAAAAATATTTGTGGTTATTGTTGTTTCCGTCCTGCAAGCGTTGTTGGTTTATTTCTACATATTCTGATTATTGATAAGTACTTTAACTTGTGATGTGTAACTTTCTATCTATTGTGTAACACTTCAGTGACGTGTCATGCGATTATCTTAAATGAGGGGTATATTATTTGTTTAAAAAATATCAGATTACAAAAAGTATCATTCTTTTTTCACAGCAAACGAATAAATTGATCAGATTTAAAATTTAAAGTAGGTTTAAAAAAGTCATTTAAGCAGTTCTTTTCATCACAGCTGTCTTGATTAATTTAATACCCTCATGTATTTTAAAAAAACTTTTTGGATAAGTATTGGACTGTTGATCTAATTAATTTGTTACAGTAAAGTTAAACTTTAGCAAAAACTCTGCCTGTTCTGAGCTTCACTTAAATGTTGTGTTCATTTTGTTGAAATCTGGGGCTTTTTATAAATTAACCATTTGCTGTCAGTGGTTTGGGTTAAGGGTGGACAAAAAACAAGACACAATCTTTGATAAAACAACTGCTGTGGTTAAGAGTTTAGCATCATTTGTCTGTCTGTGGTTCTGACCACAGTGCTGCTAACTGCTGTAGCTTTAACAGCTGTTACATGTCAAACTAATACAGATAAGGTATGTATGCAAAGCAGTTAGCTCCAGCAATCAAATGTTGGATATTGGTAGTGATTATTTGTTTCAAATTGTCAGGTTAAGAATATAAACTTGCACTCACTTTAAGCACATTTGAGGGACAATTTTTGGACAGGATGCATCTTTCCAATGCTGATTAAGAGCTAGTCTAAAAGTTGTTAACTCTAGTCCAATTTTACAGCCCCACCTGTCTAACTAGACATACCAAATTAAAAGAGAGAAGTAATCTCTCTATATTGTCTGGTCAACAAGATTGTCTTATGCTGCTGCAACTAAGAATTCAGAAGTTGTACTCCCAGTTTGGCAGAAATGTAATGCTACAATAAGTCAGCTCTTTTGAGAGACTGTTTATGCATTACGTGATATTTTTCAATTGAAAGATCAGTCATCAAGCAAGAGCAGCACAAGTGTCAAAGTCGGGGGGGGTGTTAAAACAAAACGCATCACATTTTTCAAAATGAAATTCAATCTGCTTCTATTTTAAATTTCCTTGGTCAAGCTTAGGTGTTATGTCCTACTCACTTTGAATTGTTGACTTTTCCTGTGTGACTTCTCATGCTTGCAGGCTGAGCGTAACATTTCTAAAAGGAAATGTTTTTGAGTAAAGAATACTTAATTGTATTGCGTGTCCCACGCCTCTTGCCCTGTGACTGCTGAAGATAGGCATCAGCAACCCTTATAGATGAAGTTCATAAGATGTATGGATGGATGTACCTTTTTGACAAAAAATAAATAAATAAAAATCAGGATTCAGAATGACACAAAAACTTTGAGATGCTAGTTTAGAATAAAGATATTAATTTATAGATGCGTTGTTTTTGTTGAGAGGAAAAATGTTATACCAATACCAGCTTTTCCATTAGAGGAGTTCTTGTATTATGATCATGTTTCTTCTTTTTGATTACATGCATACCTTTAAAAAAAAATAAAACAAAAATTTGTTCATCATATCTACATTTGTATGGTTCGTCAGACATCTTCTGATGCTCATGAGTCGATCAAGCAATGTTATAAAGCACAAGTTGGAGGCATTCTTCCAAACCACTGCAGCCTGCAGAGCAGAGTCATACCAGTCAATAAACCACAACTTACTTTTCAGTTTTGAGTTTGTGTCGTATGTCATTAGTCTCAGCAGACATTGTCCCTGTGAGGACTACAAAAAGCTGTAACTATTTTAGGTTTTATTACAAAGTTGACAACGGTTTTCTCCATACATATATAATTACACTGTCTTGATCTGTGTACATTTGGAGTACTTGAAAATGATTACTTTTAAAAATGTTTTCTTGACGTCACAGTCATTTTACATTCGCCAGAGTCGTAAATGGCATAATATTATCATATATCACCTGTATTGAGTGGACAAGTGGCTGTAACTGAATACTCTTCTGTATCTCTCATAGGTTTCATCTGTTAATTAAAGAGGTGGTTGCTAAGAGATGACAATCAGTGACATTGGTGAAAGCCTCTGATGAACAGCAGCCTGAAGCTCGACTTCTCTTAGTTCACTTTCCTCTTTCCCTCTGTGGATAGCTCTCTCATGTGAAGGACGCTCACTGAGACCATGGCAGCTTTCACTGCTCCATGTACCAGCATCAACACCACAGACACCACTCTGTCCAAGACTGCAGGGCAAAGGCAAGGAAGCAGCATCAAAGCAAGCGGACGTGAGAGTGACCCGAGAAGGAGCAGGAACACAGATGAGGGACGGAACACTATTGTTGAGAAAACGCACGAGTTCTTCCAGATGTGTGACATCGAGAACAAGGGCTTCATCACCCGCCGAGACATGCAGGTGAGATTTCTAATCAGGAGGTTACAGCTACAGTTGCATTAAGTGAATATGATTTTTTGAAGAATGTTTTTGTTGTTGTTGCTGTTTTGATTATATCAGTTCATTGAAAAACTTTTTATTAGACTTCAACTTCACTTTTTAAATAAAAGTGGAATTCAATTGCTCTATAAAACACAAAACTGCAGTTCAAAAGGGCAAAAGATAATAAAAACTACACAAATACCTACTATTAACCATTGTAATAATGCATGATTACTTCAAACTCCTAATCAGTTCATTATCTGCTGTTTATGGAACACATTTAACCAGTATAAGGCATCACATTCATATTGGTCTGG
This sequence comes from Callopanchax toddi, assembly GCA_006937965.1. NCBI lineage: Eukaryota > Metazoa > Chordata > Actinopteri > Cyprinodontiformes > Nothobranchiidae > Callopanchax > Callopanchax toddi. Next base: position 560,923 of record SSNR01000221.1, on the reverse strand, counting down.
CTCATTTTAACACTCCTCATTCATGTAGAATACAATGCAGTGATGTTCTGTACACTCATTAATGATGCTGTGCAGGACACGGATATGGCATGTGCACCTTACTCAAAGCAACATGAAAGAGACTAACACACAGAGGACCATGTAGGTGCTTTGTCATGCAACTCCTCCACTTGCATTATTGTGCAGATTCACTCGCCCATCGGATATTTGTCTAATACCTTTGATGAGGCTCTACAAGGCTCTTGCTTCAAGGAGAGTAAATACATGCAGGATCAGCTTTGATCTGTTGTAATGGATATAGAGTAGATAGTGATCTAAATATCAACAAGCAAACTGAAGGGCTGTTTAATTGTTCAGACCACTATTTGTCTGACCATTTGTATTAAAGTACACAAACTGTAGTTAAAAGCAGTGCTTGATGTTAAATATCTAAAAACCTGTAGTATGGCAACTTATGGCATGATGATGTCACGCATTTTTGTTGCATTTTCCCTACTTGTGTTTTACACCAGGATCCTTAGCAGGATAGCTTTACAAGTCTACCGTGTGTTGACATAAGGGATGTGTTTTGCACAGATAACACTTTACAAGAAGAGCTGATAGTCTTATGCGGACGCTATTCTTTTTTGTGTCCCAGCCCTGGATTATAAGAGTGGCTTCAGTCAACATTTTCAGCAGAGTAAACACTGATTGAGAAGCTGGTTACAAAGGCGTGGCTGTGTTGGCTATTCTTGACATTGGTCTAACAGTTTGTCATGGTCAGGTTTATAGGTGGGCTTCAATTGGTCGTATTAATTTGGGTAAACCTTGTTTAAAAGCAGACAACTCAAATGAAAAAACCCATGTGTAGAAAAATATATTTTTTTAAAGAATGGGTTTTTATTTGTATAGCTCTTTTCAAGGCAACCAAACACAGATGACCTATTATTTAAACACACACTCACTAACCTTGTAGCAAATACTTAAAAGTTTAATTTGCATCTAACTGGCACTAATACAAAAAAGATTTTCTGTCTTCAAAAACGAATAAGAAGAGGGCCATGTTGAGAAATATGTTTATATCACTGCAGTTACATTTTTTAAAATAATTTGGAAGTCAATTATAGTATAGTATTTTCATTTTTTTTTTTGCAGTTTTGCAACCAGTGTTCTGCAAAATACACTATGTTAGATGCTCATCAGTTTCATTGTCTGATTGTCCTCTTTAAGATACAGCATGCATTTTTAGCAGTAACAGATCTGGTGTGCATGTTTGTTCAAGATCCTCCAGTTAAGATTATAACTTGTGAGTCTGATTTTGTCTAATTTTGTTTTGTGAAGTTCAAATGTATGTAGTAGTAGTAAACACTAGCTGTCCTGACTGAAGCCACTGCACAACATACTCACGTGGTAGTTGTTATAGCTACAGTATTGTTGGTGTCCTTGAAAGTTTGTTTAAAAGCAGATCTATTTGTGTCTTATTTAACAGAGATTGAATGGAGAGCTTCCTCTTTGTGCAGAGGAGTTGGAGAATGTGTTTGATACCCTCGATGCTGACAGCAATGGATACCTTACCCTCGACGAGTTCTCCTCAGGCTTTAGTATGTTTCTGTCCCACTTCAGCTTTAAACATTCCCACTGCAATACTCTATTTTTTTCAATACACTAAGCTTTTAATTTTTTTTAGGTGCCTTCTTGTTTGGGAGGAGGATTTCTGTAGATGAAGGTATGGGGGAGAAAAGTGCCAGTAAGAGCCTTCCAGAAGTCCTTTATCAGTCCCAGTGGGAGGAGGGCCTGGCAAGAGAAGACAAAGATGATGAAGAAAAACACTTCTGCTTGCTTATGGAGAGGCTTGGTGCAAACAGCATCTTTGAAAAGTGAGTACTCTGTGTGCATGTTTGTGATGTAGAATCTATTAGATCTAGGCAGTATCTCACTTTAATTCTGCAATAGAACCAGCTCTGCAAACTGTTGAGAGTCAAATATTTTTACTGAAAAATAAACTTTCTCCAATACCTTTCTGAAGAATCAGTTTAAAAAAATCTGCTAGCTTTAAAATAATTTGTTTTAAAAAATACACTTAAACAGGATTACATTTTAAACTCAGAAATAAATTAGTAAATATAAAATTAGCCAAAAAGAGCCTCATCTGAGTATTTAATGTCAAACCATTCTGAATTTGTCTTTACACTTTATCAGGAGTTGGCTGCTTCTGCGGCTGTTGTTGCTACATTAGAGAAAAAAAAAAACAGCATCTCCTGAAATGACCGTGCTTGCAAAGATTCACCTTTAACAAAAAAGTCAATAAAAGAGCAGTACTGGAGGTGGATGCTGTGTTTAAACATTGTATTGACTTTCTTTGCCTAGTATGACCTGAAGAGAGAGGATGACATTTTTGATCACATCAGTTTGTGCTGCATAAATTGATATCCTCTTTGACCAGACTTTAAAGAAAGTATCATGGCTTTTTGTGACTTTTACCTAGCTTTAATACACAGTGGTGTTTGGTTACTTGCATGAACAGATATAATATAAATAAAAAATGTTCACATTCTGCAATACTTGGTCATTGATTTTAAACTAATCAAGAGTTTTAATTTAAGTTTTCTGAATATTTTTAAGATTAATTGATTACAGTGTAGCTTTTAGATTGAGATTTTTGTTATATTCAGTATTTATTTAATTCTAACGATTGACACAACTCATTTATATTTTTGTTTAACATTGTTCTAAAATTCTCTAATAAACCAATGACTATTAAATGACTCCTGAATGTACTCAAATTTAGTACATTCCATCATATTGTGTTGAACAATAAAAAAAATAATCTAAAAATTTTTTTAATTCCATTTAGTGAAACATAATTTTTTGTAAATAATTAAAATTTTTGATGAGTTTTTATGTTCTAGATGTGCGTGATGTTTTCCCTTTTTAAATTATTTTAATCATACAATAATTTTCTGCCTGGTCTTGTGTTTTTCACACATGGTTTAAGTGCTTTTACACTTGTGGTGTGTGTGTGTGTGTGTGTGTGTGTGTGTGTGTGTGTGTGTGTGTGTGTGTGTCATCGTTGATATTTAGTAAATGTGTGGTGTGTGGAATTTTCCTCTGCACAAACTCAACTATATCTAACAATATTTCTAAATTATGTAGACATATTTTATATGTGAAATCTAAAAACTACTGATAATTTTTTTACATTTGTTTACACTCACTTCCCAACACATCAGTCCTGCTGAAGTGCGCAGTTTGTGGGCTCAGCTGCGCAGAGATGAACCACATCTTCTGTCAAATTTTGAGCACTTCCTGGCCAGAGTGACAACACAGATCACAGAGGCCAACCAGGAGAAAAAGGAGATGGAAAGTGCTCTCAAAAGGTTTGTGGGCCTGTTTGTAAATGTCGTTTTGTTAATGTGGGAAGTTTTTAACTTTATTAGTGATTTACAACATTTACTGGTCATTTTGAATAATGTTTCCTGACATATGCACATTAATTAAATGCAATTTCTGTGAAGTCATTGTTAGGTTTCATGCTTACTTTCTTTGCTTCCTTCTTTTTTCAACAAATTTGTTTACATACATAGCACGTTACTCTGCCTGAACGTTACAGGAAAGCTGCAACACACGATGATGAAATCCAGCGTCTTTATGAAGAAATGGAGCAGCAAATCAAGAATGAAAAGGACAGAATTGTACTGCAGGTATAAATCAGTCACTGATGTTTCCCTAAGAACAAAAAATCTTTCTGTACTTTGTCAAATCCTTAAATTCCCATCTAATCATTCTTACTGGTACTTTCTCATGTTGCAACTTTTGAAAACTGTGCTCTAGGACTATGAGCGATTTTTGTCTCAGAGTAAAGACCTAGAGCTGCAGCTGTCCAGTAAGGAGAATGAACTTGAACAACTCTTCCAAAAACAGAGACGGGTGAGTGGGAACATTTAGACTAACTCTCCCAGGATTCACTGTTTTATCTGCAGCTGAAACGAAAGACAAAGCCAGGACAGACCTTGTCTCATCCGAGATCTTTTAAATAAACTGGGCTGTCTCAGCAGTAAAACTCATGAGACACATTAAACAGGATGATAAATGACAGAAGGCTGTAAAAAATGTAATAAAGTGATTTAAGATCTTTTAAACATCAACACACTCATTAAACACCATATAATACAATGATGGATGTGCTCCCAGTACTGCTTTAAAGAAATCTGTCTTCTTATGTCGTAGAATCAAATTCTACTTTGTTTAGTTGTTTAAAGGAAATTATGTCATTTTATAATCTGATGATAAATGGCAACATTTAGTGTTTTTGTGTGTTTTAATGACCAGGAGATGATTTTGTTTATTTCTAGGACCATTATAGAATATTACCTACGTATTGTCACAGTAAAGCAGATGTAAAAGTTGGTTAAAGACAGTTGTGGTATGTTATAAATTTCTTTCTATCACCAGTCATGTAAACCAATCAGAACTTTTCCATTAGGCTTTTTTGCAGCTTGGGGTAATATATCCAATAGATGTCTTATTATGTATTCTACTGCTTCTGTTTTTACAAGATTGCACTTTGGATATCAAATCAATTTGAAGAGTTGGAATAATTTGTGTTCAGAACATCAAAGACTTTCTACCCTTTTATGTTCCTTATTAACTAATTAATTTATCAGTAGCTTACAGTGTTTGAACAGAACAGCCATACACTGGTGTTCAGGCCCTTGCAGCTTAAAATGTATTTATCAAGGTGATGCTAATTCTTGTAACCGCTGTACTTTTATGAAGATCTGTAAATTTAGGTCAGATAGATCAATCAATCACACAATTTTGGCATTAAAAAAAACTAACTAAACATCTCAAAATAGTAGTTGATAGACAAATGGGTGATGTCATGGCTAACATTTTTTGTGTATAGCAGTGATGGATTATTCTGGTGTTATTCTGCTGTTTTCTTCCTTTGTTTCATTGTTTTTAACCACATTTTTTTTATTTCTAGTTGGAGTCCCAGTGCCAGGAGCTTCATAGTGAACAACATGTGACCAAAGTGGAGAATGTTAAGCTGAAGCAGACAAATGATGAGTTAGCTCGAGAGCTGGAACACGTCAGCCAAGAGCTGATACTGACCCAGGAGCAGCTGAGTCTACTGCAAGAACAGTCCACACAACTTCATGAAGAGAAAGAGATGTGAGTTATCACTGACTTTAATCAAACATTTTTTGATCAAAAATCGAGCCTGTAGTCTATACTTGTCTATACTTGTTTGTCTATACTTGTTTGTCTATACTTGTTTGCCTGTAAAAGCTGCAGCATCTTTGAATGCAGGTCATTTCTGTTCTCATTGAGGAGTACATTATTATAAGGATTTTCAGGGTAATGTCATGTTTTACTATATGTTTATGTATTTGTCATACACTTTTAATGCAAAGCATCTTACCAATGAGAATGTAACAAAGAAGTTACCATTGAGGCTAACAATAAACTACTTATAGGGAAGAACACTAGTCAGGCTATGCCAGAGGTGACGGGGATGACAGTGTACAAATAGAGTACAAACATAGAGGGAAGTTCACAAAGAACTGTAGAGTAGGGGAAGGGAAGTGCAGGGTAGATGCTAGTTTAGAAGATGCTTTCTGCAGAGCTGGGTCATCAGGGGTTTCTTGAAGGTAGACGGGGATGCCCCCTGTTCAGGTAGCGCTTGGTAGGTCATTCCATCATTGTGAAATAACACCTGAAAGGAGTCTGGATTGTCATGAGTGTGGTGTAGGCACTGCTAGCCGACAATCCTTTGATGACCTGAGTGACCCAAGTGGCAATGAAAGCTTTATCAGAGGATTCAAGTAGATGGGAGTCGTTCCATTCAGGACTTTAGGCTACATTCGGTGATTTGAATTTGATGTGAGAAGCTAAGGTTACTAAGAGTTAGATTTCTGTGATTTGTTAGGATGGTGTTTTTTTAAGGCCAATTCATACTCCACAAGAAGAAAGAACATTGTTCTCGCTAGGGGTCTCAGAGAACAAAGATGACATCATTTTATTTTTGCAGCCCCAGTTCGACAGCGTTAACGACTTGTTCTTGTACACATCAACTGAGCAGAACTTTTTTCTACAGGACTTCCAAGAACAACTGCTGTGATTGGTCAGAAAGGAAGAACGAGCGTGGTTAGTGCAGTTAGCGGTTGACGTTGTACGTTGATGTAACTTTTCTCCGGTGCCTGCTGTACTGCTTTGTGCGGATGGACTTGAGGAGGCATATGGGTCTGGATTGACTGGCGCAAACCCTCGCGGCCCGCACTGGTCCCGGACCATTGGTGGACCAGTGCTCGCCGTGAGGGTTTGCTCCTCGATCCAGACCTGTATTCTTCCTCAGGTCTCTGCTGGTCTGGGACCAGCGAGGATGGATCGTTTTAATCTGCACACACACACACACACACACACACACACCCTCCTTCCACACACACACACACACACACACACACACACACACACACACACACACACACACACACACACACACACACACACACCCACACACCTGATACACACACCTGTATGACACATCGCTGAAGGAGTTTGGCCGCTGAGTTCTCGGTGAGTATGAATGATCCCTGCCGAAACAAACGTTTTTCTTGGTCTCGGAGCTCCCCCCAGCGAGAACAAAGTTCTTGCTTCTCATGGAGTATGAATTGGCCTTTTCACTGTCTAAAATTATTCCCTTTACATTCACTCTTATAGTGCTATGCCAACTTAAAAAGGTCATGAGATTGTTTGTCATAAGCGTAACCACAAAACAAACAAATATAGTCATGATTTTTAATTGTTGTTGAACTCAGGGAAATTTACAGACTGACTGAAGGACTGCAGAGGGAGCGAGCAAGCCTTCTCAAACAGCTGGACCTGTTGAGGTATGGATCAGTTACATCAGTAAGTGGCTGCTTTGATGGGAAAATTATTTAATTTTAAGAAATCCTGTACTGGATAATGATGCTGCTGTTACTTTAATTGATTTCTGTTGCAGTCTCTTGCACATTCAATTAATACATAATTTTGTTAAAGGGGAAAAAAACCCTAGACAAAGTGAGTGTTAGGGTTGCTGCTTCCTTTAGTGGCTTAAATTTGTTATAAAATGGCTCCAAGTCGGCACAGTAATGATGTGGAAAATGGATTACCATTCTATGTGCTGATTCATCTCATATAACAGTGTGGTGATCCAGCACAAAGCAGATGGATCAATTTCTATGCTTCATGTCATTTTGATCATTTTACACACTTTCTTGCCCTTCAGCTTTTGTGCTTCAGTACATTTAGTTTAATTAAATATTAGATACCTGGAAATGCCTTGGCTTCCATTTTAAACCATAATATGACTGAATAAGGGGATACAGTTCTTGCAGAACATAATATCCATCTGACGAGGACTGTAAATCACTACTGTCGTTTTATCTCCTGCAGCTTTTAATTTCCCAGTGAAAGGATGCATTGGTATTCATTTTGATGTTGACGTTTTATCATTCAGCTGGTTCATGTTTCTGAACATGCAGCCAAAACAATTAAATACAATTTTTATGACTAAGATCATTAGTCTTTGCTTGTTAAGTCAGTCACCTGATCAAGACAAAATGCAAAGATGTCACAACAAGCAAGGCTGTCTTCTCACATTCTTGTGTAAAACACCCCCCTCTGCTGTTAAGGATTTTTATAAGCCCATAACTGCTCATCAAAGAGACAAAAAGATCAAAGGATTCTGGAGAAGCTCAGTCAGAAGACAGGTTTTTATACCATTAAACTATTTTCTTTTTATGAAGTAAATTGACACATAAACCTTGTGCCCCACATGTTGCACACATTTTGACTTACCATTAGATTGACACAAGGAAAGCAGAGACTTCTCAGTTTACAGTTTTATCATTTCATTCCTCCTTGCATCACTATCTCACACTCTTGCTGGAGGAGATGTAAAAAAGCAAAGTGAGTTAGGGAAACAAGAGGCGTTAGCATAATGAAAAGCACCAGTGTGCTTAAGGCTTACTGTTTCAAACATGAACTGACTGCAAATACAGTAATTATTTAAGTTATGTAACTATGAATGCTCATTTTATATAAGCTGTAAATTGGATATTGATGAATACAAAACTGAGATAAAGAACATACTAGTGACCATTTTGTTGCTTCTAATTATATCTGAGTGGAAGCCTAAACCTTCAGTGCTACCAAAAGCAGCAAAACATGTAAAACAAGCAATGCACTGATGGAATGTTTTTGGTGTCTGAAACGATTTTGAAAACCTCATTAATTCACTCTGTACCTTCTGTATCTTTTGTTTATTTTCTCCAGAGAAATGAACAAACATTTGCGAGATGAAAGAGACATGTGCTATCAGGTGAGTGTCTACCATGCATTCATTCTCTAAGGGATTAAAATGATCTACACGTGTTAGTTGTCATCTTTAAAAAATGTCTCATTTTTCAACTTCAAATAAACTCCTAAGCCATGTCAAAATGAATTACTTTGCAGAAACCAAGGAATTCCAAGAAAACGTCAAGTTTGACGCAGAAACTCCCTACAGATGGTGTGAAACACACAACGCCAGATGTCTTCAAAAGGTAATTTATATTTAACTGATTTAAATGTCACTATTATTTTTAAATGTCATTTGGAGTGCTGCAGGTAGTACAACATCATCACTGTCTTGTTCTGTAACGCAGTGAAGACGATGAGGAGCTGACCTCCATCTCTAACAGGAAGACCTTGGTTAATGGAGCATACCAGCCATCTGTCCCAGCAGAGAGAAGTGGACACCTCCGGAGGATCATCTCAATTGAGGAGGACCACCTCCCTTATTTGCTGAATGACTCTCAGGCCCAGAACCCTCTCCAAAATTATTCTGAAGAAGGGGAATCAGACAGTGAAGAAACTATAGACTATGTGATGAGTGATACTTACCAGTGGGCATCGCCAGCTCATCAGCAACAGTCAGTGGAAAGTGTGGAGGAACGTCCAATTCCAACATCTCCAAGGGTTCAGCCTGTTGGCAAGGAAACCAGCATAAATGTAAGGATGTAAACACTGACTGATGAACTATACAGTATGTGTGGCAGGCAGTTGTAATTGTGTGAATAAAATAATAAAAATCTGTCCCACACAAATAATTGCCTTTAAAAAGTTCTCCCATTATTATTCATGTCTTGTATAATTTGTATTGGTTTAGGAAGAAAATGGTCCTTCAGCTCCAGATCGCCTCTTCAAGATCGTCCTGGTGGGAAACTCCAGTGTTGGAAAAACTTCACTTCTTCAAAGATTTTGCGATGACCGTTTCCACCCTGGTACCTCTGCCACTGTGGGTATGTAGAGTGTTGCACACACAATATTACAACACGGCAAAGGCTATGTAGATGTTGCTACAGCTAGTATCTTATTAAGCTGTGATTTTTGGCAATTAGTTGGAGACACAAAATTGAAAGAAAATATGCTAATTTGTACTTGGAATCATACTAAATTGGTATATTTGCAAAATGTTTTATAAGTAGCTGGGTCACTTGGAGCATATGATGTAATTGAGAACAAATTGTAACATTTATGTGACATTTGTGTGAATTTTATTGTAAAATATACCCACCAAGCATCTTAATTATATCTCAATATGTTCACAGTTTATGTTCCCAAACTTGACTCTTGCATATTCTGACTCATGGATGCAAAAATGAGAACATAGTGTTTCAAATGCTAGAGGTGACTATTTTGAGAGCAAATATGTCATGTAAAGCTTTTTTAAAACATATATAAAGTTCAAACAAAACAAGAGCAGGACACTTCTAACTCACGACCTTCAGAAACTTCTAAATGGTGTATAAAATTCAAATTTTTAACAGCCATCCTAAGAGCTCTATAAAACAAGTAACTTGATTAATTTTCTATTTTTATGACATTTTTGCTTCTAATTAGAATCAAAATGTTATATTTTTCCTGTTTTTTAAACGCTGAGACACCCTGCACCTTCCCCTGAATAGCACATTGGGTATAACCTACTTCGTTTGGAAAAGAAAAGACTCATGTCAGTCAAAAACTGATGGTTTTGAGCTAAAGAAATTCAAGAAAAGTATGTATTTTTGAGATGAGCTGTTTAGCAACAAAGTGGCAATCAATTTTGAGTAAAAACAACACTGTTCCCATCTAAAGTGTATTTTAATACTTGAATGGTCAGTGTTCAGTGGCTTAATAAATGTAAAAAAAAACATTTACCCGAAAATAGTCCATCACACAATTCTTTCCAAATGTTTTGTGCATAAATAAAAATATGTTTGCTATTTCTTGCTTTTTACACTTCTTTTGCAGGCATAGACTACAGTGTAAAGACAATGACTGTGGATAACAGCCAGGTGGCGCTGCAGATGTGGGATACAGCAGGACAGGAGAGGTGAGGCTGCAGCACAACCATATAAAGAAAACCTGTCATATTTCTGATGTAATAAAAATAAAATTTCTTGTAGAAGCAGTGTTCCACATCAAAGTATAGAATGTTTAGGAGATAAGAGGTGGTGTTCTGTTTGTTTTAAATCCACTTTTTCTTGTTCCTCCTGCAGGTATCGAAGCATCACCAAGCAGTTTTTTCGCAAAGCTGATGGTGTGATTGTGATGTATGATATCACTGCTCAGGAGAGCTTCACAGCTGTCAGACTTTGGCTGACAAGTGTCAAGGTAACACAAGAACAGTCTCTGCTGCATGCATTTATATATGTTTAAGTTTTACTTTGTTTCATTACAGTTGTTACTTTAGTTTAAATACCAACTGTAAAGCAAACATTGACCCATATTGATCGGTTCTTTAACCCTACTGCTCTGAGATCAGCTTCATTAGATCTGTTATCATTCCTTCTCTTGCTTTACAGGAAAGTGCAGGTGAGGACATACCCATTATGCTCTTGGGAAACAAAACAGACAAAGAGATTCAAAGAGAAGTTCAGAAGGATGTGGGGGAAAGACTAGCCAAGGTTTGTTTTGTTTTAACCATGTGGATTACTGCTACCATGATGTAGTCTCATTTTTTGAGCTTTCACCAGATTTTCTCTTGCCAAATTTTCTTTTTGTAAATTTTATTTAAGGACTGTCAGATGACCTTCTATGAATGCAGTGCATGCTCAGGATTCAATGTAATGGAGTCTATGGTGTGTTTGGCCAGGTGAGGAAAAGTATCAGACTTTGTTTTTAAAATAAAAAGAAATTGAATTTGTTGAACTGGATATGAAACAGTTACTACATAAGAAGCAGTTAAATACAACTATCTGTACTGAAAAGGAAGATATTGAATAGTTAAATATTTGGTTTGTAAACTACAAATAATTAATTTTTTAGATTTGTTATCTTTTCCAAGTTAAAATATCAACATTTCCCTGTATTTTTAAGTGAAATTTTACATATAGTCTCTCTTTTGCATATAAAGTGCTAGCTTCTTTATTTTATTTTTCATAATCTCTCAGTGATTTTTATGGATGGGATAGTTTTTTTTTTTTCAAGGGACATTTTGTCTCCAGGAAGAGCAATCATAGATATAATCATTGTAATCATATATCAGATTCATTAAATGTGCAAGCGTACCACAGCAATGAACCAGATGCATCAGATTAGGAAGTACTGGTACTTATAAAGGGGTGCAGTCTACTTAATGCATGCATGTGTAGCGTAATATAACCTGTTTTTATTGTTATAATACGGACACACTTCTGCAAGGTTATTAGCTTAGTTTTGTCGGTTTTAATGCTAATCACTGTTAGCTACCTTCACTAACCTAATTGTTATGCAGGATACTTTAGGTTCTTGTGATTCAAAGGGAAGACCTACGTACGTTATATTTGGAAGTTATAACCCAGAAGCAGACTTAGACTACAGTTATTTTATTAAAGAAACAGATTGAACGAACAGACAGATATGAGGTAGATGGTGCATCTTAAGAGATTCTTCTGATGTTATTAAGCTGAGAGTTAATGACGAGAGCCCGTGAGATATTACATATCTCTAGGGAGTCTGAGCTAGTTAGGAGGGGAGCTGAGCCTAAGTTGACAGGAGTGTTATTTATCAAGAGCCTCGGTTTTACCAGATCGGAGTTGGTACCTGCTGAGACCGCTCCGGGATCACCTCGGCGTGGATTTGAGGTTTCGTCGGGAGGCTGTGAGAACCTGACGAAACCCGGTCTGGTCCCCGGTGACGTGAAGTTACCAAAGGCACGGAGGTGTCTGATGAGTCGGTCTAGCTGTTCCATGATCGGCTGGTGCAGAGGCTAAGCAGGTTCTTCCCCATGGCTGGCGGAACAGAAGCTGACGGATGGTGTCGAGCTTCGAGCCGGAGGAATGCCTCGACCGGTGGGGCTGGTGACCCACGAGCTCGGTCGGCGCCGGGGCTCACCGTGTAACGGAGAAAAACGGTGAGCCTGTTCTCTCGTTGTAGGCTGCACGAGAACTACTGGCTTCCAGGCAGGCAGTCTGACAGTGGAAACTTTTGGACGCGTGGCCCAATGGGAAGGAGTTACCAAGTCACGTGGTTCTCGTCATTAAGGACCCAGGAGACTTAGATGGATTATTAATATGCTTTAACCTTTTAGCAAAAGTAGCAACATAAAATAATACTGATGCAACATCAACATTCATGAATACTGGAAGAAAATGAATTAATCATATTAAGACATTTCTGGACAGTGGATTAAAGGTAGTGTCTTTTTAGAATGAGACATCAAAGAGTCTTTGAGTTTAATTATTAATTAAAGAAAGTCTTCTGAGTCTTCCGACACGACCGAGTCCTGGAAGGAATGTTGATTCAGGTTACAACATAATAAAAGAGTCATTTTAATCCAAGTTATTGGAAAAAAGATGAGTTATTGTATTGATGATCCAGAGGTCAGAATCCAGAGATAGTAACGCCTTTGCCGGCGCTACACATGCATGTTGCACTACATTACACTGTGCATTCCCAGTAAGACATTTTAATTAATTATTGTTATTTGTATGGGGACAATAATTAAATATAACATATACTGAACGTGACAACATTTATAGCCTTAGCTAATTAGCGATGCACATCTGTAGTAACAGAGCAGCTTTGAAAAATGTATTCTTAGAGAGAAATATAAGTGTGACTGACAAAAGGTAAATTTGACCACATTGTGTCCCGTTTCTTGTTTTATTATTTTTTTAAATCTTAATCTTTTTGGCCTTTCTGTGTTTCTTAGAATTCTGAAGGAGCAGGAGGACAGAGAGAAAGAGAAGACAGTCCAGCTGGTCAGTTCTCCCTCAAAGAAGAAATCCTGCTGCTGAGTGATGAACACTTAACCAAATGTAGCACTAACCTTTACCAAGTTATCAAATGTGTAAACACACGTGAGAACACATTATGATTGTCAGCACAACAGTTTTCATTTAATCTTTGACTTGATATCCACTGAATGAAAATGTCTTTCACATCTGACAGATGATATTTGCACTTTTCAAATACTTTTTAGAAGTTGTGACAGTATAAAGGTTTCAAATGAAGGAAATGAAAAAATAAATGTAAATAAAAACAGGAGATGTTGTGTCAAATTTAAACACTTTTATAATTTTAGTTTATAGATTATTTACTCAAACCATAAATTCTCAATTATTACAAATATTTATTCAACATTCCCAGCTCACTTACCTGCTTATTTGTGTTGTGTGATATAGATAATATCACATTAAATATTAAATAAATGTAAAGTGCTCTAGTTTTTAAATGTTTTTCTTTCACCATCTATAAAATAACACAAATGACTCCGTCTGTGCTTCAAACAATATTTGCATCATGTAAAGCTTTTGTTGGTCAGTTTTAACATTATGTTGATTCAGCTTGTAGTGTTATTTGATGTTTCTTCACCTGGTAAAGGAAGAAAATAAACAGGCAGCAATGCACAAAAGTACTTTTAGTGAACATATGATTATGAATCCTAGTGGTCGTATTTATAGTGAGATTTTTCTTTGTTATAATGCTGTAGTTTGTATTTGTTGGGAGATAAAGAAGAACTCATTCTGAGACCCTGGATATTTAATGAGATCATAAGCTCAGTTGTGTTGTAGCAGCCTAAAAAATTAATGATTGTTTCATTTGTTTTGATGCAAACTATTTAAGAATGCGGTTATTTTTTGTAAACTACATTTAGTTGTTTTGGTTAATATTAAAAAAAGAAACTTCTTTTTTAAAATTTTGGTCACAACTGGTGCTTTAACTACTGCTTGGATCTTTCACTGTGTTGACTTTATAAAATGTGAATTGAAATAAAATATTTGTCTAATGTAAAAAGTGAGAGTGGATCATCTTTTCTTGCACAGTGAAAGAAAACCTGATTGATCAGCACTGCAGTAGAGATGTTTACATTTTTCTGTTTAGTTGACAAAATATTGGCTTGCAGATTTTTTTTTAGACTTTTCTCATAATCCAGAGATGTTCTATTAATGCATGTATTGTACATAAATCATGTTGAGTGTAAGCTTCAACAGTACTGCTGTCTTGTTACCAACCTTGGAGCTGGTAAAATACACAGGATCAAAGAAATGATCAAAGTGTGTGTGGGTTCAAAAGATCACACTGCAAGCAACTATTATTTTGTTGGCTGTCACATCAATTAGAAGAAGACTCGATTTATTTTCTTTCATTGCTGCCAAGCACATGTGCAATGAGTTTAGTCATCAGACGTGTTGAATGCGTGGTGTTATTGTAGGTTTTTTCTTACTATGTGTTTGAGGCAGATAGTAAGAGATTCAACACTTCTGCAGATAATGTAAAGAACTTTATTAGAGGGGGCGGAATCCAAATGAACATTTTTTTAAAGTCACAATTATTCCAGTGTAAAATGATCTGGAATCCCATATTTGTTTAGTTTTCTCTAACCTGTATAGAGACTTGATTTCAAGCTAATCTCTTGGTACAGGACTAATTGCTCAGACTTGCGACTGTAATGTCATAAGACGTGTCCTCTCAGCATTGCTTAAGTTTAAAACTAAATCACTTAAAATATTTGTATGAAACTGAAGCGACAAGTTGAATTCACTGAGACAGAAATGGGAACACGAGCACTTGGTCAAGGCTTTTAGGATGGGGTAAGAATGTTACTGACCTGAAAACATCACAGCTCACACCGACACAAACACACATCACATACAGAGTTCAAACTGTGCAAAGTGAGAGCTTTCACACTTTATATTGCACACTCAAAAAACTATTGAGAACAGAAGCATACTTTTTGTATTGTATATTAGTTTGTGCTTGGCTGTGGTGTTCAGTTGCTGTTCGTTTTTTTCTATTGGTAATATCACACAGTTATTAACTAAACACTTTAAATCCAGTCATTCATTACAGTACATAATATCACAATCATATCTAAATGTATCTGTTAAATCTGCATTCTGTTATCTACCTGTAACAGAATGTTGTTAAAGCAATAAGTCATTAGAAATAGAACAACAGGTATTCATTCAATAAGGTCTCCACCTCTGTGAAAAAGTATTTTCTGCCTTGCATCAGTTTTTTTAGACTTACATGTTTCAGATCAGCAAGTAAATTTCAATCTCAGACAAAGATAAACTTGAGTAAATGCAGTTTTCTAATGATTTGATATCCTCGGGCAAGATACTGAACCACCAGCTGCCTTCAGGTCTCCCTGGGAAAAGACTTTCTTAATCTCAAAGGGAAATGACCTGATCAAATAAATAAATAAAAGCACCCCTCATGACACCCAGGTGTAATTACTGCCAGACCTGTACAATTAAGAAATCCCTTCAATTGAGTCTGTCTGCCAACATAAGATCTCAAAAAGCAACACGTCATGCTTTGCTCCTCAGATGACTCAAAACAAACGAACTCAGAACATCTACAGCACTGCAGGAATAAATAGGCTAAAGTTAAGGTCACAGGTCATGATTCAATAATAAGAGACGATGGCAAAAACAGCATCATGATTTTGATTTGGTCTCTTAAATTCAATTACCATTTGAGAAGTGCTTTCTGTGTTAACTCAGGTTATCTTTGATTCAAAAATTTGTTTGCTGCTCTGAAATATTTAACTGATGAAAAAAGAAGAAGAAATCAGTAATTTTTCACAAGACTGAGTTATTGTGGTAAACAAATGCTGAACAAACACATCACTCAGTTTCACATTTACACACATGTCAATAATCAGGAACATTCATCACTGATAGGAAATGTCTTTGACCAGTTTTGTGAATATTACATTCAGATTTGTTTTAACAGTCTGCAAAAGTGACATCCTCTTAATATTTAACAAAACGACACTATTAATAGAACTGGTGTGGCCACCTCTGTCTGCTCTTTGGCCTGTTCACTTCTTTTTCACCTCCTCTTGTCCCGCTGTGCATCTGTCCCCCATTCAAACTCAGCGGGGCACCACCGTCCACCCTAACGCATCTTGTAGTCATGAGATATTGCTGCTTCACATAGCTGCCCTTTGAAATCCAGTTCAAAAGTAAAGTCTAAGTCACGCTGTGGGTGAGTGGATGAAAAAAGAAAAAAGAGTTTCTGTTAAATTGAGACAACAATTGATCAAACACACAACAGTTTCATGGAGACCAGGGAGAGCAATCAGATGTTTCATTTTGACCTGACAGCTTGACGTGGTGCTAGATAAACAGAGTATTTGTGTCAGGCAACACGAGAAAACAAACACTGCTTCTCCATCCCTTAAGGGGAGGAGAGGACGCTGTCAAGGTCAACAGCAAAATCTGTTGTTTTTTCAAGTCAGTGCAGTCAGTGCAGCTGGCTGTTTGGCTGCTACGCAACTCTGAGAAAAAAAACAATCTGCAGAGGCCAGATCGAGGAGGGAATGAATATATGAGTGACTGGATAGATTATACTATAATATGCATTAATTACATTAGATGAAATACTCACAATATTTTTCTCGTTGGGCTTCATAGCAATGGTGCCAATAATTTCTTCTCCTCGTCGCACTGTTAAATAATCCTCCAGGTAAAACACAGTCTGCTTCCAGTGGGTGTATGGAGCATCTGGAGCTGGAATAGTTCCAGATGTTTAGTGATCAGTCATCAAATAATATTTTTAAAAATATATATATATATAAAAAAAGATTTATTAATGCAGGTAAATTCCATTTAAACTGATGCTCAGAGTGGTAAATACAGTATATCCCAGATCGATAGCAGGTGGGCTTTTTACAGCTGCAATCACAAAAAAACTGCTATTGCCTGCTATAAAAATCAAACTGTGGGTGATAATGTTCTGTTCCTCATTTCTGTGTGTTCATGTGTGTAGCAAACTCTGTATTGACAAATATTCAGCTACAATTTCATACTGTAGTAGCTGAGAGTCAACAACACCATAACATACTTCAAGTCTGAATAGATTGCACCAGATCAGGTAATCACGTATAATATTTGTTTCAAGAATTGAGCAAAATCTTTTATTTAAAACATGATTTAGATTTAAAAATGCAGTGGGTGATTCCTTTAAGAAATACATATAATTAATGGCTGGATTTACAGTTTATTGATGCTCATTTTCTTAGCAGATGCTTTTATTCAAAGCAACTTTACAATATTAACAATCAGGCATGTTGTGATCTGTGGGGGGAAAGTGATGTGCCTCTTTGTTTTCCACAACATGAAAACCCCAAATATTTCCCAAATAGATTACAAAAACATTAATGGAGGATCAGCATTAAAACAGAAAGTAAAATCAGACAGAAAATCCATAGGTAACCCTGAGATGTGATGGACCTCAGCACACCGATTACCCATCTTCCACTTTGGTTTCTCTGGGGTTTCTCAAACTTTATACTCAGCTGCTTTTTGTCTTTTCTTGAGATTTTCATTTGGAGCCCTATGCTTGAATCACTAAATCTTTTGGATATCTCTCCTTTTAGCTTAACATCTCAGTTCAGCTTATCAACTGGTTTGAGTCTCATAAGTCGAATGCTTTTGCTAAAAACAATGTGTCTCAAACACCACTAGAGGTCAC
Organism: Callopanchax toddi; assembly: GCA_006937965.1. Classification (NCBI taxonomy): domain Eukaryota; kingdom Metazoa; phylum Chordata; class Actinopteri; order Cyprinodontiformes; family Nothobranchiidae; genus Callopanchax; species Callopanchax toddi. The sequence continues at coordinate 542,965 of SSNR01000221.1, read as the reverse complement.
TCACATTCAGGCTTTGACTCTGCCACCTGCAAGTGATCTGAACCTAAAAACAATGTTGTAATAAATGCAAAAAAAAAAACAAACAAACAAAAAAAAGCTCTAACGCAAGCTAAATCAAATAGTGGCTGACAAAGACATGGCTTATTAGGGTCTTTTGAAGGTTCAAAAAAGGAGTAATACTCAAAGTAAAATGTCAGATATTCTGAAATTGTCATAACATTTCCAGCAAAGCAATTTTCTTAACATTGTAAATTCATAAACGTGTGAGAATAAAAGTGAAAACTTCCAGGATTAAAATCCTAAATTTACCAGAAAAAACTCAAATATTTATTGTGCTTGTGAAATAATAAATGTACAAGATAAAAGGCGAAAATTCATTGAAATGCAAGTAAATTTACAAGAAAGTTTTCTAAATATCCTCTAAGGTGTATGTTGTAAATTAAATGGAAGAACAAAGGAAAAACAAACCAAATTTAATTAAAAAAATTTAAATACTTAAATAAAAATAAAAAAGTGAGAAGACCTGGGCTAACATTTTGATTTTATTTTATTTTATTTTTTTATTTTACTACAATGTCCCTGATATGCTGTCATAAATCAGCAGCTCTTTTGTCTATGTCTGATATGAAGCACAGTAAATGTCTGAAATAGCAAAAATGGTTCATTCGTTTTATTGTGAGGTAAAAACTCCCAGTGTCTAAATGTCTACAGAATGTGGGTCCTTGGCAGCAAAAGTTAAAATGTCGGTACAGCATTATTATTTGGAGTACTTATTTGAGATCATAATTGCCTTTTGCTTATTTGCTCAGGATCTTAATTCATAGTCCTCCTGTTCACTGCAGCTCTAAGCTGCTTGCAATCCAGACCAGTACACATCCCATGAAAAAAGGAGAATGTGTATGAGATCTTACCTGTGGAGAACCCAGTCTTCTTGTGACACTTTGTGAACTCAATGTTGAAATAAGTAACTAGTGCATGGATGTAGTCGTTCCTCTGGATTTGTAGGCAGAAAGCTGAGCTGAATGACAGGTCCTCAGGCTTTACTGTGTAAATGTCCACCTCCTGAAGAAGTAGAGAAAACAACATGTTATTTGATTAACTTTTTAAATGCAAACTTCAGTGATGAATCAGTAGAAGGAAAAGTCAAATTTCAGTTGAAATCACTTGCATTGAGTGATGAATGCAAGTGTGTCTTAGAGAAGGAAGTGACACTTGTGCAGGTTGGATGAAGAGGCTGTTGTCATGTCAGGACTTTTACTCATGTTAGTATTTAGGTGTTTTTTTTTTAGGATCTATTCTGTAACTAAAATCTGCAAAGGACTCCTAGTTATATTTGGTCATGTTCATAAAACATCCCCTTCCACATTCTGGTTTATTGTTTTGCGAATGACACCAGATCATCAACTCATCACGTGAGGAAAAAAAGAGACTGCAGTTCAACTGAAACATCTGCAGCACAGCGATCACACAGGTAGTGCTGTCATGACTCATGATCCTGACTTATTTATTTTAAGAGATTTATTTTTAACTTGCTCACACTTTTTTTGCTTTGGTGGTAAATTCTCAGTCCTGTTTCAAGTTTACTCCTCCTTGAACCGTCACCTTATCGAGGTGGAGGAGTTTGAGTGCCCTAACGATCCTAGGAGCTATGTTGTCTGGGGCACTTGTGCCCCTGGTAGGGTCACCCATGGCAAATTGGTCCTAGGGGAGGGGTGAGACAAAGAACGGTTCAGAAGACCCTTCATGGAGAAGCAATCTAAGAGCCAGTGTACCCGGCCCGGAGGGTTACCGGGGTCTCACCCTGGAGCCAGGCCTGGGGTTGGGGCCCGTGGACGAGCGCCTGGTGGCCGGGCTTTCGCCCATGGGGCCCGGCCGGGCCCAGCCCGAACCGGAGACATGGGCTCATCCAACTGTGGGCCCACCACCTGCAGGAGGAGAGTGAAGGGTCCGGTGCATTGTGGATCGGGTGGCAGACCGAGGCGGGAGCTTTGGCGATCCGATCCCCGGATGGGAAAACTGGCTATCGGGACATGGAACGTCACCTCTCTGGCGGGGAAGGAGCTGGAGCTTGTGGAAGAGGCTGAGCGATACCGGCTAGATATAGTCGGGCTCACCTCGACACATAGCGTTGGCTCTGGAACCCGAGTCCTGGAGAGGGGTTGGACACTTTTCTTTGCTGGAGTTGATCCGGGTGAGAGGCGGAGGGCTGGGGTAGGCTTTCTGTTAGCCCCAAGACTCTCTGCCTGTATGTTGGGGTTTACCCCGGGGGACGAAAGGGCAGCTTCCCTACGCCTTCGGGTTGGGGAACGGGTCCTGACTGTTGTTTGTGCTTATGCACCAAATAGCGGTTCAGAGTACCCACCCTTTTTGGAGTCTCTGGGACGAGTGCTGGATAGCGCTCCTACTGGGGACTCCATAGTCCTGCTGGGGGACTTCAACGCTCACGTGGGCAATGACAGCGTGACCTGGAGGGGCGTGATTGGGAGGAACGGCCCACCCAATCTGAATCCGAGTGGTGTTCTGTTATTGGACTTCTGTGCAAGTCGCAGTTTGGCCATAACGAACACCATGTTCGAACATAAGGATGCCCATCGGTACACCTGGTACCAGGGCAGCCTAGGTTACAGGTCAATGATTGACTTTATAGTTGTATCATCTGACCTGAGACCGTATGTTTTGGACACTCGGGTGAAGAGAGGAGCGGAGCTGTCAACTGATCACCACCTGGTGGTGAGCTGGATCAGATGGCAGGGGAAGATGCCGCGCAGACCTGGTAGACCCAAACGTATAGTGAGGGTCTGCTGGGAACGCCTGGCAGAAGAGCCTGTCAAGATGGTCTTCAACTCCCACCTCCGGCAGAGCTTCGACCGCGTCCCGAGAGCAGTGGGGGACATTGAGTCCGAATGGGCCTTGTTCCGCTCTGCGATTGTTGAGGCGGCTGTTGCTAGCTGTGGTCGCAAGGTAGCCGGTGCCAGTCGTGGCGGTAACCCCCGTACCCGCTGGTGGACACCAGAGGTTAGGGGAGCCGTCAGGCTGAAGAAGGAGGCCTACAG
>SSNR01000221.1:522942-536322 GCA_006937965.1 Callopanchax toddi | reverse complement strand
GGGGGGGGGGGGGGGGGGGGGGGGGGGGGGTGGAGTCAACGTGTGCACGTCTCCAAGTGACTCTGTGTACTTCATGAATGCAGAGAAAAATGAACTTTCCAAACCTCATAAGAAAACCTTGCAGTGCATTAAAATAACATTTTATGACTTCTCTGCACATAATGTGGTGCACCCTGGTTGTATAATTTCCCACATGTGGAGGAGTGTAAGTTAGAGACCTAAAGGCTATTGTCGTTTTTATTGTGGGTCTAATGTACAGAGTTGTGTGCTGGCTAAACAATGTTTTAGTCGAATGGCTCCTGTGCTTTGTGTCCACAAGTGTAACATCGCCCACAGGCCTTCTGAAGGGTTTAGAGTGGGATGAGCGATAGAGGCTTGTTGACCTGTGATGTCAATTATCACCCCCTCAGTCTTGTGCTGCAAGAATAACTCCGAATGATTAGCTGTGCTGGAGAGCTTGTATATGAATGTCCTGTGATACGGAGGCGTGGACTTTTTTCCATTTGTCATCCCTGTTTTTTGTTAAAGAGCACAATCAGTGAGCGGAGAGAGTCCACATGACATACAAAGATGTACGGTGGTGTATAAGGGCCAATTAGAAGAAAAAAGAAGGATTTTTTTTGTTTCCGAGGTTTGGAATTAAAGGCACATTTTTTTAGATAAAAGACAAAATTTTATTTCCTGAATAAAGTCAAAACTGGCTATTTTAAATAATTTCACGAGGAAGAGAACCTTTTGTTGTCCTTATTAATGTAACAGAGGGTTCTGTGGGAAAATTGAATCAGTAAAATACAAAATAACAACACGAGGCATTTCATTGAATCCGTTCAAAGTGTAGTCAGCAGTTTTCACTGTGACAGTAAAAAAAAGTCCTTTAATCCTTGAAGGTTCAATGAAGGGGACTTCTTTGGTTCCTTAAAGACTTTTTTCTTCTCAAACAAGGAGCGTTGTCAATTCCTTAAATTTCTCATAATAAGAGCCTAAAACATGCATACAATATTTTAAAATACTGAAAACATCTGAAGTTTATAAAAACAGATAATATTATTGTTTTACTCATGCTTTAGCCTAAACTACTTGTAATTTTATGAAGTTATTCACAGGATGAGTACAGATCCAGATGCAAGTTATGCACAAAAAAACTTAATTAGAAAGGAAATTACATTAATTTATACAAGAAATATGGATTTTATTTGGAGCAGCGCTGGTTTTGTTTTTGATTCCCTTTTAACCATTTGACTAGCAGGTCACCTGCTTGGTAAAGAACATTTTGGTCCCTTCATCTTAGTGCAGCATACTTCACAACTAAAAACAAACACATCAAAAACTGGGAATGTTTGAAAAAACGTCAACATTACTACCTTACATTCATATTACCTTATTGTTTTTTACATGTTCAGAAAAAAAGGCTGGAAATAAAAATTTAATTCATTCAATCTTAAAATCTTGAAAGCTTTTCTTTTCTTTTGTGACCCTAATAGGCTACCGTAGACTAGAGATGCACTTACAATGTATTTTGAAGTCTTTGTACTGTCTGTCCTCTATGGCCAACACATACAGGGAGGCTCGGTCAGGAAACATCAATCCACCAGGTTTCTGTTAGAAATAAAGAGCACACAATTAAATCTGACAACCTGAAGACATCAAAGCAATCAAGACTATTTATTCCTCTGCAAATAATACAGTTATCTGAGTTTTAGTTCTCTTTCTTCATGAGTAGATGAAATATTTTTTCTGTAAAAAATCTAAAAAGCAAAAAAAAATATTATTACGTAGCACAGCAGTATAAAAATCTCAAACATTGAAGTGCTTTTATTAATAAATCTGAATGATGTAACCACAGCTGTTTTTATTTTTTGATATATCATAATAAAACACATGATTCATATTATGTATATTTAACCAGGGTTCAACCATTATGGCAGTATGGCAGGATAAAGTTTGCATGTAATTTTATAGATTTACTGACATTATCAGCTTTGATGGATAACATATTTTATTTAATTAATTTATTTTCTAACTTGTCAGGGTGTGTGGACACAGGGTGTGAGACATATCAAACATATTTCCATCACAAGCTCACACACATACACACACGTCATACCAGCCACTTGTCTCTTGCAAAGATGACCGTGTTGAGCATGGACTCGTAGAATAGACAGTAGCCCATCCACTCTGATATGATGATGTCGACCTTCTCCACAGGAAGCTCTACCTCCTCCACTTTTCCTTTGAAAATGGTGATAACTGAAACACACAACATGTTGTCATTTTCTGAGTGCAGCGTTTGTGTTGATCCTCAGTAAGTGCTTAAAGGTCAAAGTTTATCCAACTGGAGCAAGAATTGTTTTTAGTGGTGGTCCTGGTTTTGTTGCTGTTGAGGTAAAATGACGTGATCATCAGCCACAAAGAGACCCACAAGCTCATAACACCTCATTAGAAGACATTGATTTGCTATGATTATTTATTTTGTTCAACTAAAACCTGTTCTTTTCATTTAAGTACGGTACTTTTAAAAATAATTTGTGTGGATTTTTTTTCATTTGAAATCCAACGTGTTTAAAAGCAATGTTTATTTCCTAACTTTTATGAGGTTTTACTAATTCCAAAAGGAGAAATTAAAACTATACACCAAACAAATCTCTTTTCTCCAGATGATATTTAATCATTCTCTCACAGTAAGAACAGCAATATTAAAACTTTAAATTAATTCACAGTCTACTAAATAAAAACTCATTAAAATAAAAGGTAAAAGAGAAAGAACTTCGTAGTGGTGCACATTAGTTCAAGCATGATGTGCTGCCATGACAGCCGTGGCGTTCTAATGGAATTTGGCCCAGCTGGGCGTCACAACAGAGGTCTGAATCTTTGCTCTGCTGGAGCTGAACTGACTTCAGTTTTGTTTGTTTTATTTCGGGAAGAAGTTACTGAAGAGTTTCCGTGGTGATACAAGCGCCTGTCAGAATGATGTGAACTCTTTCTTTCCCTTTTCCACTCTGAGTGTTGTTCACAGCAAACAGTGTTAATACTTTTCTAAATGACTTGAGCATATTCTGTATTCATGAGTTTACAGATTGGACAGTTTGCTGACAGGGTGGTTTATGGATTTATTATCTGCTAGGTGTGTAGCTTAGCGGCTTGCCAGGAAATGTGTTTTTGTCACAAGACTGCTGTGATAAAACCACATGCTTTGAGGTTACAAAAAGTTGGAAGCATGTCAAATGAATACAGATGAGAATGTGCAGGGCAGTGTGACAAATGAATGATAGAGGTGACAATTTCACAAATTCCTCCCCTTCTTTTTCATCTTCTGTGTGCTTTCCTTTCCCTCACCATCTACACCTCTATTCCTCTCCTAAATGTTCATGAAGTGCTGAGTCACTGAAGCACAGAGGGGCAGCTGCAGCTCTTACCGCTGTCAAGATGGTTGGACTTGATGATCTTCTCGGAGTATTCTGATATACTGGAACATTCAATCTGGTAGAGAAAAATAGCAAAGTCAAATTAGCATGGAAAATATTCATTGTAATACTGTACTCATTATTGTTTTTTAAATAAACATGCAAGTTTCAAATTCAGCACAAAACAGGTAAAATACATCAATGAATTAATTAAAATAAAAGTCATGAGCTTTGAAAAACTGCTTTAATGGATTTTGTGAAAATTTTAAAAGATCTGTAGAAAAATAACTGGAGCAATAGAACTTCAGCAGAACCACAACAAGCACACACAAATAACAGGAACTTGATTTTTTGCACATTTTCTCATGACACCATCACATCCTCACATTGCAGATAGTTATGTTGTATGAAGGTTTGACCGATCAAAACATTGAACCAGCCAGTGCAAAATGACACATTTCATGCCTGAGACATACGTCACAGTAATCTCAGTGGGAATCCTGATGCAAGGTTTTGTAAGCAGCATTTTACAGTTTCTGCCTGGAAATCACTGACAGTCTCACCCAACAGGAATGGATTTAGATTGAAGTCCTTCAGCGCTCCATAAACACCACCACTTTCACAGCTTATCTCAGAAATGTGTCATTATCTCATCTCTGGTAAAGAAACAAACACCAAGCATCTACAATAGATACGCAGACTATATCCGATTAATATTTCTCACATTTAAATGAACAAATACACAGCTCTCTTTGGGATTCCTCAAAGGTTGATTTTTCACTCACTTTTGAATTTGTACAGTGGAATATCAAACAGAATAATAAGATATAGATTCAGTTATGTGAAGTGTGAAGCGGCTGGGATGAGGATCAGCACCTCCAAATCTGAGGCCATGGTTCTCGACCGGAAAAAGGTGGATTGCCAACTCCGGGTCGGGAGAGAGGTCCTGCCTCAAGTGGAGGAGTTCAAGTATCTCGGGGTCTTGTTCACGAGTGAGGGAAGGAGGGAGCGGGAGATCGACAGGCGGATTGGGGCAGCGTCTGCAGTGATGCGGACGCTGAACCGGTCTGTTGTGGTGAAGAAGGAGCTGAGCCAGAAAGCAAGGCTCTCGATTTACCGGTCGGTCTACGTCCCAATCCTCACCTATGGTCATGAGCTTTGGGTAATGACCGAAAGAACGAGATTGCGGATACAAGCGGCTGAAATGAGTTTTCTCCGCAGGGTGGCCGGGCTCAGCCTTAGGGATAGGGTAAGAAGCTCGGACATCCGGGAGAGACTCGGAGTAGAGTCGCTGCTCCTCCATATCGAAAGGAGCCAGTTGAGGTGGTTCGGGCATCTTGTTAGGATGCCCCCTGGACGCCTCCCTCGGGAGGTGTTCTGGGCATGTCCTGCCGGCAGGAGGCCCCCAGGTCGACCCAGGACAAGCTGGAGGAAATACATCTTCAGTTTGGCCTGGGAACGCCTGGGCGTCCCAGCTGAGGAGCTGGTGGACTTGGCCAGGGAGAAGGTGGCCTGGGCTGCCCGACTTGGAATGCTGCCCCCGCGACCCGGACCCGGATAAGCGGAAGAAGGCGAGGAGAGGCGAGGCGAGATTCAGTTATTTAATACTCTCAATTACACGTTAATTATATGAAGGGAAGTAAGCAAAGTAAAACAAAATGTCATTGCATGGTTTTAACATGTTTTTACTGCATAGATTTCAATAAGCTTTGTGCATCTGATCCAACATCCATTCACAAATCCAGAAGTGGGAATGGCAATATTAATTTCTATCTATTACTAAGTTAGCTGATTAAAAAACTGGAGCACACTATTTGCAGAATCATTTTAATAATCACATTAATGACCTTAACTTATTCAGGATCCAATGACGTAAAAATCAAAACATTTCACTGCAAAACAAAATGTAATTGGCTTTGTGTTCAGTACATTAAAAATGGTGTTTAAACCTCTTGTCCAGGATGCACAGAACATCTTTGACTTGCTCTCTGCCTATAACCCGATGAGGTCTTGCATGTCATTAGATGCCTTTAACCATTTCCAAATTTAGATCCAATTTTGACAAGAGCTGCTTCCAGTTACTGTGCTCCAGCGCTCTGGAACCTGTCGCACACTGTCCTGAGGTCTGCTACAGCTGTGCCTACATGTTCAAAAACACCTTTTATACTCACAGCCCTACATTTATTAACACCCCGTTTAGATGCATTGAATTTTCTATTAATTTTGTATTATATTGGTGCATATATGTAGCCTATGGCAGTAGAAATGTATTAGCCATATGACCAATGGGAGGTAAAGTCCCACTGCTTATGTCTTTAGTCCTGCTGAGAAAACCTGCATTAATGTTACTTTGACATTTGGCACCCACATAGGCCAGAACAATGTTAATAATATGTATATTATAAAGTTGGATAATAAGGAAATGATCAACATTCTACATCTGATAATTGTAATGTTATTTATTAAATGCACTTCCCACCTCTTTTATTAAATCTCAGCCTGATCAGTTCTCCTTGTTTCCATTCCACTCAGACCTGTCCACCTGTCTCTACTCAGTATTCACCCCTAACTGTGTGTTCAACACCTGTTTCTCAGTCAGATCATCCCACTGCTCTCCTGTCTCAGAGGTCTTCAGCCCTTGTCCTCAGAGCTCACTAACCTGCATGTTTTAGATGTTTCCCTGCTTCAACACACATTATTTAAATTAACGAGTCATCTAATCATCTGAATCTTGGTCCTCAAGGTCCACAACTCTTTAGTAGTTTATCTGATTCAGCATTTTAATTACCTGTTCAGGTTGTCCTCAAGTTCTGCAGAAGCCTGTTAATCACACATTGATTCAAATCAGGGGTGTTGGAGCAGAGAAACATCTAAGCCTGCATGGCAGTAGGCCTTGAGGACCAGAGCGGGGAAGTGATTTTCCACAGTATGCTATTTTTAGATTATTCTCAATCATTAGAAGACTTCAAGCTAACCATGAGAATTGGTCCCAATTCCAATTTCCAATTCACCTAAAGGAGCAGGCTCTCTCATTTAGTAATAGTGATTTGAAATTCAAGAACAATTATTGGTGGGAAATAGGAGCTGGATCCCATCTGAGAAATAATTTTATTTTTTCACTTAACTTATGTTTCACATTGGTGTAAATTGTGATGTCATCTTTATTAGAACCCTATCAAGTTTGATCAAATACAATAATTTTATCTTGCCAAAAGATACTTTAACACATGGATTCATGCACACATCCTCATATATAAAGGAAGAATGATTTGGAAACTAAAGTTATTTCAGGTTAGCCAGAAAAAGACAAAATACTCAATCTCCTACATGCAGTCTGCTGTTTGTCTGCACTTTGGGTCAGAACTGAAACCAAACTTTGTCTGACAATAGTGTATATGTATTCAGTAGCTTTATCAGTATCTTTAGAACCAATTCTTTGTTTTTTAAGCATTCCAACCATGAGTAATTTCTAGCCAACACTGCAATCACTCATATTATGAACAAACAAATCCTCTGTCTTCTATCCTAGTCATGAAACACTATGTGAATTCATGCAAACAGAAAACAGACTTTAAATGATGAATATCTTCTATTTACTAGAGGATTTGTTCAAACAAAATATGACTGTATAATGAAAAATGGCAACAGTAAGTGATTGATTAATTTAAAACAAAAAGGAGAAAAGAAAAGAGATAAAATACCCAACCAGCTTTAGATAATTGAAAAAGAAAAACACATTGTGAGGGTTTTATTTCCTTTTCTGCAGTCTGAGAGCAGCGAGTGAGCTTTTTTCACTCCAAGCATGTACATGACTTGTGTGCCTGACAGCAGCAGGTAACTAGCGAGGGGCGGATTATCAGATGACATCATGCACAGAGGTTAATTTAGCTTTGCAGGAGATGCCCTGGAGTCAAGCTGAAAATAGAGGAATGGTAGAAAAAACTATAAAGAGAAATAATTTACAAGGAGACATGCTTCTGTTAGAGTCGCTGAAGTGCTGCCAGAAGTTCTTAATTAAAAGTAATTAAGGTTAATATAGTGCTCGCTGCAACTAGCCACTGAGCCCAGTGGAATTTTAAACACCTAGAGAGTCAGTTTTATTTGATTTTATTGACATTTTTGAATTTTCCTCTTACCTGCTGCTTTTTTTGGATTAGGATTTTTACCCATTTGTATCACATTTCTTCTACGTTTTCTCTTCTGAGTCTTCTGAAATTAATTGCTCAACATATTTTATAGTTTCTATTCAACTCACAAAGGCTCAACTTCAAAGCGATGATACAAAGGTGACACAACCAATGCCTATGTTAAGATGTCCTCACACTAAATAAAGATTCAACATGTTTTTAACACTTTAGCCTGTTGGGAACTAAATTTGTAAGAGAATTAGCTCATTTTCAGTAGGAATCACACTGAACTGGACATGCAACACGTTTGGTCATATAAGGCATAAGACCTGAACTATGCCTCAATTTCTTTTTTTTTCTTCTTTTTTTGCAGGTTGTCCCGATTTCATCCTTGGTTTGGTAAGTAAATCCTCCCAAAGTTGGTTTATATGTTCCACATTTTCTGACTCATGTAATTGAAATTGAAAAACATTCAAGGTAGTTTCCATGCATGGGGAAATTGGGGACCCTAGTAAACATTTCAAGATGTCGTTTCATTTCAAGATGTTCTTGAATAGTTGAATAGAAGATTTTATCAGGGGTAGTGCAGCATCTGCGGCCTACAAACTGCCCTGCTGACTGTCTCCCTGCCCGTCTATTTAAGGAGGTTTTTGATTCCATTGGGTCTTTTGTTCTTCTTCTAGTAAACACATCCCTGCAGTCAGGCTGTGTCCCGGCTGCCTTTAAGCATGCTGTGGTGCAGCCTATTCTGAAGAAGAAAAACTTAGATCCCTCTGTACTTGCGAACTTCAGGCCAATCTCTAAGTTACCCTTTTTGTCGAAGGTGCTCGAGAAACTTGTTTTTATTCAGTTACAGGATTTTTAAAATGAGAACTGCATTTATGACAAGTTTCAATCTGGTTTTAAGCAACATCATAGTACTGAGACGGCCTTGTTGAGAGTTCTTAATGACCTTCTTTTAACTGTCGATACTGGGGACGCTGCTATTCTTGTGCTGCTGGACCTGAGTGCTGCGTTTGGTACCGTGGACCATGGTACCCTTCTGTCTCGGCTTGATCAGCTAGTGGGCATTAAGGGTACCGCTCTTAAATGGTTCAGTTCATATCTGTCAAACAGGACGATCTCAGTTCATTTAGATCACTGTTCCTCAGCTGCAGCCCCGCTGACATGTGGCGTTCCTCAGGGATCTATTCTCGGCTCAGCACTGTTTTCTCTATATATGCTGCCCTTGGGGAATGTTTTCAGAAAGTAAAACATTCCATTCCACCTTTTTGCAGATGACATTCAGATTTACATGCCTTTGAAGCTGACAGGCAGTAACTCTCTGACTCCTCTCATGGATTGTCTGGCTGACATTAAAGCATGGCTAAATTCTAACTTCTTGTACCTCAATGACAGTAAAACTGAAGTTATTCTTTTTGGACATAAAGATCCACCTTCCACACCTGATGTTCTCGGACCGCTGACCCCCTTCACCAGATCCTCTGTTAGGAATCTGGGGGTGATTTTTGATAGCAATTTTAAACTGGATCAGCAGGTCAGCTCAGTGGTTAAATCTAGTTTTTATAATCTCCGCGTTTTAGCTAGAGTTAAGTCCTGCTTCAGTTTTAAAGATTTTGAGAAGGTAGTTTATGCTTTTATCACTACACATATCGATTACTGCAACTCATTATACAAAGGCATCCATCAGTCGTCCATGCAGCGCCTGCAGTTGGTTCAGAACGCTGCGGCTCGGCTTTTAACAGGAACACGGAAAAGTGAGCATATAACCCCGGTCTTAGCTTCCCTTCACTGGCTCCCTGTTTGCTACAGGATTGATTTTAAAATTTTAATGCTAATTTTTAAGCACTTAATGGCTTGGCCCCCTCCTATTTATCAGATCTCCTAGAACAGCGCTCCAACTCCAGAACACTCAGGTCAAACAATCAGATGTTCCTCTCTGTACCCAGATCTAAATACAAGAGTAAGGGTGATGGTGCCTTTGCAGTGTTGACTCCAGGATTGTGGAACAAGCTTCCTTTGCAAATCAGATCAGCTCAGAGTTTGGGAAGCTTTAAAAAGCTTTTAAAAACGTACCTTTCTCCAAGGCTTTTAGCAAGTAGAGCCTGTGTTTGCTCCTTGTGCTGGCTTTGTTCTGATTGTTTTAATCTTTGGCTTTTTATTATCTCTTTATTTTAATCCTTGCTTTGATGATCATGTTGTATTGCTATTTTATTCTTTTGATGTGATTGTTTTATTGTTGCTGTACAGCACTTTGGTGCAGCTCTATTGTTTTTAAAGTGCTTTATAAATAAATTGACATTGACATTGATACTGACCCTTACAACATCTGGGAGTCTAGATATTTTTAGACTTTTTGTTGGAGGTAATATTGCTGCTAAAGATCCATCTGGTTGTAATAAACTGCATAACTTTGGAGTGAACCATAAAATGCTTAAGCCAGGTGAAGCAAACCACCTGAAAAGAGAACGCCCTCCTCTGGACTGTGTACTGGAAGCATGAGGTCTTTGGGGGAGTGTTCATATTTGTCGGTCATGAATTGATTTGGCATGCTTTACATGCAACATATATTACAGAAGTACAGAAAAATGAAAGAGTTCACCTTAGAAATGTTTTGTTTTCATACTGTAGTAACAGTTTTTTTTTTCTTGCAGAGGACATGTATTTTCTCACTGCACCAGCTCACAGAATGCATTAGCACAGCCTCCTTGAAGCAGTTCATAGAGAACTGGTCAGAAAGCTTCTGGTGCTCCATAAACAACTGACCACTCCAACTGCATAAACAATCAGAAATTCTCCTGCTGCACCACGTGTCTGACTGTGAGAGCATTTCTGAATGACTGTGCTGATATGCGATAATTAGATTCTGTTTATGGTTCTTCCAGTCAGTTATTCCTCTTCTCTTCCTGGATCTCAGTGGGCAGGGATAGCCATTAGTGGCGTGTCCATCAGAATCACACCTCATTGGGAATACAGTCGCCTCAAGGTGCATTAACAGAGACACACCTTTACACATCACATTAGTGTCACAAAGAGTCTCTGTCAGTGTGGTCATCCCTGCGGGCTCCAACTTGTCCTTTTCTCCAAAGAGGTACATGTTTCTAATTTAGCCCAGATGTCATAGTTCCCCTCTAGTGAGACTGGTAACCTCGGACTTACTCATCTGAAATAAGTTCAGCAAGTAAGGAGCAAAAGTTGTCAATGTCATTGTTTTTTCGCTTCTACTTTTTGTTTCAGCCATTTAATACATTAAATATATTACAAAGTTACTCTTTTTTAAAAATTTTGCTTTAATAAAATCTTTTAGCACTCCACTAAGTGTGGCATTCTCAAAGAGGTTTCAAAAAAGCCTCAAACTCAAGTGTTCTCAATTTCCTTTCATGAGTCGCTGCTTGGAATCTGCACTAATGTCAAACACAGCAGACATACACACACAACGCTTACACACAGGCGGGTTAACTAGACCGGTACCTTACCCCATACACGTGCTTTGCTCCAGCTTTAGCTGCAAACATGGAAAGGATTCCAGTCCCACTCCCAACATCCAACACGATCTTGTCCTTAAAGACGTGCTTGTTGTGGTACATGGAGTTCCTGTAGGTGAGCGTCCTCACCTCATCCTTCAGCATTTCCTGGTTTATCAAATGATAAAGGTGTCAGTGCAAACTGTTTAAAGGGTGAAAACATTTGTTCAGATTTTTGAACTTTAGAGGGTGTGAATTTCCTGTGATCCCTGCAGAGCCTTTATTTGATCTCACCCAGTCCCCTCTCAGCTGTTTGGTCCCACATTTAATCTGTGATTGGTGTTTTTGCATAAACCTTGTGAGCCACCAGGCTCAACCTGTCTGCATGTTTTTTTTTCCAGTTTCACACAGCATGCATCCAAGTGTCAGTGAGAAAGTATGCAAAAATTGACAAAAATACACCTGACCTACATTTCTAAATATAAAAAACACCTCACAGGTTACAATAGTCTCTGTTTTCTATGTCTCTAGGGCTTCCTGTTTTTCTAAAATTCTGATGAACCCTGAAAGTTTAGGTAATTATGCATAAAAATGAGAGTATACGCTTGAAAGGTAGAGATTTCTATAGAAGGGAATATATCTAAGAAAGTTGTGAAACTATCTAGACTTTTTGTCTTTCTCCTGAAACTCCAGGCAGTGCAGAGAGCACAGCAAGCCATCTGCAAGCTAGTTCTCTATGCAGAACGATCCTTTCAGTCAGTGTTTATGTGGAATGAATGGTCTGAACCACTGTAAACTCAGCCATCTCTAAAATTCTCTGTGACATAAAAGTCTGAGTTGAAAGGTTGAAAACAAGCTAAGAGCAAGACAGTAGGCAACCTGGAAGGCTAGCCTCGGGGAAAGGTCACACTCAATTATCATTTTTGTACCTCTCCAACACAAACAGCACTGTGGGACTGAAATCAGGCCAGGAAAATATACTGGAGCAGCAGCAGCATTCTGTATGTATAACAGCAAAATAACAGCACTGACATCAAGGCGTACCTCGTGAATACCAAAGTGAGCATAAGAGTCAAAGTAGTAGTCCCGTGAGGTCATCTCCTCTGGGTTGAGAAACTTGGACATCTTGCCCCTCCCTGGGCAGCTGGGGAGGCTGGCAGCGTGGGGTGTGTGTGGCGGGAGGGCGGGTCGAGGAGCACGTTGGACCGAAGGCACAGGCTTGGGCAGCGAGGTTGGCTGTGCTGAAGGTATTATGCGTATTGGCTGTGGATGTGACTGTGGTTGCTTAAAAGAAAAAGACAAAACCAAGCACTTCATTAAAATGTTTGTGCCTCTCCGTTCAAGTTCCAGACAGCTGACTGGGTGAGTTCACAAAGCAGAGAGAGTTCATTGAGTCTGGAGTACACTGACAGCTGATGTGAAGTCGTGTCAGCTGTCAGCAGAAGATGAAAAGCTCTGCACGACACAGAAGACACAAGGACAATACTCTGATTATCACCTATAAGACCTGCAGGGAGAGTCTGATGGTGTGTGTGTGTGTGTGTGTGTGTGTGTGTGTGTGTGTGTGTGTGTGTGTGTGTGTGTGTGTGTGTGTGTGTGTTGGTTTACAAGTGAGGGAGGACTGGAGGAACACACTCTGTACATCTCCATAGAGACATTAGTCTGTTTCCAAGTTTCAGGCATCTAAAAATATGATAAAAATATTTGGCACTTATATTCATGCAGCATGAATACCCTGCTGTTTGCTGCATGTAAGATAATGACTCCTCATATACCCCACAGAACCAGACTTCAAAACGGTAAATTCTATCAGTTTAATTCCTAATCCTCTTCAGCTCAGCATATGAGGAGGATGTTAATCTGCTACATCTTTAGGAAGGCTTTTCACCGAGCTATGTTACAGTTTGATCTTTTATGAACTGTCACAGGTACAAAACCTGCAGGATAAATCTTGACACCTTTCATAATCATGCCAACAGATTTACAAAACAAGAGTCAGATTTCAGAATCTTGTGTGCATTTTAAAGAGACAAAATGTGTTTAATTATGGAATAGATTCAAATAAGCTTTGGGGTGTGAACAGAATCAGAGAGGAGCAGGTGCAGCGTGTGCAGCTGAGATGCCACAGGCAAAAAAAAAAAGAGTGAAACAAATCACTGACTTTGACCCTCAGAACAGATAAACACATTTGGGATTCTATTTCTGTCTGTATTAAGGTCTCTACAGTTAGCTGGGACTTGTTATTTTAGAAGGACGTTTCTCTCCTCTTGCACGGAGGACACGCTCACTTTATACTCAAATGCAGCAAATGCAGCATTTAAAATGTAAAAAAATGTGTTATAATGATGGACGTTTGGGGTAAATACAGGAACCTAAAGTTTTCAACAG
>SSNR01000221.1:477738-522881 GCA_006937965.1 Callopanchax toddi | reverse complement strand
ATTACCTTAATGCATCACTTACTTTCTACCCTTGGACATGAGCATAAAATGTGCTGAGTCTGACTTCTTCCAAGAACTTGCTTTCAGGAACTTTTTGTGATAAATAATGCATCGCTCTAGAATGTGTTTGGATCACTTAAGCATCCATATAAATCAAACGTCACAGCCGTATACACTCACATCATGAATTCAGATGTGAAACAACTAAAAATAGCCTAAAATGTCTCATTTATAGCTCTCAAAAGGAGCTGCAGAGGATGAATGGTGCATTTGAGGAAACATAAAAGGGGGGAACGGGCTGTCAGGTGGGAATTCTGTTCCATGTAATTCAGCTCCAAACATCGAGTCTCAACCTCCAGTCTGCGGAGCACTGCAGCACCTTGGACAGCGCAAGTGATTCCCAGCAGAGAGAAGAAGCCGCACTCTGTCCTGTTAGCCTATATTATAAAGTACAACATGTTCTTTTATTAGCACGAGCTTTACAGACATTTACATTGTTTTAAGGCTCTTTATTAGAGGACATGCTGGGATGCTGAGATCCTTCTTTTACAGTCGAGTCTTCTAGAAAATAAAAGTGACATCACATTTCTACAAACTTACAGAGCATCTTTATTTGGTTCAACTAAATGTCCTTGTAGAGAGAGAGAGAGAAAGAGAGAGAATGAGGGAGGTAGAAATCCCCCTTCAGCCAGACACATGCACAAGCTCCACTGCAGGTCGCCCGGTGCAGGACGCATTCAGCTCTCTGACTGATTCTGCAAAATCGGAGCTCTTTCATTTCAGATTAGACAAATCACAGCTGTTTCTCACACTTACCTCGCTGCTCTCAGACTCCGCCATCTTTCTCCTGAGGAGCATGCAGCGGGACGAGTGCCTAATTCCCATAAGAGCCCACAAAAATGTGCACTTGATTAAAGTAAAAAGAGAGAGAAAAAGACTTTTGCTGCAACCTGGATCTCCTCAGTTCTTATCCAATGAATAATCTTCATTCATATATAAAAACGCGGCGCTTTCTTTGTAGAAACTCCAAGGGTAAAAGACATAAAACTACTTGAGGTCCCTGGAGCAATGCCGATGGAGTCCATGGTAGAAAAGTTTGCAGTCCACCGGCTTGTTTTCCTGGAGAGCATGAGAAGAGCAGGCGTCATCTGGGATCAGCTGAGAGAAACCGGACAGAAAAGCATCCTGTTCCGTGACCGGACAGAATCCTGCACCGAGCGAGAGGAGGTGGAGGTGGAGGAGAGAGAGAAAAAAGCAGCAGATTGTCTCCAACACAGTGTTTTAGCCCCAGTTTGATTGATTCCTCTACCGCAACATTGTTTCTAAAAATAGCAGCGCGGCCGCTGCTGCCTGGCGGAGCGCGTGGAGAGACTTTCCGCTGCGTTCACGCGCAGAAACGTTCTTATCAGCCTCGTGTCACAGTTAATGTCATCTTCGGTGTAACGGATCCGCGCTCCAGAGGATTCGCTGAGAGCCCGGACGGAGAAAGTTGGGACTGGAGCGGAGACACTCTCAGAGGACAAGCGGGATGCTCGGCACGCACACGCGCAAACACGCACGGACGGAGACTGAGGGGAATCAGCTGCTGTGCTGCAACCTGCTAGGTTCACCCCAAAAATCCACCTCTTGTTGCCTCATTCCTGAAGATGTATCTTCTTATGACCTCATGACACCTGTAGCCGTTCTGCAGCTGTTTGAGGGCTTTTGCTCAGGCGTGTCAAAAAAGGACATTTTTATATCTCCACTACTGTATCAAGTTTTTTCCTTTTGCATTTTTTTGCACTCATATCTATTTTGAGGAGAGGCCATCCCTCTCTGCCACCCACACCACTCACCACTTGTTACATTATTCATCACAGAGGGTAGGCAGATATACATGAGGCACGAAGATAGAAACCTGGCCAAAGGCTCTTTTGTCGCCCACAACTTGTGCCATCATGCCATGAAGACTTTTAGGAGACTTGCAGCAGAATTAGGATACAGTATACTTCACTCTGCAGGCAATCTATTAGATATTTTACTGTTTTAATAGCACTCATGGTGACAAAGTGCAGTTGAATCAAGTATGACCTGTTTTATTAAATTCATCATAATAATCCTGAATATTTGGCATATTTTCTTTGATTTAAAATAACAGGATGAATAAATAAATGTTTGAGTCTGAATGGAAGCGTTGGACCCATCTGATTAGCAGTGTGTTGCAGCATGACTTCCTGACTTTTGAATCTTCCAAGAGCATCACAATCAATATTTTACCACGCAGATGATTGATCATGCAGTTAAACGGATTGCTGATGAGGTGGGTTATGAACTTGGTATAATTACTCTCTTTTAATCATATCTGACAAAGACACAGGGAGACTTTCTCAATGGATCATTGCTCTTCTTCACCCTTAAGGGATCAGAACTGGGAGTGTCAGTTATCTGATTTTTTACACGTTCATGTTTGTTTTCTAGGTGGGCATAGCTTCAGATTAAAGAGTAATATAAGATCAATAAACAATATCCCTTTGTTCTGTAATTTCACATCATTTCTGAGCTGGCAACACTATTTCATGTAAATGCTGACTAATTTTGATGGCATTTAAATAGAATAAACAGGAGCAGCAATGAAATCAACAGCAACAAATAGGCATCAAATGTTTAATATAAACAAAACTAAGCTCAATAAATAGTATTATACGGGAGAAAAGTCCACATTATGATTTTTTTGGATATATCTATCTGTAGTCATGTCTTTTTGAGGGTTTGTGAACAAGCTGAGTAAAGTTAAGTTGAACTGGGTTGAGATGACTTGTTGAGGAGTTGAGTTTATAGAGCCAGGACAGATTCTAAACCCAAAATAAATGTTAGCTTACGGCTTTAAACTGGGATCACACTACAGAACTTTCCCATTCTTTAGATGTTAAAAAGACTTCAAGTACACATGAACAGACTGGTTTTATTTTAATAAGGCCTGTAGATCACAAACCTCAGGATTTGATACCAACTGAGGGCAGTTTTCTAGACACACTCCCTCAGTTGCTGTTTGCCATTATTGTTTTGATATTTCCATTACATCTCCTGTTTCCCAGGTCTCTTTCTTTCTTCCTCATTAGCTGTTGGCAACATGTTTGGACTGTTCATCATAATCTGCATCGTTCCCTTTCACACACTAACACATGTTTTTATACCAGCTAGTCATGCTGATTATCCCCGACTAGTTTTGACTAGTTCAGATGTTACCTAACTGGGAATTGTGGGTAAAAACTGAATTAAAAAAATAAACAATGAATGATTGTGTTTTAAGCTTTACAGGAACCCAGCGGAGTCATTGGCCCGAGTTAAAACGCTTAAACCCAGAAGCTCTTTACTGCTTGTCATCAGTGTGCTGTTTTCCCACCATGAGATTCATGCACTGCTGGGCTTTGGATAAGTAGGAACTGTGTTTGTTTTTTCATTATATTATTAGTGCTTCCACTGAGGACCAGTGCACTTGCATTGTTTGATGTCAGCTATTGTAGCGCTGGAACAAACACTGACTAATCAGTTGTGAGTTCACACAATATAAACACTAACTCACCACAGACTAAGGCTGTGGCTGGAGCTCTATTTAACTTTGTTGTGTTGATGAAACTTTACTGTGGTGAAATGAAGCTGAGGATGATGGATGCTGCTATTATTTATCTCTGCTAATAATGAGATGATTTACAGATTTAACACTTTGGAACATTATTAAACGGATTTTGTGTTGTGGTTTAATGTTTGATTGTCTTTTATTAGATGTCCTGGAGTCATGGAACACTGACAGCTACAGTGATTGGTTTTATAGATGATAAACTGTGTTTATAAAGGCTTTTAAATGTGTTTTGGGATGGTTGAAGTTTCCAGTCAATGATGTAACCATTCTCAGTGGAGTCTTTGGAAGAAATTTCATTTCAGTGTTAATAAACAGAAAATTATCACGAGTAAAGCTTAAAGACTTGCTTTAATCTCATGAGTTTTTGCATGAAAAATGAGAGAATGTCTCATTTTTAGTTGTTTCAACTGATCTGGCTGCATGAACTCATACACACCATATACAGGCAGGAGGAACAGCATGTGTCTGAGCTGAAGTAAATTCATTCAATCGTTTTCCAAACCTAACATAAATGTTTTAGTCAACAGCAAAAATTCAGAATGCTTTGAAACCAGAGAGAAAATGACCTGATGTGATTTATATATGGTGTGATAAGATAACATTATATTTCACTGATCAGATCTTTATGTTCAAAACTCATAAAAAGTGGGAGGAAGTTTGCTGTGAGAGGAGAAGAGTACAGTATTAGGATCATTTTAAAAAGCAAGGAGTCAGAGAAGCTTGTTCCTTACAAAATACAAACTTTTAGTTTCGAAAACAGTTACAAGCTCCCAGTAATGTAGATAAATGTGGCTTTTTAATGATCCAAACTACTTGAAATCAGCTCAGAATTCAATAAATTAGAACAATTTCAGTCATAGACACATGTAATCAGGCCATAAAGATACACTATTGAGACAAAATTAACAAAAAACATGTCTTCTCTGGGTACAATCTTTACCCTGTTTTATTCTAATTAGTAAAGACAGATTCTTAGTTGTGCATTAAGTTTTACAAAGTAGTTTATTAAACCTGCACACGTCTCAGTAGGAGGATCGAGACGTGCTGGAGTGGATTCAGCATCAGAAAACAATACTGACAAAAGACACATTTTTATCAGATCTAAAACAAAATGCATTTTTTTCATAAACTCACACATAAAGCCGTTAAGATCAGGGTGAGATCTAAATGAAAAGTGACAACAACATTAATCATTTATTGCTAAATTTATGAGACACTGCTCCAGGCTCTGAGAGAAGAGCACCTTTACTTTGTAACTTATGAGCATCTTACCTTGAAATACTTTTTGTTAGAAAAGACAAAGTTTTGTGTTGGAAACTCATTATCCTCCGCTTCATGGAGCACTCTCTGGGACGGGACCCCACACTGAAAATGGGTCAAACGGAATTAATTGACTGTTGCATTGTGGGTTGATTTTGATGAGGTGAGGTGGTGCTGTCGACTGAGACTGAGAAGATTCACATGGGAGAATCAGAAAAAACAAGGAGCAGGCGATTTACTCATTCTTTATCAACATCACTCTCACACACACACACACACACACACACACACACACACACACACACACACACACACACACACACACACACACACACACACACACACACACACACACACACATCTTTCATCACCTCGGGTTCTTATTGATGTCCTTTGTTGTTGTTTTTTTACAACATGACAGATGGTTTTCTCTCACTTGCTTCTGAACATAAAACAAAATGAGTAACTGCTGTTGTCAAATCCACCTGACTGTAGATATGATAGGATAGAAATATGACAAAAGCATTGTCCAAAACAGTCCGTTTGTTGGGAGGGGACATCCTCCCCTGCATCTTAGGAAAACTGTAAAACTGTGGAGCAGCAGTCATAAAGATATGGGAAAATATGTAGACATTTTAAAGAAAAATAAAACAAATTTTATTTTGGCAGGTAAATAAGTCATCAGGTACTGGAGTTAGTAACTGTCAGTTTCATACTAAGGTTTGACTTAAAAAAAGATAAAACGATAAAGTTTAGAGTTTCTATACAAAACAAGGTCAACCAAGAGTGAGTAATTAGAGCCATGCAGGTAAAAATGACTTCTAAAAGTTCAAGTAAACAAAGGCATGACATCTGCAACAAAGAGAAAGAATAAATTCAAAACCAGGAGCTGGAGAGGATTATAAATCATGGGAAAACAGATTGTAATAGTAGGTTATGGATGCAGTTTTGGAGTAACTCCGATTTTGTTTTTCTATATTACAAAAAACTTTTTTGATGCATGCCTTTAATCCTTGCAAATACAGTATTAAATACATTTTTTTTAAATAATGGTTTTTATCATTTTGGAGATAAATATAAAAGAGAACCATCAAACATTGCTAGGAGGCTTTTATCTGTGGAAGGTTTGTTTCTGTGGTTAAATTAAAGTAAAAAGATTATTTCTTTGTTGTGACAGTGCTTCCTGGTAATAAATCTTATGCTGTTGGAGTCATTTTTACTACAGGGTGGTACCTGTAAGGAGAGGGCATCTGTGGAATAAACAACTCGGCTAAACCCCCAGAATGTGCTTATATCTGCAGCAATAACAAACACACAATCCTTACAGGTTGGAAAGGTGCACATCAGCCTTTCTAATGATTAAAGTTTTATTTCCAAGAGGTATTGTTACAACAAATGCATTTTTTTACTTTTTGTGCCAAGATTAGTCTGATTTGTCAAAAACTATTTGCAAATCTTGCAATTCTCATGACAGCACTCAGGAAATGAGCTCATGATGAAAAGTGTTAAAACCAGTCACACAGGAGTCATCAGACGAATGACGTGCATCATTTATTTAAGAGTTCAGTGACTTTAAATTTGCAAGGTGAGACTGATTTTGAGGGAGTTTATAATGAAGAAAATCCACTAACAGACTAAGAGAAGTTGAATCCCCAGCAGAGACTCAGACATGCAGCCTTTATGCTGTGAGGTGGTGATAACCTGTACAGCTGAATGCAAAGACACAAAATGAAATGTTTTATTGCATCTGAGATATAATATCTAAAAAATAGTAGTCATAGACAGAAATATAGAAAGAAATATTCCTGTATGATTTGAAATACTGGAATCTCAAACAAGCTGATATTTGTATTTTGTATCACTGCTTAGATAGAGATGTTAGTGACTCACTGCAGTTTCTTTCTGTGAGCATTCTTTCTGCTTGTCTTTCGCTCTAGAAGTTTCTACACCTATGACTTTGCAGCATTACCGATCGAGCAGTCGCAGCATGGAAAAGGGCCAACAGAGAATCCTGTAACTGTGGCTCCATTTAATATTTTAGAGACATTTTAGACATTCTGTAGCATTGTAAGACTATCCAATCCATTACTAAACTATTCTGTTCTTGACTAAACAAATACTTTATTGCTATAATTCCGTCGGTCTTGATACGTTTTTGTTGCCCTGGTACACTTTTTATTTTTGTCACGTCCTCCAGCGGTTTCTGATTGTGGACTTGAAAATATCAATATTTGGCCCTCTGCTCCATGTCTGTCCTCTGGTTTTCTTTTCTCTCTCTTACAAGACAAGAGTCACCTTTATCAGATATCTCAGTTTGATTCCCTTCCAGTGCAGAGAATTATAGATTCTACTGGATATCCTGAGGCTCAACATATCGTCCCTCAACCCGAGTCACGCTGTCCTGGGAGGTGAGGACAATGTCGTCTGTGTTCTTAGTGTTGGAGTGGTGGTCTGTGTGTAAACCTTCTGATCACAAAGTGTAATGCAGCTAAAGAATATAGTGCAGATGACACAAAACTAACATACACATTCAACATGATGTCATACAGGAGGTACCACCAGCAACCAGAACTCTCCTTTTGTTAGTTTTTGACCCACTTACTGACACCAGTGAGGTTTTATTTAGTCATTTTTAAACTAGGATTTCCTTTTGCTCTTCTTCTGTGATTAATTTGTTTTCAGGCTACGCCTTGTGTAACAGCCTGTCACACCTGCAATTCATTCTGCTAATCAGCCCTGTTGGGCCTCATTCCACTAATCACCTGTCCCTGCGTATATACTCCTTTGTTTCCAGACTTTTGCTAGATGTGACTGTCTTCTTGCTGTTTCCAGCTCAGTGTGCGTTGTGCTCTTACAGGCATTGTTTTTAATTTGCTTCTGTCTCTTTAAGTGTCTGCATTTTCTCACCTGCATTTACTAAAACATTATAAACTTTGTTCATTTAAAATGATTTTTTTTTTACCCATCAGGGAATTCACATTGTTGCAATAGTATAGGCCACATTAAGACAGGCAAGTAAAAGTTCAAGTTTTAAAACAATACTCCATAAAACAGTAAAGGCACATTTTACAGGTAAGAAAAAAGAAACACAAAACTAAACTTTGTTTTCAGGCAGATCAAAGTTCACTTCTTTATTCTGCACCAGAGTTTGACTGTGCTCTCACACCTCACCAAATGAATCATAATCCCTGGCTCAAGAAACTGGTCTGTTTTAAATGAATCAGGTGTGAATGAAATCTTAGAGAAACATAACACTTCATTTATAAACCACCTTAAAAACAACAGACAGGGTTGACCAAAGTGCTGTACAATGGACAACTAACTGAATAAAAACACAAACACACATACGGTGTCTCACACAGAGTTAAAAGCCAGAGAAGAAAAATGTTTTTCAGCGAGCTTTAAAAAGTGCC
Organism: Callopanchax toddi; assembly: GCA_006937965.1. Classification (NCBI taxonomy): domain Eukaryota; kingdom Metazoa; phylum Chordata; class Actinopteri; order Cyprinodontiformes; family Nothobranchiidae; genus Callopanchax; species Callopanchax toddi. The sequence continues at coordinate 514,589 of SSNR01000221.1, read as the reverse complement.
AGTGATGTCTGACATACAGGAGCAGAGCATTCCAGAGCTCTGGAGCTGCCACTGCAAAAACTCTATCTCCTCTAGATTTGACTGGACTGGACTGGGGTGGGGTGGGGTGGGGTGGGGTAGTGCAGGACCCAAACGCAGGAGGACAGAGGCAGGAACAGGTGAGGTTAAACACAAAGAAGCTTTATTGAGACACATGAGGCTGGAGATACAACACAAGGAACCGACAGGGAGTGACTGAACTAAACAGCATATATAAGGAGGGAGCTAATTAAGGAGACGAGACACACCTGGAGAGGATTAGTGCAGGACACAGGAGGAGGAACACAGGCACAAACTGGACACAAGGGGGCAGAATATGACAAGATTTACAGCAAGCTGTTAAAGCATCAGAGCGAACTGAAAATGATGGCAATACAGTATAGTTGAGCAAGAACAGCAGCCAACCCTTTTAACACCAATTGTATCATATCTAATACACATATTTCTAAGATTTTAAGAGCTCTATCTATTTAACAAGGTTTGTATTTTCCTTCAGAAGCTGCCACAATAAATCTTATACATGTTTTCTGCCCTCTGGTGGAAGATTTAAGTACTGACGTTGGCAGGTATACATTTTAATTAAGTTTATTTTGTTGTTGCGCTATCATATAATTACACAATAAATGTAAAATAAAAGCAAATAACTGTTATATTAACACTAACCAGCAAATGTTTCCAACTTTTTCTGATTATTATTTCATGTGCCAGACTTTGAAGGGTTAAACATCTTGAAATGAGTTCTATGAGATTCTTTTTAGGTATTTTGGAAACTATACCCCTTTGAATAGGGAGGATTTAGATTGAACCTGTTGGTGTTTGTATGTTTATTACACTTGTGCTTCAATCTAAACCCAGAGGCAGGCTATGAAACAGATTTAATGTGCTAATCTAAGTTTAATGTTGCTGCAGGCATTCATCAAGTGAGTCGTGACTCCTAGTGGCTGCAGTGATTTGAAAATGTTGCCTTTAATTATTTCTAAACAATTCAAAACACCCACCTGATCGGTGTGAATGACATACTCAAGTGGCTTGTGTCGCTATTTGAGTTTTGACATTTGGGTCATCATTTGGAAAAATGATGTTAATCACTATTAAATTACACCTTGATTGCCCTGTCAATATTAGGTGAAACCTTTAAAATCCTTTGTGACTTGATTCAGGCTCTAACAAGCAGGAGCTGCTTGGTATGCAGGAACAACGAGGGCTATAAAACAGCTCATTGCAGGTGACATCCTCCTGAGGGCGTTGAGCCAGTATAAAGGCTGAGAACTGATTCATTCTGGAGCACCAATTCATATTCATTACTCTCACACATCTGTGGAACATGACAGATTGATTGAGCCCGTCTAAATGTGCAGACCCAAACGGTTTCTCCGTTAGCCAACTTTCCATCAGCAATAACCACATTCATGTGTGTCTTGATTAATTATCAGTGGAGTCTCAGAAGCACAGCGGCAACAGGAGAGAGCCGTGGTGAAAACAGGACAAGAATCACGAGGATGAACCTCAGGCAGAGTGCTTAAAGGGGGATGCAAAACTGAATGAAAGGCATATTTTAGAGATTCATTAAAGGGGTTGGTAAAATGACTGTAACAAATTTGACTCCAGCAATAAAGTATAAAAGAAGTTTTCAATTTTATTTTTGCACAAAGCAGCTTTTTTTCTTAAGAAGTTGTGCTAGTTTGGGGTTTTGTGTTGGAATGCAGCAAATCATAATTTAGTTCAAACTTTACAAACTTTAAATCTCTGAGTGTTAAAGTTATAAAACTGAGTTGACGTATTTACTGACAGAACTCTGTTTGCCTGCAGGGGACGCAAGAATGATGGGTGTCAACTGGACACAGACATGGTTCAGCAAGATAAGAGCTAGCTGCTACCTGGATGCTGTCTTCCTGCCTCTGACGACAGCAGATGACGGAGGATGATGGACAGTAAAGCTTGTTAAGGGTTTGACATTCAGATCAGGGGGAATGGAGAAACAGACACATGGCCTTACGGGGTTTTGATGAAAGCTGCCAGCTGTCTTGAAATCTTCCTGATTCCTGAATGGCTTTCACAAGGCTTGGAGCTTCACTTCTGCTTGTTTATTTTACTTTTAAAGCTTATATGTATAGTTTCAGTCATGCTAATCCTGATACGCTAATGCAGTTGATGTACAGATTTTTTGTTTGAATTCCAGTTAAATGTCCTTTCTCAGAATGACAAACACAAGTCTTGTTTACGCTCCAGGTTTTTTTCCTCTTCTTTATTTTGGAGACTAGATCCTTTGACATATTGTTGACTTGAAAGCTTATCATTCATCTTAGGGAACCAGGGTGTCTCTGCAGTGCTCTTAAATCTTATCCAACCATTGTGAGCTTCATTGATAAAGGCCACTTCTTTCAGATAACTGTTCTCATAAAAAGTCAAGTACCCCCTGTGAATCAATAGAATTTCCACCAATGACATCTGACTCCAGCCAGCTATAAATAAGTTGATATTTCCTCTTTTGGTGACAGTTTAACCCTCACAGCTAAGGTGATTTAAATGGAAACTTAAAAGGTAAAATCACAAGTGGATGGTCACTCATACTAACATGGAAACATCCCCATCTTTTATTGTCAGCCTGTTGTGTTTGCATTGATAACATCCTGAATATATTCGAGCAAACTCTGATATTTATTCTGGAAAAAAAATATCAGATAATAATGATTGTTATATTTTTATTCACACAAATAAGATGACTTCATTAAAAACGATCATAGCATGTCTGCTTTAAAGACAACTGGTTCCAGATTATACAACCACTAATGATCAGTGTTATAGTGAGAGAAAAAAAATCAATGTCAAGAGCAAATCTACGCCCTTGTGGCAGATGAAGTAAGAGAATGGAATTTATGGGGTTGATAGTTGATTTAAAAAAACAGGCTCTTCACAATCTTCTGCAGATGACAGCACTCTTTCTTCATAACCCTGTGGTAGTGTGAAGATGCTCTGATAATAATAGTTCTGTTTGCTTTGATTGTTCTCCCAGGAATGGTTGATGAACATCCTCAAGAGGGGATGGTGCTGCCAAGAGCTGGACCACATTACTGTCACATCTGCTGGCAGGTCAAGGGTCTCGTCAGGAAAAAAAAAATCTTATTTTTTGCTACAACATACATGAAAGTAAAAGTTAAACAGGATAAAATATACACAAATTACAGTAATGCAACAATAATAATGGAAAATAAAAGGAGAAAACATATTTCTCTGTAATTTTCCAGCAAAAATGTTGAACAATAAACTGTTCCACTTGATCCATGACAGAGGTGAGTTATGGAATCTGTTACCATGCAATTTGAAAGTTTCAAGCAGGATTTGGCTCCAATGGCTCCCTCTGATTACATTCAGTTGATTACTATTTAAGTGGATCATTTTGTTTAGGAAGTCAAGTTGTGGTTAATGGGTCTGACTCCTGTCTAAGGATGGATGAAGGGGAATGGCAGAACATGGTTCAGCTACATTCGGGGGAATAACCGACTCACATTTTTTCCTTTCTATTTTAACAAGTGAACAAAAAGTCAAACCTTAACAGTACTAATGGATTTCAGTTATTTTCTACAACTTCAGAAGGTGACTTTCCATAGCTTCCATTCTTCTAAAAGCACAATTACCATGGAGAATAAATGAGCCTTATGTTGTCTAAGTTACAGAGACACCAAAGATCAAAACCAAACATTCAGTTTAAGCATTTGGACCAAAACTTTAATCAGATGCAAATCCAACCCTAACACATTAATGTTCACACAGCTCCTGCATATTCAGAACCATGCAAGTTAATTGGACATTTGTGCTGACAGGACGAGAAAAAAAAAGCTCCAAGGGTCTTGTTTTCAGCCTTTTCTACTCATGTGTAACTTTATCTCACTGTAGGGCTAAAAGTGATGATGTGCAGTGATCTGGTGTTCCTCGGTGAAAGTGCTGAGATTGAGTGCTTCCACTTCCCCTGCTACCTGCTCCAGATAATGCCCCCTGTAATGTGATTAAAGCTCAGGGAAAAGCTTTGAAGTTGCATCTGTAATTACTCTGTGGTTGGGTGAAACAGATTCCACCTCACACCAGTGTGTCATGGAAAGGAAAGAATGAGATATTTAATAATAATAATAATACCTTTATTTAACCAGGCAAAACAGATTAAGAACAAATTTCTTATTTACAACTGTGGCCTGGCAAAAGACAATGTCTTTTTAGGGAGAAAGGAAAAGGGCTACAATATAAAAACTATTTAAAATAACATGAATTAGAAACATTTTAAAAATAGTAAAAAATTACATTTACAAAATCATGAACACACACACACACACACAAAAGCAATTTTATAACACAAGATCAGAAGAGCAGCCATAAAAATGTTAAGAACAATATTTCACAAAGTGGTAACTTTGTTTGAGCTGAGCTCTAAGATACAGTCCTGAAAATATGAGGTTTCCATCAACTAGAATCAGATATACAGTTAATGAAATAATTTGTTACATAATTCATATCTTAGACAAAAATGTAATTGATAAACAAGCAGTATAAAGTCAGCTGTGTTGTTTTAAAAACAAAGCAAAACATAATCTAATGACCTTATAAGCAAACATATGCATCAAGATTGATGCATCTTTAAAATGAATGTTTAGAACTTAATAAACTCTTTACACTATACAATTTTGTAAAGCTGGTGGAGATATATTTACCAGCGAACTCATATTTAGGTCTTTAGGTCTATTAGATTGAGTTTAGTAAATGATTATTGTTTTAATATTATTTTTATTTTAGATACATTTAGACCCTCTTAAAGCTGCACTCTGCAGTTTGGTAAACAATGTAGCTTTTAACGTTTTTTAATGCCTCTTAACAACGGTTATAAATATATTGCGGAGATTAAAAAACCCTGAAAGAAATCAATAAAGTGGTTGTTCCGCAGCTCTCTAAAAACTTCAGCTGATTGGACAATCTGGCTGTCTGTCTCGCCAAAGCACCTCACTTCCGCACTTCCTTGGATCCTCCATTCATGCGTACTGGCGCATTTTTTAACAGAACATCCCAGAAGTGAGAGAAGGACAGAAACAGCCGACTTCAATTTTAGGAAAAAATACCAGAGTCCTAACAAGAAAAACACCTTTCAGCTAGCAGAAAGCAAAACATGTTTGGACATAGAAAGAGGGAAAAACCAGCTTGAACATTAACATAGTGTTTCAACGGCTGGTGTTTTGGACTCTCTTGTTACTGTGGCAATGTACGGTCCCATGTCCGGAGGAGGCGCAGCCTAGGATTATAGCCGATGGGAGAGGTGAGAGCTCTGAGACTTGTTTGTGTAAAAATATACCTGAAAATGAACTATAGCAGCTTTAAACCATCTGAATCTTTGGCAAAAAACCACAAAAAACTAAAAATGTACCATAAAACAAATGTTCAGAACAGACAAGAACATTTTTTTTCCTATTTTTATTTTGTGATAATACCACAGAGGACAGAAAAGCATGAATAATAAGACTTTGTTCTCTGAGTGAGTAAGTATCTGTCACATTACTGACTATATTGAGCTGCTGCTATCTCAAAGGGAGCAGTTTTAGTGTTAACCGTCGGTGGATGACAAGAAGAAAAAATCCAGTTTTTATCATCTGCTTGAAGCTATTTATAAAAGTTCTGCCTCTCTTCTTCTTTTAATTAATCTGGATTCATTGCAGTGTAAAAATAGAAGTTGTCTATAAACAGCCTCATGCTCAGGCGTAATAGATTGATGTGTTTCTGTTCTGCGCTCTTGAGGTGTCTGCTGCAATCTAATCTACTGGTGGTTTTTGTAATAAAACTGAAACTTTTTTCCAAACAGAAACTCTTCCAGAACTTTTTTCCCATAAAGTCTTATTTTGGTGGACTGAAGTGTTGGATCTACAACCAAAGGGTGTTTGACCCTTGCAGCATCATTAGAGACACATGGATGACACTTGTAATCAGTCAGTCATTAATACCTTTAACCTCTGCTGCTGTGGCTTTGTGTGGTATTCATTTTTAAGTTTTTGTAAAATTTACACTTTTGCACTTGCTGTCAGAAGTTTGTTTAAAATTAATTGGTTGTACATTATAGCAGCAAATGTGATGCCTTTATTCTGAAAGAAAAGCTCAAATAAAGCAATGCTCTTGTTTGTAGGGACCCAGATGGTTTCGTAAAGCTAGCTGAGTATTTTGGTCTCTTAACCAAACAGACACTGAAAATGACAAACTTGTTTGAGTACTGAATCTGAAGTTTTGTGTATAAATGTGAATTTCAGATTGTGTTCTGTTCAGACAGATTATTAATGTCTGATGTTTTCAGAAAAATAATCAATAAAATTCTAAATTATACTTCAGGTTTTTCTACTTGCTCTCCACGAGTCTGTTTATTATATTGATTTTATTTATTTCTGAGTACAGGATAAATGTTATGATAGCTTCATGTCCCTCTGGTGCATCCATTCTCACGTTATGATTTATTCTCTTGGTAAAGTGTCTCCTAACAGCTTTCCGTCAAGATTTCAGACTCCTTGCTTGACCAGAAGGTGATGCACATGGAGCCCACAACTACACATAATCACTGACTCACCATTCATTCTCATTCTGTCCTCCAGACCCAGTGGCCATAAAGAAGGAAGGCTGACAGACATCCACGGGCCTGGTCCCAGGCCCTTGGTCTCACAGTCTCAGCCGGTCAGTCCTGATAGCATAGAGGGCTACACATGGGCTGCCAGCTGATAAATGAGCTGACAAGCCTTCTGCCTGCTACTCATTTCCCTCTCAGGGGAGGTAAAGAAAAGAGAAATATAGCAACATTAGAAAGAGGAAAAGAGAGAAAGACAGAAAGGGGAAAAAAGAAGTATGTGGCATGGCTATTTTTAGTAAGCCTGTTATATGCTCCATTAGTTTGAGAATGAAGGGGGAGAGAGAAAAGGACTAAAGGGGGATTAAAGAGGGGGACAGGTGAAGAGAGGGATTGAGTAAAGTATGAAATGAAGGGATGAGTTAGAACCGGTAAATAAGAATGAGTCAAATGCAGAAAAACAATATGTAATATAATGCAAACAGTAGAGCAAAGATAAAGGACAACATTTAGAAGAGAGGGATTATCTGTCCTGTTTATGTGTGTGGAGGTCTGACACAATCAAGTATGCATATCTGTTCTCCATCAGCTGTTTTCCTGCAACATCGTTTCCCCGACACTCCATTCATTTGTCACCACATCATCCTATAGAGCAATAATGTCAGGAAGCTTTGCAGCTTTAGTTTTCTGTCACTTCTTTTTAAGGGCTCCTGCTGCCTGTTTGCTCAGGTTGAACCCCTTCTCTTATAAAACATGTCATATTACTGCTGCATTCTTCCTGCTACCATCCAACACATTCCTCCATACAGCTCTCAAACACACCACAGCGACAAGCAGAATAATGATGAATGCATTCATGTGTGACTGGAACATAGAGCCAGCATCCCAAAGCCAACCTATATTCTGGTAACATAAATGTTTTCATGTCCGTCAACTTAAACATAAAACAGAACAACATGGGAGCTTTGCTGTGCAACTTCAAATTCATTACCAATTACATGTTACGACAAAAAGAACAATGAGCTCCCGGGTCGGCCATGTGTGGACCTCGTGTGCTCTACATAGGTTTCTTGGCAAACGAACACTGCAGACATATTAGTGATGGATAACTTTACAAGCACTTTGCCATGAGACTCCAGTGAGTCTTAAAACAGAAGACATCATCGTTTAGGACTGTGAGAATAATGAAGCATCCCTTAAGATGACTTCCGATCGAAATTAGTTGAGGTCAGGAGACGTTTCTGATGGTATTGGATATCCTTTGATGCTTCCTCTACGTTTATTATGGAGGATTTTACAGCACAGTTTAGTTTCCTATTTATGGTGGGAGGAGAAGGATTCAGCCTGTTGACAGAAGTCCCTTTCCTGTGCCCTCTCCCCTTTATTACACTAATGTTCCTCACTCATTTGAACCCGGTATCTTACAGTGCACCATCTAAGTCTCAGAATAATAAGTGAAGTTTGTACATGAATCAACAATTTGAGAGCTTTCCTTTAATGCTTAGCTCCTTATATACCATGACAGACCAGAGCTAATCCCTCATTACTGCAGTTGAAGCCTCGATCTGTTGGTCCAGCGCTCGCTCCACCTTAACCATCATTTTCAAACAAGACACTAAGATACCTGAACGTCTCTCCTCACCTGTTTCTTCCACATCATGAACCATGACCTTATCAGTTCTAATCAGAAATAGAAAATGTTTAAAAGAACCAAATATCTGCTGCCTCCAAACACATTCCTGGTATTTTTCAAAGTATAACATGACAAAACAACACAAAAGTATCACCTTGTTGTACTTTCTGACCTTGAAAATAGTACAGATGTATATTTTTGAAGCATTTTAGACCAAATGATGTTATCTAAAGTAAAAATGTTTTCTTTGTGTTTTTGTCAAGATTTGAAGGGAAATCAAGGCACTGGAAAAGTGTTATAACCCCATCCTGCCAATCAAAATGGAAAATAACATGAAATCTATTGGAACATGTTTCAGGCAAAGGAATTTATTACTGAGGGAAAAAAACTAAAGTGCACAACAATAAAGATCACGCTGTGAGTGAAGGACACCCATTAGGCACTGCAAAGACTCACTCTCTTAGTAAAATTGATTGACAGCAAGAAAATGAGTCATATGACTGCTGATATTTTATTTATGTCTCTTTATCTGTAACCATAAACTTTATATTGACCTAGAATAAACCCACGTTTAAATGTAAATATCAGTTTACTGAATGAGAGACAGTTTTATTGACAGGGGGAACTCTGGAGGTTTGGCCGGGTTACAAAACGATTGGAGTTGTGGGTAAAGTCATGTGCACGTTACCAGATGTTTCAGTGCTTTTACTCTTTATTTATTATCGATGGACAGAACAATGTTGGCTGACCAGCAGAATCAGTACCAAAATGTTTAAAGACTAGTCAAAAACATGACTGACAGAAACACTAACAGATCTTTTAAAACTGGTGAGAAAAATAGGCATTGAGCTTATTTCAGATTTAAAATTTGAATAAATGAAAAACAAAATGAAGTTATGATTTTTGTCCCTGGAGAGCTCCATCCTTTGAGTATCCCTTACAGCACTACAGGGTCCATCATCACGCCCTGTTGCTTTTAGCACCACATGATAGTAAAACAGTTTTTATATCAACCCACTCCTTTTTCTGTCTCCTTGGTAAATGTTCCATTTGTTGTTTAATTTCTAATTCTGGCAGAAACAAAACTCCAATTTAGAGGTTTGGGTTTCTTCTTAATGAGACCACAGTGTGTCACTATAGGTTGGATGAGAAGAAATGGAAACTATTTTCAAATGAAACACAGAAACCAGTATTAGTTCTTACGTGAGCCTGTGGCATTTCTATGACATTTGCACTGCAGCTTGTTTCATAAACAGAAGAATGTTGTTTTGAGCGGCTGCTGACTTTTGGATTGTTTCCACTTTGTGCTGTACTTATACGTAGGTCATTTTTAAAGTGTTTGTTGTTGGGGGATAAAACAGAATGCTAACATTTTTTACACAATAAAGATTAAAAAATGAGAATATTTGCTTTGACTTTTCAGTTTGCTGGAAACACAAACAACTAAGGTGCTGCTGCCTTTAGAATGCAAACAGATTTACTGCAGTGTAAAAAAATAATAAAACTTACTAAGTGATGGAAGGTGGGCTGAGTCCAGCTGTAGATGCTCTGCACTTTAAACATCTGCTTCCATTACAGGATGTTATGTAACTCCAGCTGAAGTCCCATGCATTCATGCACCCTCTGATATAAGTGCTTTTCAAAGTGATAAGAGGTGTAATTCAGGGCTTGGCTGCACAGCTCTGTTTGACTTTTAAATTGTATCATGAGCAGTTTAGGGTAGAGTTTTCTCGGCCAAAGATAAAAACTTTTTGCAAACTGCATAAATGATTCTAGAAAGGCAGCAGTGCATGTATTTTCCTGCAAACAGTCTCAATATGACCTGACTCTAAATCTTTATATTGTGTAGGAAACTTCTGTTCATGTTTTTAAAATGTGCAGAGACAGGAGCAGCATGTTTAAACAATTTGTAGAAAAAATGGTAACATCTGCAAGAATAGAATAGATTACTGTAAGTTAGAACAGTAATTTATCCATCCATCAGCTCTCAGTTACACCCTTCTAACACTTCCTCTTTTACTCCTTTAACCTTTGAACATCTTACATGACAACATTCAGACATCCTCATTGGAATAAAACATAATACACATTTCAGTCATCATCTGATCACTTTAATCATCATAATCCTGTCTGTCAGGTTCAATGTTTATTCTTGACCTCTTTTTTTACCAACCTTATGTTTTCTAATCTTTAGCTGGACTCTCTGTTCCTCATTTCTTGTGAGCTTCAAGCCGTTTCCTGTTACCTCTTTACAGCCAACACAGATCTCAACTCACAATAATCATTCCAACTTTATTTGAATGATAAAGCTAAAGAATCCTTGGTTATAATACATTTTACCTTTTTACTGAATTGTTTTACTTCTTTGAATCTGGTTCATTTCTTAATCAACTATAATTTCCTATTTTTACCTTCAGCTCACTGTGTGACCTTTAGCTTAATAAACTCTTGTCTGTTCCTTATTTCTTGAGCTTTGTCTTACTTTCCTTAATGCTACCCAACTTCCCTTTTTCTGAGATGCTTCCTGACATCTATTTTTGATGACTTGTGTCTGCTCATCTTTTTGTCTTTGACCTACATCTGTCTGTCTCTTTAACTCCCAGTTATAATTAAAACCCTTTAGGTTACCCTGATTAACTTTATAAAACCATTTAATCATCTGAATACAGCTTGGAATTCTTAAAACATTTGATTATCACAGAACATCATATGATTAACACCACCAGTCATTCACATTAATCAACATAGAAATCTGAAAGTGTCTCTGATGCATGCCATGTTACTAAAGGGGTGAAGGGCATGGACACTCCAATAAACGTGACAGTATATTTGATGAAAGTAGTACACTGACTTTAGAGTTAACTGAAAAATTACAACTTCTGCAATGGAAAAAAAGTAAGTAGTTTAAAAATACTTATTAACTAAAATTGATGTGACAATCTTTATCTATGGCAGTGGTGGATAGGTAAAAATATAAAAAGCTACATTCTTATGTATTCTTTGTTTATTCTAGATGAAAATTCCTACACAAATGAGCATATGGTTGCCAATACTGTATTCTTTCTGAAACCTGTTATTTAAAGTTTAATTTTGTCTTTTTAAGTAAAATAAAAAGTTTCAAAAGGCCCAATCCATTGATTGGCTGTTGGACATTCTAACACTGGACCAGTGTCACTGACTCACTGTCTAACCAGATATTACATAGTATTTTCTTCTCTGTCAGAAACCGTGGGTGACCTAGGGGTAGAGGCTGCTCTCATGTGGGTGCCCTGGGTTCAAATCCCGGCCCGAACTCATGTCAAAGTATTTGGCAAACTCCTGAACCACCAACTGCCCAGGTCTCCCTTAAAAAAGAGATTCCTAATCTCATTACCTGAACAAATAAGAGTTTTTAAAAAAGGGGGTCACCATTAAAACACAGGTATATAATCAGGTATTTGTAAACTGAATGTTAGGTACAAGTCCTATTCCAAATGTTTTAAAAATCATCTAAAAAACAAACTTGAAGTTTTTTTCCCCCCAGACTAATAAGTATCACATTTTACTCCAGCAGCAGCTAATTTTACGAGTAGAATTTTTGGTAACCATCTCTCTCACAATCCTTGGTAATGGCCTCATTAAAACAAACATCTTAAGCTCTTAGAGTGCGTCTGTACTACAGCCACCATGTTTGCCAATAAGCTTTATTGGAATTGCTTAATTTTCATACGCTCCAATACCATACAGCTGTTGGGTAAATATAGCAGTGGCGCTCTAATGGCTCACTGCAGAGTAACAGCAGACCATATGCCAGGATACCAAGCATCTCTCCAGCCTCTCCCTGTCTCCACTTAAATGTCTCCTCTTGCTTGTCCCTGCCTCCACTGGACAAGTGATGTCCCTTCAGTTTGTTTCAGTTCCCTCTGTTTTATCCATCTGGCAGCTTTTAAAAACACCAGTGGTTTTTGTGTGTTTGTCCTTGTTACTGCATCTGTAGAGCAACATGATGCTGTTTCATTCCAGCTCAGAATAAAATGCAGCAACTGTATCGTAGAAATAAATACAGTTGTTTATGGTTGACTGGGAATAAACCTCTGGCATTTTTCCCAACTGGCTCTTATACCACCAACTGAGAATGTTAACGAGTCCTGTAAAATATACTTGAAAAGGCCAAACCAAAAGTTTCACAGAAAATCTTTTCAAGACGTTTCTTTAACATGACTTTTTACTTGCAAATCAGCTGGATTTAGAGAATTTGCATAGACATCCAAAACAATGAACAAGTATTTTATGATGAAACAATAAAAATACCTGGGAATCAAGTAAGTGGGTGTGTTTATTTGCTAATTTGGTGATGAGGTAACCCTCCAAAGGTCTCAGCAATCTTTTTACATTTAAAACAAAGTGAACATTAAAGTAAATGTGGAAGTTAAAGGGTTAAATCTTGCTTTTATGTAACTGTATGTCAACAGTTGAGCAGTCAAAGCTAGTTTTCAACAGAAACATGTATCAGTGTAATCATGTGCTGGATGCTGGATTTCATAAGATTTCTCCATCGAGCTTTAAATCTTCACCACAAAAATGTAAAAAAAATCTACAAATTAAAGTGAAATATAATCTGAATGATGAAATGTCATCTTTTCTACCATATTTTGTCAATCAACAAAAACGTATGAAAACAAGCGGGTCTGTTTTGAACTTCACTGCTCTGAGTTCACATAATGTATGGAAAATTTTTTTTAATGAAGTTAATAGCTTAGTAATTTATTTACACCACGCTCCATCAGCCTTAATGGAAATCAGAACCAGGCTGGTGTCAGTAAACAAACAGTTTTTGTGTTTATGTCTGTGTGTGTGTGTAAATCAGAGAGTGAATCTTTCTGGTTAAACACTGAAAAAAACCCACTCATCAATCTGAGCAGTCATTATACCTTTATCTGTATCCAGGTATAATGAGTCAGGCTACAAGAAACTGAGGAGATTTAACCTCATTAGCTGCTTCTGCTGCTTTTTAATGTCAAGTTCAACTGAAAATAGAAAATGGCATGATTTGTGGAAATGTGCACCGCACCACAGCTTCATTTCCTGCAGCCTGGAAAGGAGCTGCTCACCACAGTCAGGGAATTAAAAGGATGGGAATGCCTCACACCATTACTGCTAAGAAAGAACAGATTTCTTTCTGGGGTTAATATTCTTTAAAAGAACCAGGAAGAAAGGGAGAGAGAAAAACTAAAAGAAAAATAAAGGAAACACCTAGTTGTGCAGAATAGGAAAGTGTCGGTGGCAAAATAACAGAGAGTAAGAGAAATGTAAACAACCAACAACCTGCAAAATAAACAACAAACTTAAACAGGCTTGGATTCAGGAGTCTGATCTGAGAGACTCGTATAACTTTAGTTCTGTCACCACTGAGCTGCAGACTATCCAAACAACTGGGCCAGCAGCACTTACAGCCCACACAGGACTGGTAGTCCAGTTTTACTGCCACACACAGACGCTGTGTGTGGACTAAGGGTCTACCAGGGAGAATAGAGTTCCCTCTTAAAAGAGCATTTCCTCCCTTTATATGTCATGTTGTAAATATGTCAGATGAGGGCCTGTTTTCTTTGATCACAGGAGTCATTTCTAGGGTAATACCATTACTTTGGCTCATGGAAGCATGCTGACAGACATGTGTGCTGATAAAACATTTTATATAAAATCATCAAATGTTTTACTTACATTTTCAGATAGTTATGATGTAATTTCACCTGTTTTTACCACTGAAAACTTTTTCAAACCTTGATGTCTTGATTTCATGTATTTTATGATGTCATATTTTAACAGTTTAAAAATGAAGTTAAGGAATTGTTTCAGCTTTAAAAAGTTTTTCTGTTTTTATTTTTACATAGGCACTCCAGATGCATATTATCAATCAATTAATACATGGCTTTCAAGATGAGCTGTTGTAGTTTAGCAATTTTGTCTTTATCATCAAACCGAACAACATCTGAATAACTACACTACTATATGTGCTGCTGCAGCAGCATAAACTCCATAAACTAAAGTAAAGCTTTACAAACAGGTAATCCAGCATTCTATTGGATTGGTATGACTTTTTGAGCAAGAGTTGTTTTAAATGACAGAAAATTAGACACTAATCATTTGGTGTCTCTCCTAATTCGACTATGTCTCCAGTCAGAGGACTTCTACCTGTTTTTTGACACTTTGAGTGATGTCATCAGTGGATGTGGACCTTATTGTAGATGAGTAACTAATAGAACTCCAGAAAAAAACCAAATACCTCTTTAAGCTTTTTTTCAGCTTTTGTAAAAAAGATCTGATAAAAGATTTCTGAGTTAAACCTGTGAAAAATGTGCCTGATGAGATCTTTGGTGTGTTATTCCTAAGGGGATTAAATTATTCTGAATACATTTACTTCAAAGAACCTTTAATTAAAAAGTGATTAATGCTTTTGTCATGAAAGTGATTAAATCTAATATTTTAAACAGTAAAAACCAGCATGTGTGCTTTCTCTGCGCTGTAGTTTTAAATTAATAATTTTTATCTGAGGATGTGGTTTTTGATTGTTGGTGTTTTTATGTTTATATAATATTTTATGAAGCTGGAGTAGACTGTATGGTGTAAAGTCATGGGAAATCGTTAGTATGGTGTGTCCAGTACATGTCTAAATACTCAGTGCAGTGGCAAAGAGCTGTAAAAACAAACATATTCACACTTTTAAATCACGGTTTCACAACTTTTTTTTTTTTAACACCACTGCTTTTTGGTCATTTAGAAAAGAACAAAAAAAACCATAATATATATGTTTGACCTGATTTTTATCCACATATTTGTATCAGATAAGATATCTAATATATTTTAAATACAATTTAGGATTAATATGACTATAGGTGATTATTCAAACATTTGAATCATAAATAAAATGACATTTTAACACTCTAAAGCTATACTAATCACCTCTGTGATCTTTTTGTCAGCATTAGCTTTGCAATTTGTCCAACTAATTTAAAGTGAGGAGAGGAAGGTGGGGAAAAACAACATGAATCCTTGAAAGGAAACAATTCCCATATGGTCCAGTTTTCACTAATTAATCAGGTTGGTGTAGATATCACTCCTCTGTCATCCTTGTTTTTGGTTATCAAAACATTTCAGCTCACATGCATCCATTTACCAGCCTCGTTTGAGCTCATCACAGCTTAATGCTCGATTTAAACCTTCAACAAGAGCCTTTAAATGAGAACCTGCTCTCCAGAGGGCCCTATCCTTTAGTGAGATGCCAAAGGCTGCTGATGGTGAACGACTGTGAAATAAATTTGGTGACGACAACACCAAGTCCCCAAATCCAGTTCATGATTTTACAGCTTCACTTGTAATTTCTGACTCATAATCCGAACTGGGGTGTGTTTTCTCCTCTTGATGGTTTCCACATGTGAGATCCTGTGGTGTGATGTGTGGGGGGAAGGGAGACCAGATACCTCTGCCTGTACTCCACACTCAACCTGAGCTCAAAGAAATAAACAAGAGGGCTTTTTTAAAACTTTTGTCTTATTAGTAATCAGCATGTCTACAATTCATGTTCAGTCATCTTAAAAGTCCTTTCCTGCATTCCACCGGTACTTGTCACCAGTAAATCTCTGTTTATATCTGCATTTGGGTCCTTTTCTGCAGGTAGTGGAGGCCCAGATTATTTTGTACGACTGAGAAGGAGAAATTGCTCACAAACCTGTCCAATTGGCCAACTTTTACGGGTTTCAGTTCCTCAGTGCTAATTGTGAGGAGTCATTTTTACTCTTAGCTTCTAAACAACTCCCAGAAGAGCCAACTCTTTGGGAGCCATAATGCCCGTCCCTATATTCTTAGGATTCCAAAACTTCTTGATTGGTTTCAGGCCCCCAAATCATAGCAATGTGCAGATAACTCAGGCTTAATATGGTTAAACCTGTATAGATTAACTCATTAGGATTACGCAACAATTTGAGTTGTGTATTATAGTCAGACAAAATAATTTTAGGTTTAATAAAATGC
Source organism: Callopanchax toddi (assembly GCA_006937965.1). Classification (NCBI taxonomy): domain Eukaryota; kingdom Metazoa; phylum Chordata; class Actinopteri; order Cyprinodontiformes; family Nothobranchiidae; genus Callopanchax; species Callopanchax toddi. The sequence goes on along the minus strand of SSNR01000221.1, from coordinate 498,330 downwards.
ATGATTTAGGGAGCCCAATGTTGCATAAAAACTTTTTTCCTTTGACAGAATTTTCTGTTAATTCACTGGATCAGTTGTGTTTTCACCACTGCCTGGAGCACTACTCATCACTTTGTTAATCAGGCAGGTCTGACAGAAATATGAGGCATGAGCACAGCTTCATAAGACAACAAGATAACAAGCTTATTTTCTACAATCATGGATTTCATAAGTGGTATTATGTTTTACCAGGCTGTGCATCTCTGAAAGCAATATACCGGTGTATATAAAGTAAACACACACAAACCTGTGTGTTCACACACTAACTGCATTTGCTGTCAGCAGCAGATGGGAGGCGAGTGGCTTCATTAATCTTCCTCTGGTAGGATCAGATAATTAGACTCCTTAATTGAAGTTTAAAGACTTTAATAAATAAAATGTCACTTTTCGTCTGCTTTATTGTCTCAGCTGAAACTTCTCTGTACCTTGTTTTATACCCTATGTCTCATAGTCACTGTGAATGATTTGGTATGAGACAATGAGAATTAGACTTCCACATTGACCATTAAAGCGTTAGGAGAGTGCTGATGTTGTGTTTGATTATTTTTACACAATAATACCCCTCTTTAGTAATAACTAGTAAAGCTATTTATCTACAAACATCTGTCAGGATTTATTTTGACTATTAGAAGATGATAAAAGCATCATCATTTCAAGGATTCCTCTCTCATCTTAACTGATATGCGAGCTCCTTTTTGGTCCCTGATTTTTCAAATATTACCTTCTGATGCTTGTTTGTTTTTCTAGGTTCTGATTTTTGACTGGCTGATAAATGAGGCCCATTAACCAAAACCAGTGACTGATTGTGTTGTCACTTCCAAGATGTATGAGTAGAACCAAACAGACAGTGAAAAATAGACACACACCCTGCTTTATTAATCACTTCTATGTCCATACTTGAAAGAGTTTAAACATACTTTAAGCTGATTGGCTCTAATCACAAGACCAAATTTGAACTGAGCATCAATTCCATTTAATTGAGGTCGTCTGATCAAATGGTTTCTGAAAGTGGTTTTGGCATACTGTATTTGCTTGTTGCTGCACCAAACTGCTTTTAATAGAAAGCAACGAGTAAACTTTACACAGCTCGTTGTACTTAATAATTTGGAGTCAAACTTTGATCTGTGAAAACTAAATGTTTCTGCATCAGAAAGCAGATGGAATAAACATCCAGGTTTGTATTGTTTAGATCTGCTGTATCTGAATTAAAGCATCACCAGTGCAGTTGTTTCCTGTCTTACTGCAAAACAAACTAGAAAGGTTAAAATCATGTTTGCACAAGAAGATTGTTATTGTTTAATTTTCTGTAATTAAAGGCGGAAATGTTAACTGGTCCCTGAGGACAAACTCATTTCCAAACTTTACACACATGGACAAATCATTCTGACATTTTCTTTCAGATTATTAAAGATTCTGAAATTCATTCATGTTGAAAAACTAAAATGTTGCCTATTATATGAAATTTGAAATGAAACATGATCTTTTTATTAAACTCTGTGGTTTTTAGTTTTTCCCATCAACAAATAAGGAAAAAAATGTAAAAAAACAAAAAACAAAATAAAAAGGGAAAGTTTAAGGGAGAATATTATGGAGTAGTGGAAAGAAAACACAGTACATAAATTAATGCAAAGTGAAAAGATTAAGAGATAACTCAAGAAAAACACAAAATTAAATAAATGTTTGATTTCCCCTATAACATTTAAATTATTATTATTAAATTAATTAAAGGTTAATTTAATTGAAATTAAATTTAAAAAATTTAATTATTATTAATTTATTATTTTAATGTTTTTTTTTATTTCAACCTTGCTTCCAAACCAGTCGACGTTTTAGTCTAGTGAGAGCAGAAAAAGTGCAAGCACAGTGCATTTGGCAAATGAAAGTAATTACTAATGATGTGTGTAATCAGCTCATCACTCAATGTTGACATTACTGATGACAGAAACAGGGAGACTCTGAAAGACAATTAGCGCATGTAATTATGCAAGTAATCACTCGTATTTGACCGCCCCTGCAAGGTTTAGCTGAGCCCTGTACAAATGTTTGGAGTCTCTCTATTGTCTGCAGTTTTCAACTTATTAGGACTTTCAATCATTATGAGGAAGTCTAAATGAAACAGTTTGTAACACACTGAGTATCACAAAAAACACAATTAAAACTAAACTTATGACATTAAAACAATCTAATTTATCTGAATAGATAATGTTATATGTATTAATTCAATCGTCATCATCTATATTTTCTAAACTGTAAACACACTATAGATTTGGGCCTCTGTACTCTGCTCCAGGCCCATTACTGCAGATAAACAGACTGATGTTGGAGGGAGGAGAGTTCTGATTGGTTTATCCATTTATGAACCCCATATCTACACTGTACTGTGTTGCTATTACCACATAAGCTGTGTCAGAGCATCATTCAAATTTCCTGATTGCTCTGAAATGCACCACAATCTGGGAACGTCTCTCTAAGTGCGTTTTTTTTTCTCCATTTTACAAAAGATTGTATTTTATTGATTTCAGTTCCTCGATGTCACACAGAAAGAGGGCTTTTTCAACATCAGAAAACATTTACCGGTACTTGTCCCCATAAAGATGAGGATGAGATGTAAAGGATTTTGTTGTTTTGACAAAAAGATGCAAATAAATATATATTCAAAGGTGCAACCTTCACAGGTTGTTCTGCTCACATTTAGAGCCAATTCAAGAGTTATTATCTTGTTGCTCTTTTTAAAACTGAAGTCATATAAGAGTAAGATTATAAGAGCATGGTTTTCTGACTTGACAACAATAAAAAGTGCATAATATATTGGTCATCCTATTCACTCTTTTTTTAAACTTAAGAAAATGGCAGTGGGTTGTGATTTGGGGGGGATAGGTTTTGTTTTCTGGTTTAAATGTTTTGGGTGTGTTCTGTTCAGTTCAGTTTGGTCACTGTTTTCTCCAGCTCCTCTTGCACCACCACTTCATCCTGTTAATTAGTCCAGACGGAGCCACTCACTATTGAAACTCTCCTCAGATTAATAGTCCGTTGTTTCACAGTCTCATTTACTGACTCTCCTGCTGTTTTCTCCTGGTTGTTACCTGCTCCCTGTCTGTTTATACAGGTGCATCTTTCTCTAGTCAGTTTTATGTTGTCTCATCTGAATTTACATTTTATTATTAAATACTGCTGTTATTTCACTTCCTTTGTGTTAAAGCTAACATGGTGGGTCCATTTTTACTGTCCAACAGTACAAAAATATTTTCTGTGAGTTTAACTTCATTTTTAGGAATACAGTCAAGCATAGATGTAAACCTATACTGTTAGAATGCTTGTTGATCAATTCCATAGGCTGACTTGTAATCTCTGCAGCTTATAAAGTGTAAATAAAACACTATTCCTTAATGGTTTCACTCTATATTGAAATCACAACACAACAGTAATAAAAGCCATTGAAATGACACCTGGTTGGTGGAAATGTAACTGATATTGAAACACTGAAAACCTTATAGACTGTTCTTATTAGTAAATAATGAGTATTATTAATTCAGCTTCTCAAAACAAATTCATTGCAGAAATATTCAACGCTTTCTGTGATGAACTCATTTTGAATCATAATCACTAAATCAGTGATAAATGAAAAGATGTGCCTTTTCAAGTTTACGCTGCATAAAATACAATTTAATTAATAAAGACTTCATTAATCCTAAAGGAAAATTAGGTGTAGTATCTCATCTAAGTTGTATTAAAGAACTATAGATGGTTATCGCTGAGGACAGGAAGGATCTTCCTCTGACTGAATTACTATTTTATGAAGAGGATGCTCAGGATTATGAAGCATCCTCATTAGTCCAATCAGCTCTGCAGTCCCCAGAAAACATCAATTTTAATGGCAAATTTTCAATCTCTTTTTTCATTCTTTTGCTTTTAAATCTGGCTGAGTGGAACGCCTACAGTGGTATAGCTTTGACTGAGTTGTTTTATCTGACTGTATTTATTTTATTTTAGTCTATTTTAATTCTAATTTTAGAATTGATCTATATTTTATCATATTTATATTTATTTTTATCTTTGTTGTTTAAATGTGCTATAAAGTTTGAGTTGAGTTGAGAATTAAATCAAATCAATCAAAGATGACTGCAGATGTGATCACACTCTCCACAACAGGCTTACAGAACTTTAGTAACATTTTGCTGCAAACAGGATCTTCTCTGTCCTAAAACATCCAGTCTCCTCTGTCCCTGCTAGTAAAACAGCTTCACTGTGTCTCCAGTCCAGTCTGCTGTCCAGGTGAACTCTGAGGTATTTATATTATTGTAGGTATCATATTTTTGTAATACATTATTAGACGATTGTTGCCACATCATTACACAATTAGTTTACCAGTTCTCTGGACTCAGTCTTTTGTCAATCTCTGATGCACTAAAAAGACTAGAGTCCTCTGAATATTTGTGCAGATGACAGGACTCTGACTGAACTGAAAGTCTGAGGTGTAAAAAAGAGTGGTGAGAGATCAGTTCCCTGTGGTTCTCCTGTGCTGCTGACAACCTGGTGAGACACACAACCCTTCAGTCTCACAAACTGAAACTACAATCATCAGGTAGTCCTTACTCCTGATGATTGTAGAGGTGTCCACCTTTGTGTTTGAGAGTTTCTTACATAATAAATCAAGCTGGACGGTAATAAATGCGCTGGAGAAATCAAAGAACACAATCCTTACAGTGCTCTGTTTAATAAAATTGGAAAGAAAAAACATCTTATGTGTTACAAAACACAACAAGAAGGATTTGATCTCTCACATGAAATTCTCACCTTAACTTTTCAGGAAAATGTTCATTGTCCATGAAGGAGATTCATCAAAACAACACTTAAAGTTCTCGGCTATGAGAGTTTGATCTAAACTCTGAGCCAAAATCTGGCAACCTATCAAGCTGTGCCATCTGTGTTAAAAGACAAAGAGAATGTATACCCCACCCTCAGGGTGAAGTAACAGACATGACATCCTACATGTACACTAACCTTGTGTTTACATAGTGTGGATAGTGGTGCAACAGCCAGAGAACATCCCTGTGATCCAGATGGCTGGTTTTCAGATCCTCCTTATCACACAGAGACCCTGCAGACGCGCTGGCAAACAACCAAGCTGCTCTCCGAACTCATGTTAATGCTGCAGAGATGTTTATCAAGTTTGTTTATCCATCAATTTGAGGCACAATGAAGGTTTAACGATTATTACGGTCGATATCATCTGGTAGAGATAAGGCTCTGCCTTCAGGCTTATTCTGAGTTTTATCTTATAATTATATTGATCTCAGTTTTACGTCTGATTTTACTCATTCGGGGGGGCTGCGAATTTTCAGATGGCTTATCAGAACTACCTGGTTGATTGTCCTTGAGCGAGGAGTCTGAGGGATGGGACTTAACCCTGAAGAGTTGCTCTTATCAGTATACTTCAGCTGCCCAGTTGTCCATTTGGATTTGATTTCATTTGTTGAATCTATAGCACTTTAGAGTATAGTTTGCATCCAAATTGCAAGACAAAGCTCATTCCACTCAAAAACAGACAGATGTTGTATTTAAAGCCCGAGAAGCTCTCATGTGATTCCAAGCTTCTCTCTACAACTAGAACAGTTTTCAAATGTAAAGGAAGAGAAGAGAGCTGAGATGATTAAGTGAGTCAGGAGAGAGCAGTGAATGAACAGTGGAGTGGAAACTGCAACAATCTGTCTTCTCTTCTAATCAGTCAGTGAAGGTTCAACTTTCTTTGCAGTAGTTGCTGGAAACATGTGCTACATGATTAACTTCTTGTGTGTCTTCACCAGCCGTTTTAGTTTGTTTTTGTTTAACAATCTAATTACTGCTTCAGTGGAATTAATCACCAGAGTCCAACCTCTCATAATATTCAGGGGTTTCTCCTGTAAAGTCTCCCTGGTCACGGAGAATGATGCTGTTATGTGACAGGGAGAGGATTTTTTATATGCATCCTGGTGTGTTTTTATAGAGCAGAAATGAAGTATAAAACCAGAGAGCCCTTTAATATGGAAGCATTAAAATTCAACTCACTAAACCCATTTAGCTTTATGCTTCTTTTAGAGGCTGGCATGGTGGAAACGCTGACAGTTAATCCTTTCTCAGTTCACTGATCAGCTATTTTGTTGGAATAAACTGTGAGTTAGATCAGTGGTCCTCAAAGTTGGGGTGCAGACTCCATTCAAACATTAAGTGTGGGGTCTTAAGATGATTTCAAGGAATCAAATATAAAATAAAAGAGCCATGATGATGGAAATCAATGATATCTCTTTAGTTTTAACTACTGACAAACCTTGTCACCTTTCCCACAGACATTTTGTTGGAGAATGTGAGTCTTTAGACTCACATTCTCCAGACTACTCACCCAGTTAGTTTTGCTCTGTTGTGTTTCAGGGTGGAAAAAGCCACGAGACAGGCACTGTTACGTACTCACCTCAGTAATAGGCAGAACTAACAGCCATGGCTGTTTTATGTCTGTATCAAAAGGTCGGAAAACTGCAAAGGAAGCTTCTGTTGCTGCTGTGTGCATGTCTGAGTTTTACCCCTGTGATAGCATACAGAAAGGTGTTTCATTGTAAAATCTTTACACTCATATTTTAGGGTTTTCACATGAAATACACATAATGTCCTCTTAAACTGATAATCAAAACTGATTTATTGAATTAACTCAACAAATAGGTTTTTTTTATTGATACAAACACTCTATATAGGTAACATGTCCTCTGAAACAGATGCGGGTTTTTTTCTCGTTTTTTGCTGATATTTAATACTTTACATTCAATCTGCTCCCTGTAGGATCAGAGCAGGTGGCCTGTGTGATGGTGAAAACCAAATAGCGGATGGAATGGGTCGATGGCAGAAGGAGCCAGAGCAGCTGCAACAAATCTTTTTGCTTAATCATGTGGCTGCAGAATTCATCAGCAGTTTGCCACAGCGGGATCCAAGTTCCCAACCCATCAGCTGCTCTGTCCTGCTGTCCATTTCTGTCGCAAAGCAGATTAAATAGGCAGCCGCCACAGTTTAAAACAGTATCTCGTGGATTTATTTGGTAAATGTTAGCTTTTGGTTTAAAAACATCAGTTGACTGAATGTAAATTACACATGATTTCAGGCCCAAGGCAAACCAGCTGGAGAATTCCATCAAGTTCAAGGTTCATTTGGTACCAGACTGAACGATGCGTGTGGCTGTAATAGCTTTTAAAGTATCCTGTTTGAGCCATGCTGGTGGTTTGAAATATTATTTTATGACATTGTTAAGCCACGCTAACTTCGCTATAAGGACAGCAGTGTGGACAATATATCTGTTTGTGTGTTTTCAAAAAAATCTACTCAAGTTTGTCTAACCAAGTTTAACTAACATGATTATTTCAGATTACCAACCTGCTGAGATAAATAGGATCATTAATGGAAAGAAATTTGTGTTTTTATGACATTGAATCAATAAAATGTATATGACTGGAATCATATAGATTGCCCCTTGTTGAACCTTGGAAATATTTATCTTTTTGTTGACTTAAAACAGTCTGTTGAAACATTAAAAAACTGCTCATCAAGTCTGATTCAAACCAGCTAGGAACAGGTCCGTTTAAACCCACCGGATCATTAAGCCTTTGAATTAAAATGTCATTATCCACTCTGGTGAAGGGAGCAAATCCACAAAAACAGAAACGAATGCTCTCTGTGCATCACTGCTGCTCCTAAAGTCATTCATTACTTTGATTAGAGCTGATTAAGAAATGTAACTAGCTCTGAAACTGAAACACTGATAGATTTTAAAATATTGATGTTGTTTAAAAAGTATTCAAATTGAAGACTAGAAATTGATTTATTGTTGATTACCCTCTAATCCATTTTGTTTTATTTATTTTTTAAGTGTGATACAAGAGATGCTGGAGAAATACTGCTCTGAAAGCAGCTGATATGTTTTATATTTAATTTGATAGGAAATGAAACAAACTTGAGGAATCTCTTTGAGGCAAAATCTAGCGAATTAAAACTAGATTACTATATAGTATATCTGCTACATCACAGAGAAAAGTGACAGACACTGGGCTACAGAGGCTGAGGCTGAGTAACATTTATGGTTAAATAATTAATATCCCTAATTCTAATATTTAGAGAATATACTTTAAAAGAAAAAAAACTCAAAATTTATTATATTTATATAATTTGGAAGAAATAATTATCAGTAATCCATGTATTTGTGCCCAAATTAAATTTTTTTATCCCATTATACTATATCAATATCAATTTCAATGCACTTTTTCTATATGTTATCACAACCCTGCAGCTTTGTTTGCCTTACATTTGAATGTTTCTCTCTGTTTCTTTAAGGTGCTTTGCTGGTTGACAGTTTTTGACAGACACAAGATGATCAAAGTTCTCACCTGCTGATTTTGAGAAATTGTCTGTCATGGCATTGCAATAAAACAGGAACAATAAATAATCATTTGACAGGTTGTGTCAAGCAAAAGGTTGCATCAACATTCTTGCAAATAAATCTATTATTTGATCAAACAGGGAAACATGCATCTCTTCAAAAAATAAATAATACAAACCTTTGCAACATTTAAAACATCTTTTGAAAAGACACAGTCCCGTGCATGGCCTTGTGAGTCCAGTTATGTCATTTGAAAACAAATTACTGTAATCGGCTGATAACTTTATTATCAGATTGGTGGTGTCACTGATGCGAATACTGTCAGACATGGTGATGAAGTGAAAACCAGTTGTGATTTTGCATAAAAGTTTCGGAGTGATAAAGAAATTTTAGTTTGAGGGAGTGATAGATGTAAAAAAAATTCAACAGGTAAAGTAGATTTAATGATTTTTTCTAACTTTAATAAGTGCTAACTCATCATATCTCACACCCTAACACCCAGGGAGAACTGGTGGATCCAGTGCTGCTGGATAAAGTGTTTAAAATTCTGTGCAGCAAAAAACTTTTTAGAAGGACATTCGTTGAGACGGCTGAGGTGTAACAGTAGCACAAGGCTCTGTGAATAATTTATGACAAGCTACCACTGTGACTTTGATCTTTTGTCAGACACACAAATGTAATTTCAGACAGCTGTATTATGAATGTTGCATGATGGTGCGGTGGTCATGCACGGTTTTCTCAAAGCAGAGAAGCCGCTTTAACCTTTTTATTAATCAATGTCATTTTGGCTACAATTCAGCAGGAAAAATTAGGTATTAGGATGCAGGAGTCTGGGATAGTGAAGTTATTAAATTATGTGTCAAATAACCCTTTAAAATATACTAGTTTTGGCATTATAACTGAATTCCATTCACATTTTTCAGAGAACAAAATCCTCCTTTTCAACTTTTCAGGACAGGAAATTAACTGAAGGCTTGGATTATTACTTGAACTCACTGATGATTCATTTGAGTCCATTTCCTTTTCAAAGCAAGATGAGAACTTCAGGATGTAAAATGCTCCCTGTTAATCAAATGAGTTCGTTTTACTGAGCGTCCTAATGTGGATCTTTCTGTTCTACTAAAAACGTTCAAGCTTGTTTTGACCTTTTAGAGAAAATAATCAGGAGGATCAGTTCCACTCACAGCATTCATAGCATGTAATTCTCTGAAACCAGATGCTTTTCATTCTGGAAACAGAATCCTTCAGACAGGATCGAAACACATAGATTATCTGATTGGGCTTTTTGTGGCTGAGTTCAAGTTGTTCAAGGTCACGACTCCCGTCTGTGTTCGCTCAAAGCTGATAAAAAACATTTCTAACTGCACCAGTCAGAGAGAATGACCAGCAGCAACAAGATCTCTAAAATATGGAAGGTTTTTATTCTTTTGGATATAATAATCAGCCTCTCATCCATCCATCCAGGTCTTAAAATCAGAATCTTCACCTCCTCTGTTCCATTTGACCTATTTTAACCTGTTAAATGATGACCGATCATTTGGTTTTAACATGACAATTTTTGAGGTAAGTTGCATTTATAGTGATGACAGCAGCATCTTTACAATCCTGATATTTTAAGGAATCCATGGATAGTCATGATTGATCACAAGGAAAGGGTTAACATATCATCAGGATGTTGAGTTGTTTTCACTGCAAGATCCCCAACATCTTATGGTATCTTCAGTCTGAGAACTGCTGCTGATATCAGCTCAAACTGTGATGGTTAAGTTGAGCTGAACTATCTAAAATGCATGGTGCAAAAAATCCTTTCGTTCTTCTCAAGATCTCATTCACTTTATACAAGTGTCCACTTCCAAAGCTCCTCTAAATTCTCATAGTGAGCAATCATTTAGCTTAATAAATTGATTAACTTAGATTAACCGAACCAGGAGATCGATGCAGACAGCTACTGATAAAAGACTTTCAAAATGATACAATTTTATTTGTAAAATGACTAAAATTAATTGTTAATTGCATGAAAATGTGTTTTTATATGTAGAACAAAAAAACAAAACAAAACAAACAAAACAAAAAAAAAACCTGAATGAACTTCTTGGGTGGTAGTGCCTATATTTATGCTTATCCACATATGCAAACATAAAAGCATTTATCTAAGAATGAAGCACAAAACATTCATTTTCTCACAACCCTACATTTATGTCAAATGATTTTCCCCCACACATTATTCTTATATATCATCTGTAATATTATACAAAACGCTAAACGAGAAACGACCCCAGGTGACAAACAGTCACAACTATGAACATTCCAAACCTATACTTTATGCATTTATACAACAGGAAGACATTAGGACAGACAAATGGACTCTAAAGAATATCCGTCTTCATGATGATGATCCCCATAAGGGTCATAATCTGTTACAAATGTTGTCCCTGCTGTTCAATATTTCCCCATATTTCTGCCATGGAAACCTTGCAAACTGACAAAACGATGTCTGATAAAGTTCAAACAGGATTACGCCACATACTGTTTGCATTATCAGAGTTTTACAAAGAAAAACTTTAGTGATAAATGAATCGTCACTTACCAATAGGTCAAAGGTGCATTAAGAGACCACAGCAGGGGAGAAATCACATTTATTCCCAGCCTCCACGCTGTGCTGTGTGTGTTCACCTTTGCCTTGGGTGAAAATGATGTACACGATCGGCTTCACTGATTCTCACCGGTGCGCTACTACTGTAATTAGTTCATGTCTGGCTTTCATCCAGGTGTGGCCCCATGCTGGCTATTAAGTCATTAATTCAACAAGCTCCACCTGCGCTCTCCTGTCATGCTCTTTGTCAGTGCAGAAACCAGAGAGTAGTAACATTATGACACCTAATGCAATGAAAGTCATTTTATAGCCGTATAAACAGTTTGTGCTGCTGACATTCCTGACACATGCTTCCCCGAGGAAACCCTGACTGATCATGATTTCAAGCTGCAGGTTCTCAGATTTCAACAGCAGGATGAGCTATGGCAGCAGGAGAGGAGGGTTGTGTACACAGAGCCAAAATAAATGTCAAATTTAATATCAGAAGAATATAAACATGTCTCATTTAGGACATCGTTTCAGCTCACATATTTACTGGTTCTGCCATTCTGTTGTAAAGCCAAGATGGACATCAGCATAAATCAGTTTATTAAGTCTGTATAAGAGTTCAATTATAATGTCATAAAAAAATGCATGGAAGTGGGAGGTTTATATTATTTCATATGAAATAATCCAAACAGAATGAAGGTCCTATATGACTGAGTTTTGGATCATGACTAAAAAAAATCCAGTTCTGGATACAAGTAGCTGAAAGTGGCTTCCTTAGGGTGACTGGGAAAAGTGATAAGATAAGGTGCTTCATCATCCAGAGGAGCTCTGAGTAGAGCTGCTCCTCCACCTGGAGTCAGCTGGTCACCTCCCTCTGGAGGTTTTAAAAGCAAGTCCCAATAGGAGGGAACTCCAGGGCAGACCCAGAACTTACTGGAGGGGCTAAATGTCCTCTTTGGTCTGGGAACACCTTTGGGACCCCCCAAAAGTTTATAATTTTATGGCTCTTAACAACGTTCTAACATAGTATAGCTATAAATATATTGTGGCAATTTAAAAAACAAACAAAATCAATTAATAAACTGGTTGTCTCTAAAAAAAGTTATCTAAAAACCTCAGCCAATCATACGTTTCGGACGAAAGCAACTATTGGACAATCCGGCTGTCTGTCTCACCAAAGCGCTGCACTTCCTTGGATCCTCCATTCATGCATGCTGGAACATTTTTCAGCAAAACATCCCGGAAATGAGAGAAGGACAGAAACAGCTGGCTGTTAGCATGTCAATTTTAGGAAAAAATACCCAAAAAGAAAAAAAAAACCTTTTCAGCTAGCAGAAAACAAAAACAAAAAAAACGTTTGAACGTAGAAAGAGGAAAAACCAGGGTCAACATTAGCATAGCGCTCTCTCTTATTACTGTGGCAATGTGCGGTCCCATGTCCAGGGGAGGGGTAGCCTTTAGCCAACAGGAGAGGTGAGAGCTCTGGAACCTTAGAATAGCAGCTATACCTAGCTTGTTTACAAATTCCCTATTGCACCTTTAAAGAAAAATAAAACCTAAATGTGTTTTCACATCAAAGCACTGATGATATACTGCACACTAAGAGTTTTAAACACAGATCTGCTTTCTGCTCAGATAATGACATCCATCATAAAAGCAGCTTGTGAGGTTTAATGATGATGTCTTTAAAATGTCTCTCTTATTGTCATAATAGCAGGCTAATCAACAGCAGGCGTATCCAGACAGAGACACAGAGGAGAGTTTGGTTAGTTTATCCTTTTAAAAAAGTATTTTTCATAAATAATAAGTAAATTATGAACAAAGAAACGTCATGACATAAGAGGCTGTAAATCTAGAATCACATTCAGGGTATGAGAATAAAACTGGCCACAAATAAACTTTAATTTAATTGCAGGTGAAGCCTTAGTTTCTGACAGTTTTCTAATGTTTTAAACAGTGAGCACAAACCAGAAGAGAAATAAACAATAGACAGAAAAAAGAAGGAATTCAGAAAGAACAATAGTGGAGCAGGATACTGATAGTATGATTAGAAACGTTTAAGGAATAATTGACATATTTTATTTAATCCTCCAACTGAATATTTCGTTTTCTCAAGCTTCATCTCATTTTTGTTCATAAAACTTCTTAAATCCGTTGATGGACATTTTTCCTGTTCATGTCATCTTATTATTCTCTCTGATCTGTTAACTGTAGTCACACAGATTTAAACGTCAGGTGTGAATAACATTCTAAAAATAGCTATTATTAATATATGCACTACGTTTAGGAATATTTGGACCCTCGTTTATTGCTCCTGAGTTCTAGTTGCGCCTGTAGGAGTCAGTAAGAGCTCCTTCTCCCAAACTTCCTTCTTGTCCAACTTTTTTTTTATATATATATATAAATCCTCCTCCTCCTCATCCTTTAGGACGGACACTGAAACTTTTAGGACTTATTTTTGAAACAGAAGCGATCCGGATACTTTGCGTCAGAACTGAAAGCCAGAACCTGAAGCGGGTGGACCGTTTGCTTTGGGCTGAGCCGAGCCGACCTCCCCTGTTCGGTTTGGGTCGTTTCCCTGCTGTCGGACACGGACGGGTTGTCGGAACCGACAAAGCAACAAGAGGATTTTCAGCAGGTAAGTTGTTGTTGTTCACTTGGAAGTTGTTTACTGACAGCAGCGTTTATTTTAAGACACTTCTTTTTTTGACGCTCGCTGCGTGACTTCGCAGTTCTTTCGGTCCAAACGGGAACCTTTCAGGTCAAAACTTAAAAAAAAAAAAATCCATACATTATAAAAACTAATACCGACTTCTCTAGTATGACTCGTACTGTTGCTTTAAGTTTTAAATCATAATTTGGGAACATTTTATGATTCTTGTCATCTGAAAAGTTGTGCAACGGATGTAATTGGTTCAGTCTCCTGTCAGGTCTGTGATATCTCCATATGAGTAATTATGTTGTCAGTTTGAGTCGTGGTGGTCACACTGGGACAAACAGCTGGTTTTAGGAAACACACTTTATTCATGAGTGAGAACATTTACAGTCAGGATGTTGTTTTTTTGCACAGGTTTGATTCCTTAAAATGATGATGTAATCCAAGAGGAATGTAAAGAATCAAAAGCTTCTGACTCCTTTAGTCAGCTGTATGAGACTCATTCATTCAACTGTTGTCTCATCACTGGATTTCAACACCTACATTTGTACTCAGAGTGAGCAAATACATTCCTATGGGCTTCTCACTTTTGTGTTCTATATAAAAAAATAACTGGAAGAACATAACTAAAAGCATAAGGCAGTCTATGAGCAAGTGCAAGATGTTCCTTTGAGGCTGTTTCACATTCATTTTCCTTATGAGGCTGATTGTTTACAGCTTGAACCATTTTCAAACGTCAGACTGAGTCGTATCAAGACGACAGCTCTCAGTTTGAATGCTCCAGCGTGATGTGGCGTTCTGTGGATCGTGGCCATTCTGGTGCTTGGGCGGATGAGAGGTTCTCTGTTTGACCCCACATTCCTCCTCCTATCATGGCATGGGGTCAGTGCCCTCCTGACCCTGTTGAGAAGAAATATGGATGTTTGCAATCCTGCAGTTAATTATTTTCAACAGCTGTTATTTCATTTTTAATGTAATCATGTAGATGTGGTCTAATCTATTTCTGCATCCTATTGTGTTTATAGTCACTTCAAAACCAAAAACGACTTAATGAGAGTCCTAATTTGCCTCCCAGTGACCACAGCTCAGACTTTGTTAACATTATGAGACCAGGATGATCAAAGACATGAAGGACTATTAACATCTAGCTTTCTATTCCTGCAACTTTTCATTTAGAGCCTTTGTGAAGGAGGTGTTCCCTCTGGGACAGTCTGGCTGATTCTCTGTGGAGGAAAACAAAAGCTGCTATGTAAACCTCTGACTGGTTTGACTTCCTCAGCGTTCTCAGTCCCACACAGTCACCAGAGCCATGCTCTCTGTTCTGGCCCTTCATGAAAGTTCCCATTCTTTTGGAATCTGTCCGTGCTGGTTAGATCTCACTCCACTGGGCCTCACAATGGCTGAGCTGTGCTGCTGTATCAACATTTAGTTATCTCTCCCCTCCTTTTTTTCTGTCACTTTAATCTCCTCCCCCCAAGTCTAATCAGCAGCAGCAGAAGAGCAAACTGTCTTTGTGAGCTATCGCTGGATGTGCTTCTGAGCAGCATGTGTCATGACTCACGCTGCTATTCATGTTGTGTCATTAAACCTTTTACCATAGTCCTGATTTCAGCAGATTACCCAGTGTTCCCGACTCTAGGTCAGACTGCCTATACTGAGCCTATATTTTGACCCTGCTATGTGAAAGTTAGGCGGTCATTTATAGTCGAGTCTGTTTGCGAGTCAGGACTGTGTCAGCTCAGATTGAATGTACATTAGACTGAACTGACACAAGCAGACTGTTTCACATTCATTTCCCCTAAGATTGTTTACAGCTTGAACCATTTTGAGACAGTTTTCTTTGAGTTTTGTTGTTAAAATGCCTCTCTTGTCATTTGCGGTGCATGTGAAACTGGCCCTGACTGCAGCTATTTGTTCTGCTGTCAGAGTTTTGTAGCAGTTCTGGGTTTGATTTGTGAAAACAGACTTGTTGACATTAGCTGGGAGAACTTCCTCTTCTGATGCCTTTGTTTGTGGTGGTTAGCTGGTGTTTGGGATTTTATTTTTCTTTCTTTTGCCTCCATGGACACGAACTATCAGTGATGCACTTTAAAAAGTTTTCATGAATTAGTTATCAAAATAATGTCCCCTCAGGATCATATAAAATAAACACAGCAACACTAATAAGAACATTTAGAATGATTTATCATTAGCTAAATGTAGCAACAAATATGTAGTTATATGTCTTTATATTATGTCATTTTATCATTACCCATTTCATGATGTGATTCCACCTGATTTCCTTTCGTTTCAGCCAGATCCCTACTACGTCTGTCTCTATTCATTGTGCTCTTTAGATGCTGAATCCAAACAGGAACCCATTGCTAACAAAGCCGCTCTCACTCAGATATTTTCTTCAGTTTTTTTGTCATCAGACAGCAAATTTAGTCTCCTTTCTCCTTTAGTGGTTAAATGTTGCAAACTAAAAATCAACAATAATATTATTTGATTTAAATTTGCACAGCATTACCTGACTAAACCATCATCTATATATAGGTCAAAGATAATGTGTGTTCTATGATTTTATTAATATAATACGTTGATTGTTCAAGAGGAAAGTTGGAAACAGCAGAACGTCTGAAAGGTTTTTTCAGGGCTGCTGCTTCACATTGTGACTGCACAAGTTGGTCTGGAGGCACATCGTGGTTGGAGCACATTCCAGCAGGGTGCATGCACATCGCTGCATGCAACCTCTGCTCTGCTCAAGCTTTTAGTTTGGTTAGTTTAAAACAGCCTTGCTCAACCTAAAACTCACAGGAAATAAGAGCCAGTGCCCAGCAGTCTGTTTCTAATATGACATAATTTGTCTGAAATGGTCACTTTTATACAGGAATGTATTTCATATTTTTGACAAAATGTAAAAAAAAAAGGTTTTAGAAAATGCTGCAAAGTGCAAGCGAGTTGTTAGTCATCTTGCAAAACGGCATTAGATCACATTGTTTTGGACGTCTCTCAATAATTTCCTGTTTTTGTTTCATTTTACACAGGAAAATAACAACACGAACATCAGATTTTCAGAGCAGATTTTCTGCCTCAAAGACATTCTGGCAGAAAACCCTAAAGACAAATTTTAAAACTTAACAAAAACTCAAGGAGATTCTAATAAGTTAATCAGTAAATTACCACTCAACTCCCAGAATGTTTCAAAATGACTGAACAAAAACATCTCTCTGTTGTTATTAATTACAAGCAGCTTCAGAGCGATAAAAGGAGAAACCCTGGAAGGGTTTTTATTCCATAACCTCTGGACTTTTCTTTGGATTTGGGTTAATTTTGTTTTTGGGTGATTTTTTAACTATTCTGCATTCATGAGGGCAGTTAGTGAACAGATACCTTATTATTTACTCCTCTGACCCTGTAAACTCTGTATGTGTCTGACTGTAATGAAACCTTTTTATATGTAATTAGTCTCTGTATACTAAGATATTTTAAAAAAATGACTTTAATTATACCCATCAAAATTGAAGACTGGTAGATGAATGAACTACCACCCAGTCTGTGAACTTTTTTGTGCATCCTGTAATCCTGAAGGTCCAAATTGCAGCTACCTCATTCTGCTCTGTTTTTCACTTTTTTAGGCAGTGAAAGATGCAACGTAATAGTCTTGTGCTGCATAAAAATGGCACAAACATAACCTCCTATTAATTAATTTAAACCAGCATTTATTAAAACTGTTAGATTTATTTATTAAGATGCATTGACACAATGCATGTACTAGATATACTTTATAAATGAAGTATTTACATGTATACTGTAATATTCCAAACAGTGAAGAAGTGTTGGATCACTTGGAGTTTAATATAAGTTAAATGATCTTTGAGGACAAAATGAAAAAAAAAAAATCACGGTCACATTTTCTGCTCTGCCACCTTTATTGGCTCATTCTTCCACTTCCATGAGTAGAAAGCAGTGAATAAAGAAAAAATCATAAAGATCCTAATAAGCAATTTGTTACCAACTTTGAACCTGCTGTGATTAACTGTGCATGAAGGAGCCTCGCTGCAAAGGCAGAGTCAGCTCTCATTCAGCCTCGTGCAAGCGCCTTAATCAAAAGCAACTTTGTGAGTCACTTCACAGCCTGGTGATCCTTGGATTGAGCCCTCAACCTGGCACTTAAACTCTTTAAACATGCTCAGCTTTAGAAGCTTACAGGATCTGACATTCAGTTTAGGACCCTGGCTCTTCCATTTATCCATCACACATCATAATTTAGGCTGCAGACCAGCAGTAAGTTATTCATTATTTGTTACAAACATGTCTGGAACTCATTATCCTCCCCTGCCTCTTAGAATTTGTTCACTTTAGTGAAAAGATTAGATCAGGTTTTCAATAACCAATTCATTATGGTTGCATGCGAAGTCTAAAAGGAATGTTTTCTAAACTGTTTTATCAAAACAGGCCCTTCAGTCAGCATGATGTTTAAAATGAGGCAGTTACGCTCCATGCATTCATTAGATTTTAGTAGAAAGTATATTGTTTTAGATAAACAATCATTGAATATTATAACTTTTTTATTATTATATTATTTAAGTATTTCATCAAATTATTCATTATTGGAGTAATTTGGTATACAGTCCTTGTGGTTGTTCCCATTCTGCACTCTCATCTCTACCATTACGTATGTAAAAGAAACCAGCTTTAGAACATTTCTATTGACATAAACAGTCATCAACCACTGAATTGCGTATACTTCTGTCCAGGAACCAGACAGACTCTTTGACTGACTGTTTCAGGACTTTTGTTGTTGTTGTCTCTGACAGGAGCTGTGTACAAGTTGTGTCCATTGACAATCCAGATCTTTTAGTCTCTGTTATGTGGAAATAGTTTATGCAGTGAATCTGTTTGAAGGAAGAGGAGTTCTTCATCTGTTACATTCCAAGTTCTTTAGTCCCATTGATTAAACTTTTAATTGGATCTCAAATCTGTATCTCTGATGCTTTTTTGTTGTTACAAGGCAGAGATGAGGACTCAAGTTTAAACTCAAGTTTAAACTCAAGTCACAAAAACAAAGACTGTTGACTTGGACCATCTACACTCTAGACTTGACTCGGACCTATTGTTCAGTACTTGAGTCCTATGATTGATTTTTATGAACAGAGGTGAAAGTACAGACCCCTTGGCTGATCCAATGTTCACAAATGGATGGGTGGAGCAGCCGTATGAGCTGTGTCAGATTGTGAAGTTTAGTTACATCTGTGTATGAAGAACGGATCTCCTGTAGTCCCATGATTTGGTACAAATCTTCCTCCACTGTAATTCCTGCTGTTTAATGGTTTATTTTCTCATTTGAGACCCCTGCTGTTTAGGAGGAGAAATTGATGGCAGGAATCCTATATGAGAAGATTCATTTTAGTCTATAGAGACTTGAGACTTGACTTGGAAAAAATGGACTGGTGCACATTTCTGTTAAAAATTGATAAAAGTCTCAATAAGTATGCAGAGCTGACAGTGCACGGATTGTGAAACACGTGATCACTGAACAACTACCTGCATCAAATTGAATTAGGTACTCAGATGATTCTAACATTTAAACTTACTGGTGCTAAAATCTATTATCTCTGCTGCCAGTTCCTCATTTCTCTTGTCATATTAAAATATCCCAGCTATCTATAAACACCCAGTCTTTGATATAGCTTTGCTTTATTTGTCAAAGCTTTAGAAGCCACACATGAGGGTTCATTCGCCACAATCTGAAGATTAAAGGCTTTTGTTATTCGTTTTTCATTTTCACTCATTTTCATTATAGCTGACGGCTTGTAAAAAGTTCAAAATGTGCAGACATAAAGTCATTAGAGCACTTTATAGGGTAATTTTCTAACACACTTTTCCACTCTCATGTTTACAGCCATGGTAACAGCAATGTTTCTCTTATACCCATTTTATTTAGGGATAATTATCCCCTTAACAACTGAATGGATATCGCTGAAGACTGGCTTCAATGTTACTGAAAGTCTAGATAAATGATTGTGACCTTTGTGAACATCTGACTAAGTTTACCCCTGACCTACAAATAAATTAGTGCATGTAGCATAAAGGACATCCATGGTGCACAAAAGGATAAATTCTAAGCAAATAGTTTGCAGCACTAGCAACAGTTCATTTTATAATTGCATGAATGTGTTCATACTGTATATGTTATAAAAAGAAACAGTTCCACAACTGTACATTAGGCCACTTTTATCTTTTTAATTAAAACAAACCTGACAGGTAAAAGGAAGAAATTAATTTATGGTCTAAAATAGGATTCACATTTAAATGTCACAGCCAGTAGGGTACAGGTGATATTAAACGTGTATTTTGTTCAATTTTTTCTTTAAAGTGCCTGTGACTCCATATTTAAATCACTTTATATTAAACAGGTGTAATCTTTGATGCCTCTAGATTAGCGTTGCACCATTATAACTCAAAATACGCTGTAATTATTTCCTAACGAACAACTCAGAGATCAGAAGAAAGCGCCGCCTTCCGGTTCTGCTGGGTTTCTCCTTATTTGGCAGCCTGACACTTCTGCTGCAGCAGGGGGCAGTGTTGTCACGTGAAAGAGAAACGAAACTGAAACTAAACACTACACGGTCTATGGGCAATGGCGGCGGCACTGCCTCGCTCCAGTTGTCATGAATGTGCATGTGGGAGGAGAATTGACCATATAAGCAAGTCCGGATCACTATGACCTCATAGCGGGCTGGAGTGAAAAAAACTGTTTGAAACCTGGGTCTGAAATCTGGAAGAGCTTCTCACTGGCTGTACTAGGAGACAGATGGACGCCGTTTTTTGCTCTTTCTGACAGGTTTAAGGTGAGAACTCAACGTTGCAACATGATAGAGAAGTCAGAAAACATGAAAACCGATGTCATGGGCACTTTAAATAAAAACTTGGCTCTAGAAG
>SSNR01000221.1:406343-463926 GCA_006937965.1 Callopanchax toddi | reverse complement strand
ATAAGGATTTAGATCTTGGAGCTGTTTTTAATCGTGCAGCCTTGTCAATGTTTTTTCAGGTTTTCTGACTTTAGGAAACAGAAGCAAGCGAGCATTTGATCAACTTTCTTATATTTTATAATGAATCATTTTGTTTTTACATGAACGACTGAACACGAGGACTGTAAATGTCAGTCTTTGCCCTTATTATTTGTGCCCACAAGTTTTTACGCCACAACAGAAATGAAAAAACGAACGACTTCCTGTTTGTTTGGTGAAAGCAAATGGAAAATGGAGTAAATAAATGCCAGCTTTAATGTCTCCGCTAACATTTGCTTCTTGTTTTCATTTTCTCCGACTCTGCGCTGACATTTTACTCACACCTCACCTTCCCACCCCTCTTTTCTTTTTTCAAACAAACCTTTTTGTTTAAGAAATATGTATTCCAACCAACAATTAAATAAATAGATTTATTTAAAAGAAAAAACATGCAATTTTGGATTTTAGTAACCAGATTTTTTTCTATATAGTGATGTTGAGGTTTAAGGAATATTCTGTTACTTCGAATGATTTAGTATTAATTATAAATAAAACTTTACAATCAAAAACTTAACCTTCAATATTGCCTATATCGCAATTTCTGCAACCATCATTGAACTTTTTTATTTAAAAATTGTGCTTCATATCATGTTTTCTCTTGAATTTAAGATAATTATGTCCCTAAACATTGTTAGTGAAATAATTGGCTTTCCTTGTTTCTCTTTTGTTAAATGCTAACCAGCTATCTGTCACACAGTAGAAGCAGACTTCATGTTAAGTGGAGCTCTTACCCTAGCTTTGTAGTAGAATAGCTGCCTGACTAGAAATTCAATGAGCAATGCAAGCGGAAATAAGCTGCAGGTTGTTGAAATGCTCTGCAGCTTCAGAGGCCACCAGCTTTGGATCAGGACCAGTTTACATTGTGTTGAGGAAAAAGTTTCACAAGAAAACAGCCTGAGTGGTTTTCTGAAGCAGAGCCTGTTTGGGTCTGTGGTCTGTGGTTTACTGGGAGCTCAAAGGACACATTCTGGTCTCATACCTCTGCCCCTTTCACCCTGAACCCAAAACCCAAAACTCTGTTTTAGAATAAAACTGCTTCACAATTAGCATGCTTAGAATTGTGACTACCAGGCAGTTTTAGGGCTTGATCTAGTGATGGTTGCCATTATCCACATGGGTCAAAAGGATGCTTTTATTTTTTAATTAGTTCCTGTTGTTTCCGAAGACAAAGATTTTTCCAAATGCTAAATCTGTGGCCATTTTCTTATTGCCTCAAATTAAAGCAGGCTGTGTTTAGTCATTTGACTTAATGTGGGGATCTTTTCATTGTCAGTGTGTCATATTGTGTTGCTTTGTATTTTACAGGTTTATTATTTAATATTCCACTTTTTAACAATGCAAACTTTTTTTGTTTGGTGTAAAAATTGAATCTGAGGATTTTTCTCTGACAGGCGTCACCAACGAGCCACGGAGCCCACTGCCTCTGGTGTCCAACCACATCTGAGCAGGTAAGTTTCTCCATGTTCCATCTGCATTGGTTTAGATATAGCTTTGAGATGACTC
Source organism: Callopanchax toddi (assembly GCA_006937965.1). Taxonomy (NCBI): domain Eukaryota; kingdom Metazoa; phylum Chordata; class Actinopteri; order Cyprinodontiformes; family Nothobranchiidae; genus Callopanchax; species Callopanchax toddi. The sequence goes on along the minus strand of SSNR01000221.1, from coordinate 462,345 downwards.
AGCTCTAATAAAGTACAGTCACTACTGAGTTATGCAAAGCTGGTTCTCCACTGATGCTTTGTTTGACTTCATTAAATGCAGATGAATGAGGCTAAAGGATGAATTGGCTTGTGACATTTGTCAAAGGTAAAGCAAATAATAAGGCTCTTGTATGTTGGAAAGAAGTTCCCAGCATGCTTGTTGGTTCTGTAACAGAATAAACAATAGAAGTTTCAGGAAGTGAGCTCCTGGGACCAAATTACTGATTGTTCAAGGTTGAGTCGTGGTTCTGGTATGGACTTATTTCCTGCCCACCTACGTCAAGACTGTAGGGTAGACGAGGACAGGAAAAAGCTCCTCACATAGTTCAGATCTGGAAATATAACTAAACCTTCCACTACATAATCTGAAGTTAATCCTTCTTGCCTTTGATACGTTTTTATCCCATTCAGTCCTTGTCCTTGAGAAAAACTATACTGCATGTTTTTGATGTTTCTCTGCTCCTTCACATATGATCTAAATCACTGGGTGATTTTAGGGATTCACAGAACTTGAGAACATGCTGAAGAGGTAATTCATCCATTGAATATGGAGTTTTGGAGCAGGGAAACCACTACAGCATTCAGGATAGTACAGCACAATCCAACATGTTTCCCTGATTTGTGATCGGAGCGGTTCCGACGGCCTTCCGAGCAGACCAGAGCACGCTCAACACCTCACACACAGCAGGAATATCTGATAAGATTATCTTTAGAGCCATTATAGTAATCAGGCACATCCTTACGATTATCATAAGGGGAGATGAAAAATCGGCTTAAAAATCCTGTTTTGTGAACCGACCTTAAGACATGCTGTTCAGGACAAAAGATTATTCAAAAATAGGCAATAGTGAAACCCTTAAGGGACACTCGCTCAAGAACTGTGTTCTTTATTGTTCTGAATGTGAGTCAAAAGGTTTAAAATCAGCCTCGGCTCCTCAGTGGTGGCTGTGATGTCTGCCAGTGACCGCAATAGGAACTCTGGATTCTGTGTTTTAGTAGCAACACATTTTATGAAGAATCAGAAAATATTATGCTACTTCTTATCTTTCATTCCAGTGGTGGTGACACCTGGGCTCTCCATTAGCTCACAGTAAAGAAGGAGGTGGACTGTGGAGGATAGTTACTCTGAACAAGCTTCTTCTGGGACAGAAGAGGAAATCAAAAGACCAAAGTTTTGACTATAAATCCCTATAAGGGTAAGAGCACCAGGGGAGAACCTGTTCTGACACGTTTATTGACATTGCTTTTTAAATTCTGCTCAGCATTTATCCTTTAGTCTAATGGGTCCAACAAGGATAAAAAGTAATAGCCGCTGGATTTCAGTCCTCTGCTGCTTTAATTGGCTCTCTACAAAACCTCCTCCACTTTTATTCTATGCCAGTTCAGTTCTTGAATGGAATTATTTCTAATCTGAAAGGTACAGAAGCGTTCAGCAGCATTCAGTCATCTCTTGGTTCTTTGTATTTTGCCTCCAAGGAACCAGACATCCTCGTAATATTTTAAAGTGGACTCTAGAGCAATATTTCTTCTAGTTTTCTGAAGGTCTTTTAAAGTATTTCTTCCTCTCTTTGGACTTTGTCCATTTTTAAAAATGTATTTTTTTTTTTACTTATTAATTTATTTAGTTAAGCCATTTAACTCTGGCTCTGAATCATTTATAAAAAATCTTATCCTCTACTTCTCCACTTTTCTTATTTTTCACCACATAATTGACAATATGTGGTTGTGGTCAGTTATATGGGACAAAAAAATCAAAAGGTAAAGTCCAAAGGCGAACATTGAAAGACCTTTAAAAAGCCACAGCGAAATATTGAGAAGAACAAATTTAAATGTTGTAGGAAAGGCTGACTCCCTTCATGAAATATATTAAAATAGAGGTTAAAAAGAGCACAGTACTGTAGATTTCCAGTAATCTAATAAACACATTTTGAAAGCATTTAGCATTTCTGTGTATCTCAAAACAGTCTTAAGGATCACTTTGCTTGATGTTAAGACTTTGAGAGCAAATCAGCTGCTAAAGAGACACAAATGGTTAAATTAGGAATTCAAATTTGATGGCTTTATGTAAAGTAAGTAAGTAAGTAAAGTTTATTTATATAGTGCCTTTCACAGATATACATCACAAAGCACTTCACAACACAAATTTAGGAATTATTGGGAGTCAAGAAGGCCATGGACTGGATTTGTTACAATTTATGTTTGGTTTTGGTTTAATTTATGAATTCAATAAATGATCAAATTGTCTCTAAAGGATATATAATGAACCTTAAATTGAACAGGAGTCCTGAAATACATCAGAGCAGGTTGGAAAGCTTCTACTGTTCCAGCACAACTTGCATCATAAACCTTATCACCTGTTTTAGCTGTGCTTTTTACATCTTCTTTTCATGACATTGTTTCTGAAGTTGTTCGTGTTGTAGCAGATTAAAGGTGTAATGATGAGCAAACATGAGCACGTCATTTTTAATCCAACAGCTAGTCCATTAATATCTTTATTTTTTAACTGAAGCAGAACATTTCCATCTGTTCTGACCTTTTAGTTCATTTCTTACTTTCTCAGCCAAAAAAAAGGACCAATCTTTCACTAAATGAGTAACCTCATTAAACACTTTCAGATTTTGAGTGATCTATATGTTATCCCATCACGCTATGACCCTTCTAAGGGCATCTTCTGCTTTCTAATTTATAAAATGGAGCTCAAAAGTAACAAGTTCAGAAAGTTCAGACAGCAGAGCAGAGCAGTTCCTGAGTGAGGAGAGGAAGATAGTGGGAGGATGAGGAATGGGAAGGTTGAAGGTGAAGGGAAAAGAAATAGTATTTCACAGCCTTTGCTTTGTTCTTTCTGTAAAAACATCAAGGCGCTGCGTCGCAGTGCATCACAGCATGACTCCAACGTCTCTGTGTTTGATGGTGGTGTTAGCAGACCACAACACCCTCATTTCTAAAAGGGTCAGATGGGTTCAAAGGAGGATCGTAGACCCTAAATAATAACAATAATAATAATAATAATAATAATAATAATAATAATAATATCATATTTGTTATTATCATTTAGCCAAAACATTTTTGGGGAGGGGAGGTTAAACCTGATATGCGTCACCCTTTTTTCATTGTATACCTAACTGGGTTTGTAAAAAGTTCTATTTGGTTATAATTGCAGAGTATAGTAAATGCTTGTTGGTGTAACTTAATGCTGTTTAGATTCATGACATCTTTTCTAATTGTTTGACTATTTTAAAAAGCTCCATATATCTCACTTGCACATTGCCTCCACCTCTAAATGATGATATAATAGATGCAAGTTATATTTCTGTAACTTGAAGTGAGCCTAATGAGCTGGAATGGACACAGATGAGCAGGTATTAATCTTCCACTTTTGCACCGTCTAATTTTAGTCCTGTCAAATGACTGATTATTTTTTTCTCCTCCTGTGCAACAGAATGGATCGCCCTTTAAGTATACCCTCTAGCTTAAACTTCACAGGGAAAAAAGTGTTTTCTGGTCCAGATACCCTTTTTGGGGGAGATTATAGACTTAAAAGTGGAATTATCATAGCACAAAACCAACAAATAAAGAAAAAAAATGCATAAAATAACTGGAACACGTCCACAAATAGGTTCGAGTTTCACACATACTGACATTGAGTATGAAACAGATTTGACAAAAGATTTAAAGCATAATCTATTTTATTCAAAGGCATTTAAATGCAACCCTCTCACTGATGCTTGTCACATATAGCGATGACATTTAATTTGTAATTTCTTGCATCAATACAGACTTTATAAGGCTCATTCACTCTCCTTCTGGGCTTCATTCACTGATCCAAAAGCAGCAGCTCCTTCAGACTTAAGACTCTTGAAACTTTCACTGCTGGTGTGCTACTTATGGTTGTTTAACATTTAAGTGTGGTCTCCTGTGAGGAGCTGAATAGCATCTAAAAGCCCCACAGCCTCCGTTGAGTGCTGCTTTAGTTGTTAGTGCGGAGGTCTTAATGATGCTTATATGTGTTTTCTTTTTCTCCTCCTTCCATCTCCAACTGCTTTTTGCACGCTGTCTTTTGCTGGTACTTTCTGGAGATTTGTTAACGTTGGAACCAATTTCTAGTATTGTGCGTATCTGTTTTATACTGGTAATTGCAGCTATTCCTGTTTAAGTCATTATGGACCTTTAAAATCACAAAACAGCATGATTTTATAGGAAATGAGACATAGAGATGCTTGATGTGAGAATTATCAGCTTTTCAAAGCAATTGAAGTGAATACCTCTGATTTGACAAGGGATTTATTACAGCTGTCAACGCTTATAGTAAATGTCCTGTGGCACTATGTGTTCCAACAAGACTCCACCCATGCATTCTGGGAAATGTTACCAACGCTCATGCTTTACAAAAAAGTTCTGAAGTCCAGCTGTAAATCTTTTTTTAAACCAACTTACAGCTCCAAAGCTCTGAACTGGCACAACACATTGTCAAAATGTTCAGTTAGCTTTTACATTAATGCAAATCATATACATTTGAAATTGTCCCACTATAATATTTTAATTAAATTATTTTGTTGCTGCAACTGAAAACACCCCAGGGACAGAATCAAAGTGTGATACTGCACCAAAAACCTGATACCGCTGTAAAAATACCATATTTTATGTATTTGTTACTGTTGTTTGTTGTTTTATATATATATGTATATGTATATATATGTATATGTATATATATATTTACTTTTGATAATCTATAAGAATTCCTAGATGTTAATCTTGAGGAGTTTATCAGTGGTGACCATGTTTCCTTGTATATAGCGCCATCTAGTGACATTTCATAATTACAACATAAACTGAATATTCTTTGCATTGCCAATGGCCCAAATGCTTTCAAAAACAATATCTATGCATCAGTAATATATCGTAGTAGATTTCAAAACATGCTGCTGCTGTGTCACAGCACTAGAATAGAAATAACTGGAAAAAATGGATTCTAAATTAAAGATGAAACAAAAATAGTATAATATCCTTAACAGTGCATTTTAAAAAATAGATTTTAAGATGTTTTCTTACCCTTGGTGCTTTTAAGTTAAAAATGTCAAATGATGTACTCGATTCCAAATCTCTAATGTCACTAAATAACACCAACTGGATGTCTCACTTTGATTCTTTCATTGAAGAGAGTCGTTTTCAGTTCTGTCAGGGTGTAACCCACAAAATCAATAGTGTTCAGATAAAAATGTTCAAGGGAATCTAAAGGAAGAGAAGGAGAGACAAAGGGAACAAGGGAAAGGAAAATAAAAAGGGAAATCGGGAAAGAAGGATTGTTCACTTAATTGGAAAGCACTGAGACCCGATGGCCCAAGAGTTGAAACAAGCTGTTCCCAGCAGCCATTTATCCATATTACCTGTGAGCCTCTAGAGCAGTGCTACTGACTTAAAATCCATTTTGTGATGAAATTACTTTGAGAACAAATTACCTCTTTTTCTCAGCCTGCTGTCACAGGCATGTCATGTTCCTTGACACCACTAGAGGTCAGTGTGACCCTGATTTGTGCACAAGGAGGAGCGAAGATGTCATGCACTACTTGGATGGGTAGGAGGGGAGTTTGCTGCATGCTTTATGGTCATGTCTGCAGAACTCTATGCTGCAAAGGTCTGGCTGTGTTCTGCTTCCAACAAATTCTCTCTCATTTTTTCTTCTCTGATTTTGCATCCTTTTCCCCATTCATTTAGTCCTGCGTTCAAGTTGTGTTTGCAATTTGCATAAGCTGGCTTCAGAAATCTGTGCTTACCCCTGCGTATTTCTCAAGTCAGAGTCAGCATGGTGTTCAAAAGGAATAGCAAATGACTCCATTGCCCTCATTGACATATGTCAGTCTATTTCAGGCTCACCGACTAACACTGTCATACATGGCCAAGTGAGAGCTTATGATGTACGTGCTGGATCGGCCCTGCAACGTCAGCCTGCCACTTGGTTAGTCAGGAGATTGCTTTTAAGCAGGGGCAGAGCACTTTATCCCCATCCCTATGAACCATCACTGAAGCATATATCCCAGTGCCCTGCCAAGCTGCTGACAGCACTCTATGGAGGAGACATTCTGGGATATCAAACGCGTGATCCGTCCTGATGCAGCAGCAGTGTCATTTCCTCACCTCCACCCCCACCCTCCTCCACCTGTTTACCCATAACAGGAGGCATCCTTCAGCCCTATTGCCTTATTGATTGCCATTTGGCAAGGCTTCCTCACCATCCATCCCAGACCTCTGCATGTTCAGTGCTGACCCCTGCTCTCCTGGATGAAATGAGCCATAGGAGGAGGTGAACAAGTTCTAGGGCAGGGGAGTTTGAGTCCAGCCATAGAAGGGGTGAGAATGGGTGAGAGATAGCAGAGACGAAGAGGCACAGAAAGTGTGGGAGAGTGATTGGGCAGGTGGGTAGAGACGGACGGCATTAACTGGACTAAATGCTGAAGAGACAGGAAGGGCATGGCCAGCCACAGAGGCTTGTGGCCGGCTTTCACATGACTCTGTGTATGCTCGGACACTAGAGAGTAACAGAATCCCAACGTGATGCCGGGATGCTTGGGGAGGGAGTTAAATTTAGCTGCAGCCTTAGGCAGGCAGGCAGCTCCAGGGCTCAGGGGGATGTTCGTAGTTCAGAGGGGCGTCAGTGGCTACCTCACTCTAGTCCTCTCTAGCTTTTTGTAACAGTCATGTTGCAATCACAACATAAATGACCTTGTTTCCATACCTTAGCAGGCATATAGCCAAATGGTGGGATGTAAAGCATTTCAATGTGATGTCAGTGGGGGGTGTTGTGAGAGATAACTCAGCCACGCTTTATTTCCAGGCTGTGTTAGGGTAGCATCTGTTGGCTTGTGAAGATATTGGATTTCAAAAGCAATCGCGCATGCCATAAACTGATGTTCTATGATAGGATAGATTTTATATGATTGATGTACAGATGTTTTTCTGATGTTAGTCATTCAGCCAGTTAAGCTTCTGTAAATCATTTTTGATCAAACATGCAGGAAGGTTCTGCTCTTCTCAATGTCACTGCTTTTGTCCTTAAATACAAATCACATCAAGTCTGTCTCTACATTGCAAACGATCTGATTAATACGTCCGTATGCAATGTTGGTTGAACTTCAAACAAGGGCAAACAGGACTTTGGAGCACAATGCAAACATTTTCAATCTTTTTAATGCTCAACTGAGAGTTTAATTTTAGAACTTCATTTGACTATTTCCAATAAACAAAGTGTCAGGGCAACATTTAAGCTCCTCTCACAGTCAATACCAACCAACACCAACCTTATAAATACTTGTTTGCAGTCAGCTGAGCTCTCAGTTCATGTTCTAAAATATTTACTCACTTCTCCCACAAAAGACATCTAGCTGTGGTTCTGTAAGACTCTGAAGCTCTGTTGCATCCCTGATTGTCTTGTGTTTGCAGCTGAGAGGATCATCATCAAGGCTTCAGTTTGGTTTTCTTAAGGAAGTGGATTTCAGTCTATCCTGGTAGAAGCCATCCTCCTTTCTCCTTCAGTAATTTCTTTTTCAAACATTTATATTTTTGCTTCTATAAAGCAGTAACTTTCAGATTTGGTGAGATCATTTGACTTTATGCCTAATACTAATGAGAGGAGAAAATAATAACTAATAAAAACGGTCCTGTTTATTTCAGTATTTTTAAATAGCTTGTTTTTTTCGAGCATCACATGCTATGCCACCAGTTCATTTTGCTCTCAGTTTATTAGATCAGAGTTTTGTTCTCTCATGTTTTCAGTTTACTTATTTGCAGTTATTAGGATTTTATTAAACACAAATTCAGCTAATCTGGTTACATACGAAGAGCTATTTTATCTCCAGAAAACAGTAATTAAAGGTCGTCATGGAGATATTTCTTTCTTCTTTACAACACAAAGTGATTTATTGCAGGTTTTTGTAGATACTTAAGGTTTCAGTCAAATGCTCACAGTTTATTTATTGCTTCTACACTCTAAAAATACAACAATAGCTACATTTTAAAAACAATGGTGAATAATAAATGCAGCACGAAAACACACCATCAAATAAAGACTGTTGGTTTTACCTTTGTGTTTCATTAAATTCATGCTGGTTTCAAAGCAGTTTGGTTCATGTTGATAGTGTGATTGTAAGTCTTAATGCATCAAATTTGATGGTAATTTTCCACACTTAAAAAAACAATAAAAATATTACCAGATGAAAATGATTTCTAAATGTATTTTCTTGTTAGGTTTTCTAACCCTGCCTTTCACCTTTTTTCTATCATTCCCTGAATAGGAAGCTAACTCTGACTGTTAAACATTAAAAACAGCTCCGGTGGGTTTCCTCATCCTGTGGTTCACATAAATCACACAACTGCATCACATCACAAAAGCTAAACTAATTACCCCTGAGATGTTCCTTTATGCATGATTTGTATTTTTGATGGTCATTTATTTTCCCAGTTTGGCTTTGATTACTTTTCACAAGATTCACACTATGAATGGTAATTACTTCCTGTCATTCTGATGCGTAAAGCTGGCACCCAAACTTTGGAAAATGTAAAAAATTTTATTTTTTACTTAAAGAAAAACAATATTGTGCACTAAAACACGTGACAATGTTATTATTATCTGTGTTGTTTTTACTCTTATTAAGGTGAATTTCTATTTTTAGTTTATTACCAACATGGTGTTCTTAAGCTGTGATGCTTGTTTGGAATATAGTATTTGATCAAATATAGGATCCACTCCTGAATAACAAAATCTGCCCATCTGTGCTGTTTGTTGAATTTGGCAGTAATGCTTTGGCTATTTAAAAGATAGCTTTTAGGCCCTGAAAATAAATTCAGAGTTAGTCCAAATGTTTGTTTAGTTTCCTGTCAAAAGAGCTGCGAGTCTTTTAACAACTTAAATTTAGATGAAACGCTGTGTGTTCCTATTTGTCTCTGGCAGGGGTGAGGAGTTTACCCCTTTGGCTGAATCCTGTTTCAACTTATTCTGACATCCCTCAGCAGTAACAGGACATTTGTTATTCATTCATTCAAATGTTGGTAAATTCTCATTTGAACAAAGGGATTCTGATTTGGCATTAGGAAATAATTGCATAAAAACCAGAGGCTTGGGTTGCATTTGCATTTATTAATAAGAAATAATACTTTGTTTTGTCTGTTTGTGACATGTGAATACAGTAGAGCAGTTAAATTTGAGACATGAAGCAAATTTGGAAGAAAAAAGAAGAGGAAAAAAAGCAATTTTCATAAACTAAAGGACACTTCCTGCTATCTTCCTGGGAAACGACACCATGAAATGAAAATAAATAATAAATTGAGTGAAAGGAACATGTGAAAGTTAAAAAAACTATATTTGTTGGCTTTTTCATTGAGGATAGAAAGGAGAGTTTATCAGTGGCTGTCAGAGAGATTACATTATTCAGAGATAATCAGCTGTTTTTTGTGCTCTAAACATCAGAGCTATTCATGTTATCATAGCTCATTACAAGTGAAAATTATACACAAGAACAAACAATTATAGGACACATTTTATACCTTTTATCAGTTTGGTTAAAATAGTTTCTGGTTTCATATTTTATCACCATTTGAGTGTAAAATGTCAGCTTTGAAGCAAAAACGATTTAACATTATTAGTTTAAAAGTTTTTTGAGTTGTCTTGTAATGCTCATCAACAATCATCAGTCTTTTCAGTATTCAACATTAATTTATTTAAAAATATAGAACATTTTAGTAAACTTGATCAGAATTGTCTATTTTTGAAGGATTTGTGACTTGTGACACACTGATGCACTGGTTACAAATGTATTTTTTTAGGGGGGGGGGGGGGCAGTGATGCAAACATCCTGACTGCATGGCTCATCATCAGCTGCTCAGTCTCTGCTTTTGTCCCTGGCATCTCTGCATAAGACCAGCTAATTCCTTTAATAACTCACTGTCTAGACTTAATTATTCCCACTGTGGATTCTTGTTTGTGCAGCACTTTTGCCACAGGTGTAGTCACCCCCCCATCCCCATCGCTAGCCTGTTTTTGGACCGTATTCCCACCCTTCAGCTGGTTGAGACTTGGGTGGTCCATGATGGTCAATCAAACAGCAATTAGCACCTGCATTTTTTCAGACACAATGCTGAATTTAATTGCATTTACAAACAATTTTAGTCCACAAATCAAATTAGTCCAAACTAAATGAACAGTAAACCATGACCTTTTATACATTTTTCAGCATTTGTTGGTTAATGAGCTGAAATGTATTGAGGTTAATGGACAAGCAGAGACACCCGTCTGACAGATTAATCAAAGGCATTATTAATCTTTCATAAATGATTTAGACAGCTGAATATAACCTCCATTTTCTTTTAACAAACCACTCAGTTCCATTCCAGGAACAATTGATGAGCAACTCAGGACTGCTGCTGCTGAAACAAACCCATCCTGCATCCTAAATATCCTGCCTGAGTTTAATCATAGGCCTGTTTTACACCGAACAAAGCCTAAGCTAACCTCCCACCTATATTTGTTACACCTTAGCCTTTAATATGTGCTTCTGTGTCACTGCCAGTGGCAGTTAATTAATATGCATTAAAGCTAAGTGCTCAGGTGTAAGGGAGGAGACCTGGCATTTTGCGCAGAGCGGCGTTGAGAAAGTGGGCTGTGAGTTATGAGGGATAGGACTGACTCTGACACTTTAAGTCAGCCTCTATTCAGTGTGCACCTTTTGTCATCGTGCACCCGCCGTGTCTTTTATCTCTGTCATGCACAGAATTCCATAACTCCATTAGCAACACCCCCACAACAAATACAAACCAGTCCTCTCATTGAAAACACTCACATGTTGTGCACTGCTTGCACCTTTTTCACTACAGTTGCTTCCCATCTGTGGCCCCCATTGTGTGGCATTTTATTGGACAGTCATAACAATGTGATTTATGTTCTGTTCTTCTCTTCTGAATTCAGAAAATCTTTTAATACATTTTTTCCCCTGGACAAGCTGAGAATATTCCCTGTCACCTTCTTTGCATCTCTTTTTCCCCCCCAATTCATCCAACAGGTAAATTTTCTCAGATTTTCTCTGACATCTGTCTGAAGTTTTTACAGGATACATGACAGATTGAGGACAGAGACATTTGGCTGCAAAATTAATCTGTTGAAATGAGAAAAATACAGTTTCACACACAAACACGCACATCTGGAGAAAGAAAAGCCACCCTAGTCGCAGACATATGGTAGAATGGTAGAACAGCCTGCTGTGTTCCTATGAGCTCCCCGAGGAGCCGCTGTGTGGAGCTCAGACTCATTTTGGCCATGGAGACCCTTAAAGGACAAAAGTGGCCAGGTGCCAGAGAGACGGTACGGCGCCTAATTCATCACCAAGCCTTCCTGAGTGACACGCTGGAATGACAGTGTTTAGCACATGGCCATTTCTCTCCCTCTTTCCCTCTACATCTCCATCTCATTAACAGAGCTTTAAAAGCCTAACATGGCAGCATCTTAATTAGCAAAACCCATTAAAATCAGAGCCAAAATGTATGCCATTCTGCATTGGCGTTTGTAAAGCACCTCCATCTTTTCACCCCTCACATTTTGTAACGGGAAAATCTCGATTCCAGCATTTCTTTGGAGTAATCGTTAAACCTCCACATTTCTTCTTCTATCTGAGCTTTAATCTGCTTTCTCTTTGCCTCTCTGGTACTCCATCTGCAGGGAGATAAATAGGCCAAAGTACAGCAGTCACTCTGTCAGTTGTTGAAGGCTGATCAAAGCTGTGGGACACAACCTGTCCTATCCCCAACCTGTCTCATCCGCAACGCAATTTAGCTGTAAGAGGGAGAGGATTCAGACATCTCTGTTTTTCACTCTGTCAATGCACTGATAAATAAAAACCACCGAGATGGAAACAGTAACACTCAGACTGCGTTGTCATTGGAGGGTTTTTTTGTGGAATTACAGTAAAAAAAAAGATGAAGAATATGGGATGGGTTGTGCTATGACTTGTTTATGTGCCAGAGTGCTGACTATCTATCATGTCTGCATATAGATGTTTTGGTTTTGGAGTCTATGATGAGAAGCCCAAGATATATATGACCCTACCAGGACATTCCTCACTGAGCTGTATCACTTCTGCCCTTATCAATGTTAAGGCTAAATAATGCTCCTTTTTCAGACATTAAAAAACAACAAGAAATGACAGACAGCATATAAAAACGCTAGAAAGAGTTGCCCCATGTGTCTTATATCACTTTTCTTACCAGGGATTCTCTTACTGAATGTGGTTTTCTGGGGCTCTTTGAGTTTATACCCATAAACCCAGTTTGTACGGAAAGATTTTCAGCCCCCTGGTAGTTCCAGTCAAGGGTTTAGAGACTGTGACTTTATCTGTTTCTTTTGAGACGACAGACTTTATGTCTGCTCAGGAAATCTCTTGGAGATGTCCAAAGGGGTGTAGTGTAACCTACTGCTCGTCAAAGGACACGTGTAACTTTCTTTTTTTTCCCCTTCTTTCTTGTTCTTCTCAATTGCTGCCTATCTTTGAGCCTGCTTCCTATGTTACATCCTCTCAGTTTATGATGTTTCACCTCAAGACTTTGCTAAATTCTTCCCCATAAATCCTTCAGTTTTGTCCGTGGGTGCACTTCATTTTTCACATTCTCCAGTGTCTGCTAAAACAATGCAGAGTGGATGTCTTACACCTGGTGCTGGTAGTGTTTTCTTTTCTGTCTGTGATGGCCTGAGGAGGAGAGAGAAGAGTTAACGGAGGGGAGAGATTGCTGAGGCAGAGTATCCTGCCTGTGTCTCAGTTGGGAAGAACCAGTATGGATTAGTGGAAATCTTGACACTGCAGGATTTGGAGAAGAATGCCAAGATGGATCTACACAATAATTGAAAACAAATGGAACATATGTGGATTGACTTAAACACACATTTTCACACGTTGGATTTTCTGTATCGCTGCCAACATACAAGTGGAAATGTATGTACTAAAGAGGAGAAGAGATTCTGTGCTTATTAGAGCTTATTTTCACATCATAATTATTGAGACAAAATGAACATTTTGATAGTTTTAGAAAAAATCTGTAACAGTACTGTAATTAAATTAGATTTTTCACTTCCAACTATTTTCCACCACTTATCCAAGTTTGTTTTTTGAAGTTAATAGGTACCACTCCTGGATCTGACCTGGGTCTATTTCCATGGGATATGCTAGACATCCTACAGAGTGAAGCAACCAGCAGACCCCCTGAGGTTAGAACCACCTCAGCTGACTCCCTTAGATGCAGAAGAACAGCTCCTCTACTTTGAGCTCTCCTTGAATGATGCAGCTGCTCATCTTATCTCTAAACCCCTGATCACACTGCAGGATAATGAAACAGATTTTTGCCATAATTCTCCCCTTCTGAAAATCTTAACAATGCCCCCGATTACAGTAATGACTCTAATGATCATCTGATCAGATATTCCTGTTGTGTGTGGTGGGTTAACAGTGCTCTGGTCTACTCAGAAGGACGTCGGGACCGCTCCGATCACAAATCAGGGGAATCTAACATGCTGGATTGTTTTGGCCCAACATGCATGTGTGGTGTATCCTGAGGAGTCCATGGAATGTGATGTGTAGCCATTCAGAAAGAGAGGTGACAGGCACAAGCTGCACAGAGCAATGGGAATCCAAAATCTAAACAGCTGTTTGTATACCTTGTTACACCCGGCAGCAAAACTGTCATGATTCATTGATTGATTGATGATTCATGATCCATTATTTGTATCTAGTATCTTGCTCTTTTGTTCCAAATCCAAATCTGGTGATCATAGTTGAGGGTTAAAACTTGGAGGAAGTAAATTGAAAGCTTTGATTTTATGCTCAGCTCCTTCTTCATGATGACATAGTGGAGCAATGCCCTCTTTACTGTCGTAGGCCTTGATCTGTCAGTCCATCTCTCACTCCATCCAACAATCACTTGTAAACAAGTCTCAGAGATAATTCCCATCTGAAAGAAAAAAATTCCACTTTTTTTTTCCAATTGAGAACCATGTCTTTAAACTTAGAGGAGCTGACCCTCATCATGGCTGCTTCACAATCTCATGGTGCATGCTGACGGTCATGGCTTAAAGACACCAAATAAACACATGGTCTGCAAAAAGTTAAGATGAAGCCCAAACCAGACCCCCTCCTCTTCATGACTACATTTGAAGTTATTCACACCCCTTTGACAGTCCCAAAATGGAAATGTCTTGGGATCTCCTGTTTAGCCAGGACTAAGAATTAAAGAAAAAGCAGTTACAGTCAAAGTCCAACTGCAAATATAACAAACTCAACAGCTCTTGGTTTTGTTGTACAGTAAGTTTATTGAACTTAAGGTGAACATAAAGCAGTGAAGCAAATACAACAGTACTGCACATTCTGTAGAGTGATACCAAGCAGGTGAACCACTAAGGATCCATAAGGCCTAATCACTGTCAAATGAAACCATGACTTTTATGGAGGATTTTTTCTTTTAACCCTGAAGGACATCGTATCCTCAGCTATGAAGCTGACCAGTGATTTAGTGATCATTTCATGCTTATTCACTCTGTCTGTAGTTGTTTTTCTTTTAATTTTCAAACATAATTAACTGCTTTGAAAAATAGGGTTAAAATGGTACAAAATTTGACTTTGTATTTTAGACCATCCAGACAGTGATGGGAGGGTGTCTTTTGTGTAACAGATTGCTTTATGTTTTAAAGAGCTATGAATGGTTTCACTTTTTTTCTTCGACTGTTGGATTAGACTGAGGCCCTTGTGGGAGACTAATTTAGCTTAATTCTTCTGAAGCACGATCCCAGCTAGATCTAGTGTAATTTTAAAGGAATTGGCCAGATTTTGTGTGCTGGGGGATTTAATGTGAGGCTGCAAAACAAAAGAAAAGTGCTCAGCTGGGAGTTTCCGGTTATATGGGGAATCTAGAATATTGCTTTAATCTTTGAACACAAACACAGCCAGCTAATTACAATAATGACCTGCAACAATTAACACGAGGTCATAAACAAGAAGAGCTTCTGATAATCAGATGAGGGTAGCTTACCCACAACACTGGTGCAGCTCAGCATATATACAAGCATGTGAAGTAAAGCTGATGATACTCTGAGCTATTTTGTTTGGCTTGAATAAAAAAAGTCTGCTAACTTCATTAAATAAACCCCTTTTTTCACATAATGTCACAACACTTTAGTCTTCATTTACCTATTCAAATTACTTGTTGACTTTCATGCTTCAGGATCGTGGAAAGCTTGTGCAAATGAGGTGATTATTAAGTCATTAAAGCCTAACATGTAGCAATAACAAGAATAAGGAAAACATTTCTTAGTTTATCTAAACGCCACCCCACTTTAACCAATTTCAGTAAATAGTTGCTGTTCTTAAAGATGAATGGAATCAACATATGGATTCCGTGTCTTGCCTTAGTTCCCAGAGAGCCTCCTGGCAGTTTGGAAACCTTATATACTCCTGAACTCCATTTGGACCAGAACAGTGCAGACAACCTGCAGACTGTGAAATGTTATCTACAAAAAACATTAAAGATGGGAAAAGATTGAGGAGCAAAGACTCAAAGTAAAGCCAGCTGGGTTTGCAGCAAGTTCTGTAATTTCTATGTTGTATTAATTTTGAATGACATTATTTGAGTTCTTCATATAGTTATTGTGTCAAAAGAAGGAAAAGTAGACACTTCAGCTGGTAATGTATTTGGGTAAATTTGAGGAGTTACATATTTCCTTCTGAATTCTTTTCTGTTCTGCCCATTCATGCTTGCCATTGGGCTGGTTATTAAATGCATGTAGCCCAGCAGTTTGTTTGAAATGCAGTGCTTTCATCTCTACAAATACAGAACTACATTGTGGAATAAAAAGCATTGTGGGGGGACTTGTGATAACTTTGAGTCGTCCTTTCCTTCTAACACTTAGCCCATGCCCTATAGTGCTTTTGCAAAACAGTGTTAAAGGTCTTTTTATAGCAACTCTGCGCACACAATCGCCTCTCAACATGTACAGAGCATTAAAAGGAAAGCCTACGGGATTGCTTTAGACCATAGTATGTCTGTTTGGCATTCTGTAGCAGGGCTTTGTCCTCTGCACTGCAGTGGAATAGAAGTCTATGACAACCATTTTTGCTAATTATGTTTTCTAAGCACATATTTCATCTGCTGCTCACTGTTCCCTGTCTGCACTTATCATACCCTCATCCTCCATCCCCTTACCCCGCTTTAATTTTCTGAGACTGTGCAACCGGCTTGTCTATTGCCTTAATTCAAAACTGTGGAAGAGAAATTAAATAATAGCTGTTTTATCAGCAATAAATCCAGTAGGGCATCACTTAGAATTTTCATGAGGTGCATATAAACCTCACCTCCACATTTTTTGTAAAACCTAAAGATTTTTTTGTTGATTTGGAATCTCTTCATCTTGCTGCCACCTATTCAGCCACCATGTCATGTTCTGCAAAGGAGGAGCAAGATGCATTATCTTGTCTCGTGGTTTCACATCAAAGCATTTTATTCATTTAATTACAAGTTGTCAGCATGTTTGCTTTTTCAGATTGAAATGAAATCAGTCGTTGCTCAAATGTTTCAGAGTTTATTTTATTTTATTTGCATCTCAGGCACCGTTTGAAGTCTTGAGAGGAGGAAAACAGTTTCTGTGAACTCCACCAACTGGTTATGATATGCCTTTGTCACTGCTGGGATGGATTATGTTAGGTCATGGCTGATGACAGCTCACCTCAGTAGCACTCAAGCACTTGCTCACTCTCCAACCCTCTGTGCACAGTAGTCTCTGGTGGATGCGTTTCCAGAAATATTAGTGTGTCTGGGTTGACAGGTGCACAGCTGCATACCTCCCTAGAACGAATGTTGCCCTGACAGATGCTGTTGCATATCTGTGTGCATTTGCAAGAGACAAAAATTTTTTTGGCATAGTGGACGCTGCAGATGCCTCTGATTGCATGGTGGATCAGGAAGGAAATTCCTCAAGGATTAGGGCAGAGGATCAGCAGTTAGAGGCTACCGGGCCAAGTTGTCATGCTTTTGGCTGTGAACACAAAGTGTATCCGCTTTGGACCAGCAAAGCATACAGATACACGAAAAGAGAGGCATACCAGAGCCATCAAACATGGATCCAATTCAAACCTCTTGAGATGATTGTAGATGATGAGCGTTGTTAACTACAGGCTGAGGTGATAATCTCCCTTTCAAACTCCCCTGAGACCCTCAATATTTGATTGTGCATTAGTTTCATTATTGTCAAAGGCTGAACGACCGGCGATGAAAGCAAAATTCACCTTTCAGCATAAAAAAGACCTAACATTTGTTTTATTTAATGTTTTGTTTTCAGTAGGAGTTAAATACATCATGGAGATATGTTTACATTGAGTTTCAGCCAAAGATTTTTGAAAAGTATTGACAGTGGTGTAAACCAGTTTTAAGGAGACTGATGTCACCAGTTGCTTTTCAGAAGATGGTATAGACGTTGTGGGGAGGTTATGGGTTCCTACAGTTGTATCTTCTTAATGCCACTCCAGGTTGATTCTCACTTATGCTCTTCAATCATTTCTTTCTCCTTTCTTGGTATTTCCTGTCCAAATGCCACAGAGTGTAAGTAGTACAAGTTACTGATTGACATTCTTGTTTGTTCTGAAGCAAACTGTTTCCACTCTAGCACAATTATCAGCATTATCTATACTCCAGAACTCCAAAGGTCACTGTCCAGTGATTGATCATGCTGTCTGCTGTGTATTATATTGGCATTTACCATGAATGCTACATGGAGGTCCTTGTTTGCTCAACAGCTAAAAATTATGTGTAGATTGGTAGAAATGCCAAGATGCTCTCTCCAGGTTGGAAATGAGGCTTTGCCTCAAGTGAAGGAGTTCAAGTATCTTGGTGGCTTGTTTACAAGTGATTGTAGAATGGAGCGAAACATGGAGTAGTGGATCAGAGCTTCATGTGGGGTAATGAGGGTCCTGCTTCAGTCCGTTGTGGTAAAGCAGCTAAGCTGGAAGGAAAAGATCTCAACTTATATGTCTATGTTGCAACTGTGGTTGCGAGATGTGGATCATGACTGTCGCTCTGATAAGAGCAACTACTAAAGGAGGCAGTTTGCTGCAATCTAGACAATTTTCAGCAGGGGGAGACCCTAACCCCCCCATAAATATGTATACAGTATGTATAGTTATTATAGTAATTTAGTGACATATTTTTGAGTGGGTGTGTGTGCATTTATTATAGGAGGCAGTCCAATTGACAGTAAATTTGTGAAAATACCAGCCAAATATCTGCTGTGCCAGGTAATGTTGCGTAGGCATTTGGTATTTGACACTGAAACTCTGGCAGCAGGATGGCAGTATAAGACAGAAGGTTTTGAACATGATGTGCAGACATAGACAAGCTGTCAGACATAAATGGATAGTTTGTTGCCATCAGCAGTCTGCAAATCTCCCTTGTGGCAGAACAGGTCTGCAATTATAATATGTCTGTATACTTGTATACAAGGACTCATTCAGTAGCACTGGGATGTAATACTGCATAATTGATGAATCAGGGCCATGTGGAATGAGCGGGTAGTATATGCATCTCTGGTATGTGCATCAGACATGTTTTCCTTACTAATGAAGCCTGAAAATATGTTTAGTGAAATTGTTAAAGGGTTAGGATTCAGTTATAATTAATGATTTTCTTCTCTTTGTCGTCTGTCTTATTGCTTATTTTTATGCTGCAGTGCGTTTTTAAAATTTAGCATTCCCTTTTGCATCCTTCCTGAGAGTCCATCTGTTTATTTAACTCCCACACACAAACAGACACTGAGAAAATGGAGACTTAAGTATATTAACTGCCAGGAAAGAAAATGCATATAAGGTGTCATTAGTGTTCACATACCTAAAGCAGTTTTCGAAGACCACCATAGACAACACAATCAACACCTTTACCGGTATTACCTCAATGCAACACATAATTAAAACCTATAGGGTTGTTTTTAGTTGCAGAGCTGTGGAACTGCATAGATTTCATTGTATGGAAGAGCACATTTTGCACTTGAGCAAATCTTGATGACACACTAAAACCCAGTAGTGGGTGTATCAGACAGTCTTTATATCTAGCTTTCCTTAATTTGCCCAGCGAGAGGCTTATTGTCAATAGACTCATTTGGTCTCTTCGTCTTCCTATGCATGTTGTTCCCTTGTGCCATCTGATTTCCTGTGAGATACTCAGCTATAGAGGCACTTTATATAAGTAATCCAAAAAGACAATGTTCGTGATCAATCGATTTTCCAAGCTCCTTTCTTTTATAAATCAGAGAGTAAAACCCAGAGAAGAGTAGAAACAAATCATAAATATAATTTATATTTTTACCCTTGACTGTGCACAAATAAATTACATCTGGTTTCATACATAAATTATTGTCTTAACTCACACATACCTCACTTTAGAAAAAAATAAATTGCAATCATACATGCTGTTTCTAGTGACTTCTGATTTATATTAACTCAGTTTGTGGTCCAATCTCGAGGCATTCATTTGACGGTAAAGCAGTTTAGCGCTAATGGTGATTTGCTCACCCGTGATGTTTAATGTTAAACTGCGAGGCTTTTACTGTTAAATGATTTTGTGTGAGTTGACAGTAAGTCTCAGTGGTGGAGCAGAGCTGTCATAACTCTTCTTCACCAGCGCGCCGTGAAACCTCGGCACACAGCTTACCTCTCTGGGATCCTCTCGTATCCGTTTCAGGATATGTTTGTACTTGAGTGTGCGCCATGATGATCACCTATCACGCTACAGGTGATGGCAACCATCTCAATTGTCTATTAAAAAACAGCAGTTAAACTAAGGTCTGTTTAAAAGTGATATGTGCATTTCAGCAAGAGAGCATTCAGGCTTTTGCCATAAAAATATCAGTAAAGTTGAGGAAAAGTCTTTGTGTATGAAGGATGGATCTCCTGTAGGTCCCTTCTTTCAGTGTGCCACTCTTCTTCTGCTGCCATTTGTGCTGTTTAGGACACGTTCACTGCTTCAAAGTGAGCTCCACCATGATCATGTGGATTATCTAATTTTCCAGAAGAGGTTCACTCATGTTTAAATATTTATAATATAAAAATATGTTTTGCTGCTCACTGCTGAGTTACTGTTAAACACGTCCACGGTCTGGCAGGATTTAAAATGCATCACTCGACCTCATTTGTGTGTACTGTTTGTTAATTATGAGTTGGTTTATTGAAAGTGTTTTGTAATTTAAAGCAAAACCTGTTTGCGATGATCATATTCAGATTTTAAATGTGAATGAAATTATTTTCATTCCATTTATTGACATAAAAACACTGAATTGCTTTGTCTTATAGCTTTGTGTTGAATGTGTTAGATTCAATTTATATTGAGTTGCATCATACTGAATCAGTTTTAGTTGCTCATGTATTTATAATGAATCAGTGTGTTGGCAGTATATCTACATGCATATTGTATTGGTCACAGACCAGAGATGCACAATCCCACTGGAGATGCCAAATTGTGAGGAAAAAATGCAGATAATTCAGTTACAATCACATTGAATTGGTGTGTATGTCACTTTTGCAACAAGTGTTATATATAGCCTGAGAATTTGCGACAGTCATGCAACTGTTTGTGCTAAAATTTAGCCACAAAATCTCTCAGTTAAGTCAAAAAATTTTCTTAAATTTATTTGTAATTTGTCACAAAGTTGTCTCATTTTTTTGCTCTTTATGTTTCAGAAACTAAACTGTGAAGAGCTTGAGATCAGATGTTAGTTAAAAAGAACTGTAACATATTTTTTTTTACATGTTCAAACTTCCTATGGTTTAATGAGGAAATTGAAAAGAAGTGTGGTGATGTATCGGAGGTCTAAATGGTAACAAGTTTATAACTATAATCATAATGACAGCCCAAAGTGCATTTCCCCTCCGTTTTATTCCTGTTTGATGTTGAGGTATTTACTGCAGTCATGTTGACAGCTTTATTTACTAGATACTGTAAAAGGTAATTTACATAGTGAAAGCTGCCCATTGGATTCGGTCTTCCGCCTTATAATTCAGCTTCTGCAGAAACCTCCTGGCATGTATCTCATCACTCAGCAACGCCACACAGTTTGGCTCACTGCCAGTACCCAGTTGCTTCCCTACATCCCCCCAGTTCAACTTCCATTCCCATAATGCTGCAATCAGAACTTTGGCAAGCCACCTAGTGTCTTGAATTACACAGCGGTTCACTCCCGTAAATAACACAAGTCATGCATATTTCTGACTAAAGTATTATGGTGTGTACAGTCGAAATGAAGTGCTTTTAGCTCTAAGATCTGCAGTTTCTCATTTTAATTTTCTTATCCCACCATGCTGGATTATAGTGGGTTTTTTGCATGTTGTATTGCCTTGCATCTTTTCTTTAGCATCCAGGCTGCTTGTATGCCTTGTAGAAAACTGAATTCAGGCTGAGTGTGTAATGTAGTCCATGCCCAGTTTTACTCTTACAAATGCTGTCAAAAGGCAAAACTTGAAGAGACTGCAGAAATACTAGAATATACTGTACATGTGCAGAGAGAAAGGGACCATGAGATCCACCTCACAGATGCAGCTGTCAAGAGTTTGCAGTCTGGAGTTTACTCTCTTTCAGTGCTGTAAGATAGGACTGGACTGCACTTATTTAGAAGAGGATCTGTTCTGAGGAAAAAACAGGATTTGCAGATGAGTGGCGCTACAGAAAGGGATTGGCGTTGAGGAGAAAATGATCTGAAAAGAAGGATATGAGGGACTGAATGCTGGGTGAAAAAATCCCATGGGTGGAAAAAAAAAGCTGTATATAGAGAAATAGAAAGTAGCAGGAATAGGAACGCTGTACGCAGAGCAATTTTTAGAGATGATAGTCTTTTTAGATTACCCTTTGGGCTGTGTGAGCTCAGCAGAGTCAGCAGTGCCTTCGCTCTCAGATAGGCACATACGGGCCGGCGAAACACTGGTAAAACTCGTCTTTGAATCTCAAGGCCTAGAGGAAGAGCGATCAATAGCCTGTCAGTTCTATAAACGAAGGAGTGATGCCTTCATTTCCCCCGGATGTGCTTCGTTCCACGTCTTGTCATTTCAATTTTACTGTCCCTTTACTGAAACGGCACATGGAACAGAGATTAAGTATGCTTATGTCTCAATTCATCAATTTGTGCATGAGAAGATTGAGTGTGGTAATGCATTCTGCAGCATGTTGTTCATGCAACTTCCAGGATGTTAAACATAGGATGGAATTATTTATCTACATGCTATAAAACCCACAAAAATCCATTGTCAGGGTTGCTTGCAATTTTCATTTTTATTTTTTGACATTCCATGTAAAAAGTAAAATGCAGCGGAAGCAAAGTTACACACTACCGTACCCTCAGGCTCGTCCAGCAGTGCTTCGTTTCTTGAACACTCATGTTTCCCATTTTCAGCTGAGTTGACGAGTGCCAAGGCTGGCCGACACCGCCTCAACTACAGCTGTGTGAGCTCTGTAAACGCCACAGCTGCTGGACTCTACTCCGTCCCAAGAGATAGACGATACCCCATTACCACACACCGCTCAGGAGCAGCCTTTCAACGCCTCGCCCTGTATTGTAACTTTAAATTGAAACAATGGGGGGAGAAATAAAAAATATTTGTTTTTGTGGCTTTCGCTGCAGGGCCAAATATTGTATTTCCAGTCTAAGTGGTTGAAATGTCTCACTGAGTGTAAACGTTTATTTCTTTTAGATTTTTTGTTTTGTCTCTGCTCAGACAACAGATGGATTTGTGGAGGAATGCCGAGGTCAGTTGTCAGATTTTGAGAAATTGTGTTAGAACTCATGCAGCTCCTGCCTGTACAGCAGAATGCAGAGCATGTGCCTCGAGATGACTTCCCATCATCATCATGATTGCTGCAGAGATAAACGTCATGTGCTGCACATCTGGTAAACATTGCTCACATGGAGTGAGCGATCATATCTCAGGCCGGATTGCTCTCCGTCTGTAGCCACGGGACGACAAACTCACTGTATGAGTCCTGATGACCAGAAACCAATATCTTTGTTCTGAGCTTGACTCACTGTGGAAAACAAGTTCAATCGTTCTGCTAAATAAGTGCCGACAGCCATCTTGCTTTTTCTGCTGCCACTGTTTAGGATTGGCTGTCCAGTTGGCTGTTCACGGCTCCCCAGGGAAGAGGAAGGAAGCAAGCATGTAATGATGTAATCTAATTATATTTGTCTTGTTACACAGTGCGTCAACGGGACCTTGATTAATTCAATTTGGAGATGGGAGGAACAAACTGTCTAGTTTTTTTTTTTTTTTTGCTGGCCCTGTCAATTTTACTTCTGCTCTATTCCATACAGCAGTTGTTTTTCCCTCTATTGATCTATTTTTAATTTTTTCCTCCCCTTTTCATTCATGATTCTCCAGGATGACTTCCCTCTAAATATCTGTGCTCCTACCTCTCTAACTGGGTGTTTTCAATTCACCTTTCAAGGCGAGGTGGTAAAACAAGCTGTCACCCTCCACCTGACGTCTTACCTTTTTATGACTGCACACTAATGCAGCTTGAAAAGAAACAAAAAAGGAGGAAGTATTGAGATTGAAGTCTTGAGATTTTCAGCTTGTTACTCAACTTTTGGTCCTGTTTACCATTGTTGATTTTGGTTTTAATTGAACCTCTGAAACCGTTTTTTTTCTTTGACCTTTGCATCTTTTTGAGTATTTTATTTAAAATTTCATCATAAAAATAATACAGTAAGATTAAAACCTGATGCCCTATCAAGTCAAAACGTCTTTCTGTGTGAAGCTTCTCTGAATTTTCTCTCTCTAAATCTTAAAGAATATGGGAAAATGTATCATAATGCTCCTCTTTTCACCTGAAGCACCATCGTCCTTTTGCAAGTTTATGCAACAGCCTTTACAACAGATGGGCTGAAACTTTTGTCCCCATTGCTCAACCTAAAATGGAAATGAAAATTGCTGCCGTTCCCTCGTAAGTCAAACTGTTGAGAGAAAAGTGACCCCTCTTGTTTGAGATTGAGACGTTAAATCAGCCTGCAGACATCTCCTACCCTTCTCATCTGAAGATGCTCGTGGAGAACTATCATTCATGCTGGCCAGCGAGCACTTTGGTATTCTGTGTACCTTCTCTTGGCCATGCAGCTGTGAGCACATGTGTTTCTTGTTTGCTGCAGAATGTTTGATCTCAGCGTCTGACGAAGATCGCATAAAAAGGTAATAGGAAATCAATTTTTGCAGCGCTGCAAAGATGTGAAAAGGACAAGTCAGTCTGCTCTCAAGGCTTAGCCACTCACCCTGACACGCTGCTTCTTGTTTAAGTTGTTATACCATGTCCCGCTGCACCCTGCAAGGTCAGCCTTCAAAGACTTTGTGCTGAGGCTCAAATCAACTGGCTGACCAGTCTTTGAAATTACCGACAGACAACTTGTGTGTACTGTTCTGTGCCTGAGGTTGTGCTGCGCAGGCTTTTCAAATTTTTAAGAGCAACTCTAGTCTGGTGAAATAAAAGCCTTTGTTTTGATGTTCTAGTTTTAGTGTATGAATAGGGTTGTTTCATTTTGATTTTATAATTCATAGACACAGGTAAAGTGAAGAAAATAAGCTCACAATGCAACACTCACTGATTTATTAAAGATAGGAAAGATAAAGGGTAAATGCTGTTGTTTTTTCCAGATTTCTGGACCCACCTGACCTGAGGTGCTGACAGTCCTTCCTTTAACTCCTCAGTCTCCGAAAAGGTTTCTTCGTTCACATGCCACATCCTTCTCCCATCTGCTACGATGATCTGTTAACTTAACAGTAAATTGAAACAGAGTCTCTAATTGCCCAAGAGGACTTGGTAGCACTCCTCCTTTAATATCTCATGTGTATTGTTCTGTTTATTTAACAAGGCCCCTTAGATGGAAAAGCACTTCAGATCCACATTTTCTTTAGTTAAATCCCACACCACCGGACATGGAACAGCTCTAAGCACAGCTGCAACAAGTAGTATGATCCTGATTGATTGATCGTGAAGATGAAGCATTTATCGAAAGCTAAAGATTCCAGTCTTCTAACCACCTGGAACCCTGGTTTAAAAACAGAATGACAGCTTCAAGAAAAACACCATTCATGACAAGGTTATGAGCATCCACAAGTCTTATGTTAAGGTTTAAGTTTCACAGTGGGAGTTTGTTCATGGTTGATTGGGTTTGTACAGATGGGTCAAGATTGAATGCTCTCCTTCCAGCTGTGAGTCTTTGATATGTAAGATTCCTACTACAGACTTGACATTTGCCAGGAAATCTGATCACGGTTCTCCGAGCAGATAACCGACTTCCTGTTTAGCTGCCTGCCTGTTTCTGGATGAGTTTTCAGACTCTGACTAATTTTAATTTTATGAAGTTTGTAACAAACTTCCTGGTGAGTAATAGGAACTCGTTCTGTTTTGCTGAATGTCACTGAACAGTCATGGTGAGACTTAAGCTTAAGTGTCTACTTTGATCTGGTCAAATATGCATTTGTGTGCTGTCGGGAAATTTTGTATTATAATAAAATTATTCATTCATTGCCTTATTTAGTTTGTTTTATACTAAGGTGACTATTTAAGCTTTTTTCTTACAGATATGTTTATGTGTAATAAGTTTCCTCGTACTCCTTTTTAAGCCAAATTAACCACCATTCTGATGAAACTGGACATAATAATTAATTGGATAAGTTTGGACTACTTTATGTTTATTGGTTAAAAGTGTAATTTATTATAAATGATAATCAATTGATTTACTCATAACACCATGTGTATGTGTAAAACAAATAATGAATGTATTTTTATCATATTGTTACAACAATGTGTTTATTTATAAATGCCAGCTGATCTGTGCATTTTTCATTAATCTTGTGATTTTTGCAGTATTTCATTGACAATTATAGATTTAGTTTTTTAGTAGAGTAAAATATTTTTTTCTGTTTTATACAACTCTTAACTAACCAGCTTCAGCTCATTCACAGTAAATGTATATCCTCAGTGTCTGCCATGTTTGCAGTTTGGTCTGCAGGGAAAACATTGTGGGGGTTTTGTAGTTTTTTTTAGCTTTTTTATCTCCAGAGTTGATTTAGCCCTCTCTCTCTCCCCTTCTTTCTCACTCACTTTCTCCTTTTTTGTTGTCAGAGATGTTTTATCTATATCAGCACCTCTTTAATCAGCTGTGTCCTGGTTGTACCTTTCTCAGCAGGACAAGATCAATAGAGTTTCTTTGTGGCAGAAAAGAAAAACAAAGTGTAAGGACTAAAGGGACCATATGGCGTGTTGGTCTTCAGCATCATTAAATGTGCAATTAAGCAAAAACAACAGAGCATTCTGAGCAGAATATGCTACCTGTTATTTATGTTTTAATTACTCTATGTAGTAAATCTGTCACTAAATCATCTGCCCTCCACCCAGCAGATGATTTCTTCATACTGGCTGGAGGATGTCTTGCATCTCTCCATTCTTCCTTAAAAGCCACTCCACAGCTGCTATAGTGGATTTGCAGCTCAGTTCATACAGATGCCGTGTTACTATGTCTTAGTCTGAGTGTGTGACTTGTGTTTGCTGAAAGAGAAGTAATGTTATCCTGCCAGTGAACCATTTACATATTTATTTCCTTGACTAAACAGTGCCACATGCACCGGCGGCCAACTGAGACCTTGCACGTCTGTCTTTAATTGGCCATTGATTCATTTTGTGATGGCAGAGGGAGACAATAAATTACAACCTGCTTGAGAAGACGGAAACAGCAGTGTGGAAGTGTCAATGTTACTCGGACTGTCAAATCTGTGGCTGCATTACTTTTACGCATCTCATTTTTATTTATGTAGCAAAGGAGAAGTGACGCAATTCACAAGGGAAAGATGGCAATGCATGCTCCCTGTTGGGCTCTGTTTATTTGCATAGGTCAATCCACATTGGTTTTGTTTAGAAATATGTGTGCAGAGAAGCACTGCATATTTTGGAGAGGCGGAGCCATTCAGCGTGGGTCACAGAGCATCCAGTCGACATGAAATTGGTTCCTCTACAACATTTTTTAATGTCAAAATAAATAATGTGGCATTATTCACTATATTTATGTATAACTGGGTGCATGTGTGCTTTTGTGGTGGACTATTACAAATTGTTTTTCACAGTGTGGCAATATGATGGCTGTCTTTTCTGGATGAATATTAATGAGGCTGAATATGAATACAAACTGCTTTCGTCTGCAGTTTGACAATAATGCAGAATTGTTGCCTTTCAGTGCAGTTTAATAAATCTCATGTGAGTGACACGTGAAGAGGGGTTTAATTTATTCCTGTCAGAAATAGAAATGTTCAAGGAATCTGCTTTGACTCGTGCCTGATGGGAGTGTGCTACAGAGTTTTTGCAAAGAACCAATTATAGATTTAAAGTAACTGTAAGATATTATCAAAGCATCTTTTACATTTGTTCTTCTAGATGTCATTGGTATATGTCTAATTTGTCATTAATATAATAATGAGGGACACTTTTTTGCATTATGCATTTATTTAAAGAAGTAATATATTTGAAAAAAGAACAAAATTCAGTGTTAGCCACATCAAAATCTCAATTTTTTTTGTTTAAATATTCAAAATGTTTAAAGAATTTCCTTAAATTTTCCCAGTCATATTGATCCATCTTTCTGTGGGATCAGATTTAGGACTGAGTCTCAAAAAATGCAGTTCCAGATCTGGTATTTTATGACTAGGTGGTTGATTGGGCCACATTTTCCCTGCAGACAGTTTATCGATTCTTTTTTCTGTAACCCAGCCGAACTCTGTATTTCTATGAGAGAAACATTCTGCCAGCTTTCCTTGATTTTTTCCCCCCTTCATTTCCTTTGTAAATTTTTCAGTTCAACTCTGACTTTCACTACTAGGGAATCCCACTCACAGTAGTCCATTGGATTGCAGTCCTAATGCTTTTTTATTAATGCAGGAACCACATGCTCCAAGTGTTGTTGTGTCCTGCAGCTTGTATGAGATGTTTCTTGCTGAAAAAAATAAAGTCAATGTCAGAATGTCAGGTAGAAGTCAAATGAATGCTTGTTCAAGTGAAATCAGGACAAAATCTGAATTTTTTGAGACACAAATGTAATCAAAGATAGATTTTTAAGACTTTTTTACATATTAGCCACATGTGACCACAGCACAATCACACAGTCCCTTGATTGTTTCCTGTTGCTGTGTTCAGTCACTCAGCCTCTTCATCCATCAAAACTGCCTAATATAACTACACAGCAGAGCCAGTGGAATCAGTGAGCAGAATACCAGAGCTCCGTCATACTGCAGCCATCCTGCCTCTCTTAGATGGGAACTATCCCGGGAATGTTCCTTCCTGCTGTGTTGCAAACACAGTTCTGTTCCGGTAAATGGCAGCCAGCTCAGAAAGACTTTGATGCTTGCCTTGCACATGAAAATCTGTGCGTGCAGCGCGTGTTTGCGCATGCTTGCGTATCTGGTTGAATACTGACAGGCAGCCAGTACTGGTATTGATCTGCAGCCATTCTGACTGGAGCCCAAAGGGCAGACTGTATCTTCTGTCAGTCAGTGAGAAGGGCTTTACAGCTATCCTGATCTTAGATCACAAATCCCACTCAGAAACTGTGAGGGAGGGAAAACAGGCAGTGCGGAGGACAGATAATGGAAAAAAGCTGAAATGCTGAAAGAAAAGTTTTTAAAAAGTTACCTGTATCAGCATGTTTTACGCTGTTTTGCCCTGCGATTATCAAAATCAGTCTCCATTCACTCCTCCAGTCTTTGTGACCTTTTCACCTCTGAGCACCCACATTTTTATTGCCCTTATTAGTTTTTCTATCTCTGCTTGCAGCTCTGTGCACCTCAGGGACAGGGGACATGGACACACAAAGGAAAGGACAAACCTAGCCAGACCCCTTAAAGCACATCCACGTTTCCTAAGGGACTCTAAATCATTTAATTGTGGAACACATCACATTTCTTCTCTTAAAGAAAGAAAAACAACTTCAAAGGTTAGAATAGATCAGGATAGGAGTTGAGTCTATTTTTATGCACTTTTTCCTTTTATTGATTGTTTTCCAAAATAATATTGTTTCTCTGTTTTAATATTTTTATTTACCTCCATTTCTTTGGGGTAAAAGAATAAGTGAGCGTTTTTATTGACGAAATTCAAGGTCGCCACAGCCGGTGGTGCATGACTCTGCTCCGCCGTGCTCCTTCACAGTGATTATTCCATTACTCTAAATCTTCTAAATCTGTTCCCACCACACATTTTACACGCTGATGGCTCTCTGTGTAGCTTTAGTTTAAACGCTTCATGACATCAATCTAAGACTGTGAGAGCCTTTTGAGACCTATAAAGCAATAGTAGTGATAATGGATACACAGAGGCTCATCTGTATTTGCTTGTTACCTTTTTGTCCCCGGTAATGGCTAAATGACTTGTTTGTGCGCTGACAACGAGCCTTTTGTGTTAGGTTTTGCTGGTAAAACGCTCTCTAAAATAGGTATGCTGTGTTGTTTTTTTTATAGTTCCTGTAATTATATTATGGAAATGGTATTAAAGCTTGTTGCATAAACCCGTTTTAAACTGTTCCACTACAGGTTTGGAGCTGAGGTCTAACTTGTAAACAGTCTGATCATCGAAACAAAAGCTCTCAGACAGGAACACCAGGAAACTTTGTTCCACAACAACAAACCGTTTATGTCGGAGGCAGAGAGACACGTTATTGATCTTATGCTTCTTTGCCCACTTTTCATTTCCTGCTCCAACTCCAATTGTACGTTTGCGTTGTTTGCGAAGGAAAAACATAATGACAGCGTGGCACATTCATCAAGTAAACTGTGACAAATAGATGGTTTTACAGAGGCACGTTTATCAGTCATTAATGACTGGGAGGATGACAGGCGAAAATGGTCCGAGATCAACTATAAGGACATTTTAATTACTTCACAGTAGTTTGTGTTGAAGACTTGACAATGAGACGCAACATGAGCACCCTGACATGTGAAATCCCTGCCCCCGTCACTGTAAGCAGACGCACATCAGATCATGGAAATGTGACAGTGATCAGAAGGTTTAAATCCGAAGAGCAGCCAAACACGTGTCCATCTTCTCGCAGAGAGAACGTGTGATGCATTTCCAATGGTGAACAGGGATTTTAGGCTTCTTGGTGCTCTCATTTTCCTGCAGTGCAGCAAGAAAAGTCTCATTACTGTAAGCAGTAAAGTTCTGCTAAATATCTGTTGAAATGCTCTACAGTCAGATCAACTCACTGATTGACAAGTGTGATGTGTATTTGCTTTGATTGGTACTATTGTGTTAAGTTATTATAATTTTCACTGTAATGAAGCAGCACAAGCCAAAAAAAAAATGCTAGAAAATAAATGTTTCAAATCACTGGTCAGAACTTTACAGCATCCCAACAGCAAATCCATTACAGGGAAGGTTATCTTTAAGCCCTTTATATTTTAAAACTGCTGTATTTATTAAGCTCTATTGGTGATATTAGGACGTTGTTTTGCAGGGAAAAGACAAACGCTGTAGTATGTGAGGAAAGTGTTTCTGTCCCATAATCTTAAAAAAAAAAATAAGGAAGGAAACAATATTCAATTTACATTAAAAAAACTAAAAAGAAAAAGTACTTTTGGTCAGATGTTGGTTGGGACTTATTACAATTTAAACCCAGGTCCCTGAAGTTAAAGGTTCAGCACTTTTCTCCATCTACTGCTACCAAAACAAGAATTTGCTTACTGATAAGACGTGTGCATTTCTTCATTTTTTCCTGCGTGTGAAATTAAACGTTTTCTAGAAACACACACACACAAAAAACCACATTCATATTAAATAAACTGCTTTCACCAGTAGTACTGAAAACATTGGTGTAGATTCTGAGTCATCCAGAACATAATAATATTATAAGAAAAGAAAAAAGTCTTTAAGAACAA
Source organism: Callopanchax toddi (assembly GCA_006937965.1). Taxonomy (NCBI): domain Eukaryota; kingdom Metazoa; phylum Chordata; class Actinopteri; order Cyprinodontiformes; family Nothobranchiidae; genus Callopanchax; species Callopanchax toddi. The sequence continues at coordinate 431,372 of SSNR01000221.1, read as the reverse complement.
AGAGAAGTCCCTTTTTGGTTAAAAAATGGAATCGAAATCATGAATATACTCAATCTGTTGTGTCGACACATAATTCAGCTCTTAGTTAAATTAAACCTTGGATAAGTTTGTGTACACGAACACAGTAAAATGGAATGACACATTTATCGTTTATAGATAAAGATTTAATTGAAGACTGGATGTGCAGCCTTTTCAATAAACTGCAAGCAAGTTGCATTTTATATTCTTTTCACTTTGTTCAAACCACATTTCATCTTGCAGTGTCATGCCCCTGCTGTTATATCTAATAGTCTAATTATCTGACATAAAAATGTGCTGCATGTGTCTGCAAAAGGAGCTTTGCAGAGAAGAGACTGATAACTAAAGGTTACATGCACTTTTGTAGATAACGTATCTGAGTTACTGAATAAAAATCATTTCTGGAGTAGGGTACTCTTTCAAAATATGATTTAATGGTTTTTTGCAAAAGTCTTGTTACACATACAGGAATTAGCAGTGTTACAGACATCAACATTACTGTGAGGATCACATTATAACACATAACAATTAATTTTGACAGCCCCTTCTGCATGTGGGAAAAGATTGCTTGAAATAAAACAAGATTAAATACATTTATTTTCTTCAGTGTGACTGAAACACATTACGGTCACAAAGATTTAAATTGTGACTGATAATAAAAACTCCTGGTTGAAATGAGTGTTGGAATGCGATGCTTCAGATGCAGCTTTATGTTTTTTCCAGGATAATAGAATAAATCAAGCTAGTAATGTCTCAAGGCCGAATGTTACAGACTAGTTCATCTGTATAAAAAATGCAAAAAGTGCTTGAAACGGGATGATTTGCATTTTAAGTGTATAAATGTTTTGCTTTGTTTTTTCATCTGAGATTTAGCATTTACTCCACATCTCTTAAAAAGCAATCATATCTCGAGGCATGATCTATGTAGTATTTAAGAGGCTGGCTACTGGAACATGATAAACAGAAGCTAATTAGACACAGTTAAAATAGCAAAAGGCATGTTAGCACCCTAAAACTCTGCTCCAAACCCAGGAAATGGAGGAAAGAGATAAGACTCTAAAAATCTTCTAATCTCTTGAATGAAAACATCTCATTCTATTAGACTGTAACCTGTTTGCAGCAGATGTGCTGCAGCTTCTCCTGCTTTAAGACATCTGTGTGTTCACCTGTCCCAGTGGAGACAATTTGGAGACTGTTGTGGAATATTTTAACTAAAAGTGCTTTAAAGTCTTTGCTTTTAGCATATAATTCAGTTTTTTGTACTTTTAACTGTTCGTGGAAGGGGAAACTGAAGATTTTTTGTGATATTGGGGAATTGACGGAGCAATGTGATTGTGCAGCTGGCGTGTAGTTACTGTGTGCCGTGGATTTTCTGAGTGGATGTCATGCAAAGTGGTGTTTAATGAACATGGCTGGAAGGGTGAGTAAGGATTAATAAGAGATTTCTACCCAATGAGCCAGGATTTTTTTGTGTGGAGCCCATTTTCATGTGTGTGTGTGTGTGTGTGTGTGTGTGTGTGTGTGTGTGTGTGTGTGTGTGTGTGTGTGTGTGTGTGTGTGTGTGTGTGTGTGTGTGTGTGTGTGTGCCTCACAGCATATATAAGAACATGATAATCCATCCTTTAAAATAGGATTCATGACAGTTCTCTGTATGTTGTAGCTGTAGGCCAGTCTGCATACAATCAGTGTTTTTTTTAATTTCATTGTTTCCTTTCCTTTTACTGATACTCTATACTCATCTCCACCCTAATCTTCTGACAATAAAGGGCCTATTTGTATATTCACATTATGCTCGCACGACATTAGCTGCATCTTCATTGTACATCTAAACGTAATATTCAGTTTAACCAATATAATCTTAATGACTCTTTTCATGAAATACGAATCTTGAGAAAATGTTGAAGCAGTTGAAAGGCTGAATTTCTTTAAAATCGCAGATCATGACTGATATTTGTGGCAGGTTTAATCTTTGTGTGTTTGTGTTTTGGGGTGGAGGTAAGGTGGGGGCTGGTAGATCCCATTCTGAATCTCTGAGGTCTGCCTAAAGCCCATGTAGACAGACAGATGGGTTGTTTTTAGAGAGGCTGTTGAATATCGCCCATACTAATACCATGGATCAACGGAGATCAGAGGCAACCTTTTACCACCAAACCAAAATGTGTCACATGAGACTGACCTGGTTGTTGTGTTTACATCAAGCTGGTAAACAACAAAAACGTAAAGCTTTACCCCTCTACAAAGCAGAATCTGCAAATGGGATATTTTTGCACAAACAGTGGAGCTGTCAGCATTGTTTCCAGCTGTCTGAATGCATAGACATTATTGTAATATTATTATCATTTATAATAGTACATTTTAATCCTTTACTTATTTTTTGTTATAAAACTGTAACAAAGAGTTCAGCACTTGCTGAATAATAAATATACAAATATATGATGGGCTAATTATAGACAGCAGGACAAGACGTGGTGCGATCAACATTAAAGAGCATATATTAAGTTCTTTTTTTTTAATTATTCTGATAAAACTCTGTCCAAAAATACTATTTGAAATGTTTATTGAGGGTATTTTGTTTTACAATACATTTTTTTAAACCATTTTTCTAGTCAAAAGTGCCCCTTTTTGCAAAGCTTCTAAAAACGCTTTTTTTTTCATATGTGGACCTGTGACGTCAGCTAAGGGAGCTCCTAGCTAGGTGGCGCTGCTTACAGTGTTGTCAGATGTAGATAAATAAAGTATTTGTAGGATAATTTAACACTCTGTACGATCAATAATCCCATAAATCTGATCATTTGAGCCCTTTGTTGTGTGGAGTTTGTGTAACAGATGCTTGTTTTAATCATTGTGTTAGATTTTTTAAAGCTAAACTACTTTAACATCTCAGACTGGCACCGCTCTAGTCTGCCAGCTGCCTGCTCGCTGTCGGCCATGAGTTGTTAGTTTTAGGTTAGAGCGCTCTTTAATCCAGTCGGTGTGTATTCATTTTAATAAAAAATGCTAAATTATTATGTTTATGAATGCCAATCGCCAGTCTGTCAGGACAGTGAGACAACAACGGGACGGCTTCCTTACCGGTACGGTGACTTCTGTTTGGAGACGAAAAACTCCGGCGGTCCTGGTCTAGTCCAGGACTGGATGTGATGGAGTCCCACATGCCGGCGAAAAACATTCAGTGTGACTCTAAACAGGCGCCGTTACTTCGATCCATTCACCGGAACCGCTGTTAGCACACAGCAGCTAACAGGAGCTAACGGGGAGACTTGAGTCTCGTTTCCATGCCAGGTTTGGTACGGTTCGTGGTGGGTCGTAATCCGGTACCGGTCCGCGATTTCATGAGAGCATTTCCTTCAGGTGTCTGACCCTCACCTGGCTGGCGGGGTACAGTAAATCCATGCCGCGATGCTCTCCAGAGGGGCTTCCGTTCCCAGCGGGGCTACCAAGAGGGTCTTCACGGCGGGGTTTCCAGCCTGACCCGACACTGTTTCGGTCAGCCTCGAACCGTTTAGCTGTATCCTGTGAAACTTTTTATAAACCCTTTCATTTCTTAACAATCCACCTGAACGCAGCTCAATGTTTGGAGCTCTGATGATCAAAAACCTGGTGCTAAACGCTGGTATTTTATCCAGACCCGAGTGAGGAGGTGGGTCACGGTCTACAGCTGGACCGACAGGGTACAGCCTTACAGGACTGATTGTTTTTATCTTTTTTTTTTTTTTATCTTAATAACTTCTCACTATAGTAATAAAGTAATAAAATAACAGCCCTCTGGGGGTTTGTTTTGCTCGTCACAAGCAGTGATAAGTGGATCAGTTTTCTATATAGAGAACGAACGGTCTCCCTGAACTGTCGTCACTTCCGGTTTGGTGAAAAAATTGACAATTCTCACAAAAACGAATCCAAGAGCCTAAATAAGCTGAATTTGTGTAAATTTTTATTCAGAAAAAGTTTCTATTATATTTCTCTAAACATTTGTTTAAGGGAGTGTCTAACTTAAAATATGCTCTTTAAATCTGTAGAGTTTTGCCTTCATGGGCAGAGAGAAGACTGTATGTTATTGTAATGAGCTTCAGATGTTATGAGAGTATTTTTAGTTTAGCATGCACGCATGTATTTGGGGCTCTTATTGTGAAGGGATTAAAGAAAATTGCATCTAAATTCAACACCTTTGCTGTTAAACTGTCCAAACCAAAAAGTTGTTCAATTTTAGCAGTTTCATCAAATATATGCACACTCATAAGCTCCATTTACAACAGCAAAAAGAACTTAACAATCAAGCCACAAGTAAAGCTAACAGAGCCTTCTCATTTCAAGGAGCACTTTTAGCTAAAAAGTTAGCTGAATCACCATCAGCTGTAACGTAACAATCAGTAACAGATGGTGGATCCACTTCTCCCTCATTGTATTTTTTTTATTAATTTTAATAACTTTTTTTAGCATGTTCATATGGAGAAAATAACTTAAAAAACAAGACTTTAATTAAAACTTTAATAACAAGTTTAAATAAAATCACATTGCAGATGTGGACTTTGAATTTAATCCCCAATCAATTTATAAGTCTAGTGTAAATATTTATTTTGACGTTATTTTCAGGTTTTTAAGCATATTAATCAAGCATAGCATAAAAAAAGGCTTATTGAAGTATTTGTATCCAGATAGTAGATACAGGAATTTTGGTGGATAAAAAAGGCACAAAATAAAAAAGTCTACACAAACATAAAAACAAAACAAAGAACAAAAAATCATAAAGACTGTGGTATCACAGTAGAGAATGTTGGACCGTGATGATGGTTTGAATACTGGACCCTCCATGTGCTGAAGGATCACTCTGAACATGATATAACATGTTAACGTCACATGTGAAGTGTTTTATTTAAGTCTGATCAGCTCTGACATCAGTCGTTGGCTGTAATACCAATAAAACCATCCCTTTCACAGTTGATGCATCTGTTGGCCGGCTACAGCTAACATCTGTGTAGTTGTTGCAAAGACCGTTTAGAGCACATAAATGTGGTCGATTTGTTAGTTTTAAACCAAATGAAAGATGATTCATTGTGAATTTGCAGCTTAAGTTTGGTTGCAACATTGTTTAGATAAAGATCAGATTGTGGTCCCTATAAATACAAAGACAAAAAGCTAAATACATCTATTAAGTGTGGCTCTCTGCATGGCTGGGCTCCAGTTGGCACTGAGCACTGGACAGCTGTCATAAGGTGCAGACAACGGTTTTCTGCTGCTACTAACGTGTCTGTATTCCAATGCCAAATATTGACTCACTCTGAATATTTTGTTAGAATTTCAGTTATTTTTCTGAATAGAAATTAAATAAACAAGGAGACTGAGATATTGGTGGTAGAATATAAACATAAATCATTCAATGGTTTTTTCTTTTTACATAAAAAACGATTATTTTGTCAAAGCTTTTTTGCCTGTCTCTGTTGCGATGGTGCACTTGGCTCTAATCCATCCCCTGCACAAATGTGTCCATACATTCAGACAATTCAACAATTTCCCTGCCACAGAAGTGATAATGGAAAGGTTTCTTTCTTGTCTAAAAGAGGTTTTGAAAAGGCTAGATGAGCTTTTATGTGCCTGCCTTGCTGTAATAATGTCCTCCTTCATTGGCATCCATGGAGACCAGCATTGTGCAGAGTCTTTGAGTGTTGAAGATGTTGCTTTGGTTTACCTTGGGGATGATCATTAGATCTTAAAAGGTTCAACTGCATTCTGAATAGTGTGTAAAACATTAGCATAGAAACACCTAGCCCCTTCAGTAAAACAGTGTATTGAAACTTAAGAGTAAAAGGGGTCAAGGCATACCACAGAGAGCAAAATCACTCTAAATCAGCACATCGGAGATGTTCCTGACTCCCTGTGATGACAGATTTAGTCCCACACAATGAGACTCTACTAAGCCCCACTCATAGGTGCTTTTCAGACCCTTTCAACACCAGAGATTTTCACTTTGACTATGAATAGGGAGATTACGCTTCAGGGTATGAATGTAAGCATCCCTGGTTGCTGCATGTTACCTGCTACAGTATTACCACATACTTATGGTGCAGTATGCATAATTCTCTGTTAGTTGTACTATTTTTTGTTTTTACTACAACAGAAAAAATAGAGTGGTGTGGATTAGATGCAGTGAGATTTTCAAAGCTTTCTTTGTCTGGAGATCATCTAGCATCCCGAACTTTAAGAGGATTATGTTATGTTATGGCATTAAACTGGAAGCACAGTTATCATCTCCTTCTTACATCCACCCATCCTCCATACAATCAGACGACAAGGAGCGTTGCATTCAGGCTGCACAATTATTGCAATTTTATTCTGTATCACAGATTTTACTCCACATAATTATAACTTTTGTTTTTGGTATTTTAGCATTTAATTGTCAGACAGCTTTATATTAATAAACACAAAATAACTTGGAAACAGTCTGTAAGAGAACATTAGGACAGATAAACATGTCAATATCACTCAAACCTCTTTTATTATTATCCCCTACAATGGCCATTATAGCTAAACAGCCACACATGAACACTGTCATTTTACAAAATTGCACAATTACAGCTGAATCATGAGCAAACTAGATAAATGACCAGCTGTGTTTTTGTCTGAAAACAAACTTTTCTTTCTTTTCCGGATTTGATTTTAAATGAATTTTGGTTTGTTTTGAGTCAATGAGGGAATCTGCTGCAGAATCTATTGTTGTTGAGATTTTAAAAAACATTTTTTGCTTTGTTAGGATCAAAGTCTTTATACAAAGGGGGTTATAGCAGAGGGTCCTACAGGTTTGCATCAGGTTGTCTGTTTTCTTGCAGCTCTTCAATGCACTGTCAGCACTTGTATAGTGGGTTGCATTGATTATTTTGTCAAGGTCAGCGATGATGCTCACATAAAGGGAAACAATGGCTTATTAACCCTGACCTAAACTGAACAAGGCCTCTATTGCAGGTGGTCTCTCTGTGGTAGCGCTGCAATGAATTAGATAGTATTTTATACCATTATCTCATTTTATTTATAAAGCTATTTTGGCTGCTTTCAAATCTTTACATTCATCAAAGAATGTAGGTCCCTTACTATCTTAGTTCTATGTCTCGTTGGGATAAAACACACCAGAGTTTGGAAAAAAGGCCTTTATGTGTTCTGCACCTCACGACTGGAATTGTTTGCAAACGGACTTGAAAATTAAGGAGAGTCTCTCAACATTTTAAAGTACTTCTTAACTGTTTGGAGGCAGATGCATCAGGCTGTGGGTCGTTTTGTCTGATTGATTTAGATTTTCTTCTTTAAAAAGCATTTTGTTTGTGTTTGTGCCTTTTAATTGTTTCCACTTGTCTTCTCTCAGTCAGTTCTGTTATCTTTCTAGTTGGGTCACAATTGAGAAAAAACAAATTTTTTTAAATAGATAAAGAAAGGTTAAATAAAAAAATAAATTGTTTTTTGTTTTTGTCTTTGTAAAATAAGTACTTGCCTAATAAAACCCACGGTCCTTTGGTCTCATTAGTCATTTATTTATCTAATGAAAGATAGAAAATCATTTTGATGGCAAATAAAATAAAAATATGATAAATGAATTATTTCTTCAATAAATTAGGTAATGGCAATAATAAATAACTGAGATCTCAGTATGCATCAAATAATCTCATCATTTACTTTATAATTGCAACCATTATTACTTTTAGTATCATTATCTATACCATAAACACCACAGCTGACTTCATCCTCACTGTACCTGAGCTTCCTGAGATACATATTTTTTTATTTATTTTTTTATTTATTTATATGTATGTATAGAGGTAATGCAGCAACACCTTTATCTCTCCAGGCAGCAGCACATCATTGTTCCTCCAACACCTCCTGTGTCTGGTTGAAGCATCATGCATACAAATATATTTGTTTGTGTTTGTCCCCACAGAAAGGAGAGAGATGAAAAGAAGGCTGTGCAGGAAATGATGTGATAGAAAGTGAAAGGGGAAAATATGGAGGGGAAAAAGTCAAGTTACACTTGATTTTTAGTTTATAATAAGTGTGTGTGTATGTTTGCTTTATATTATCTCGAGCTGCTAAAGGAATTGAAAGTGAAACATAAGCTCGCTGTACAAAATCTGGCATTTTATTCCGTTTTTTAGGGGGGGTGGAGGATGTCAGTTTATAGACTATTTAAAATCAAATCTAATTTTCCACTAGGCTAACATGTTATTTTAATATTAAATCATTTTTGTTATTGCCACCTTTTAACAGATGTGTGGCCAGTGGCCTGACAGATAAGAGAATACATTTCTTAAAATGTATTCCTATAAATAATCGTTTGGCTTCTTCTTGGCATCCTTCAAGGCAAAGCGCCTGGCATGTAGCACCCCCTAAAGTGCTTTTACAATTTATCTGGTCCTTCGCCTAAGAACATTCATCACAATGTAAAACACAGTACCTCTGCAATACATCACAAACTGGCTACAGGGCCTCCGTAAATCACAACTACAATGCCCTTGACGTTTGCATTAGGCTCATAAATACATATTTTCTGTTCACGCCCAGTGGACAGCGAGAGGCCCTCGTTGACCGGACCACCCTATGTGTTTGTGTAAATGTTGTGGATGATTGTGGTCATGTGTCATGTGTTTAAGTGAAGCTATAAGCAGCTGTGAGGGGAGTTCCTGCTAATGTGACAGCAGCCTGACACAGTCCATAGCGCCGTCTGTCCTGATGTGACTCAGCAGTGATTTATTACATTTACCTGCTCACTGGCTTCGTTCCAGACCTGGTGTGGTCCCCATGCTGCACTGACAGATGTCTGTTGCAGTGCTGCACCAGACTTATTTACAAAATACCAGTTACACACAGCGATGACCACACCTGTCTGGGCTGTGAGTCGTTTAAAGAAATGAGGCACGTGCAGAAAGGTGTGCGAAACGCATTACAGATGCAGCAGAGGGAAATACTCTCAGCAGGGGAACTTTGCTTTATTAACAGCAGCCAGTGACTGAGTTTGACTTTTAGATTGACTTAGCAGCTTGAGATCAGTGGTGGAGCTCAGATGTTTCCAGCTGATTTCCTCATAAGCACCAGTCCTGTGTCTGCAAACCATCTGACGACACTTTCATCTTGTTCCCTCTTATTCTCCATAACATTGAGATACCCTCAGCAGAACCAATGTTTTTTAAATTTAATGTTTTAGCTCTGCTAATTTAATCCCACACACAGAGAATAGAAAGTTCCTCTAATGCTGTTTAAGTCAAATAAAAAATGAGAATAATCTAAAGTGATTGTTGTATCATTTGCATGCATGATGAGAGTTTGTTTATTCTCTGGGAATAACTTTCACCACACAGCTGTGCTTGTTGTTAGCCTGCTAAATAGCTCATGGAAGTACAAGCAGCTGAAAATCTGCATCAAGCAAAGGGTGCAGCAGCTTTGGCAGTGGATTAAACACAAAGCCTTGGGCGGATAAAATAAACTGCTCTTAACTGATCTGGCCTGCACCGTTTTAATTCAGAATGCTGCTAATAGCTTTTCATTAACACGGGTGCAATGCTTCCTGACTCGGGTAATAGACTTTAAAAATGTTGTAATATTCACACAAGTAAACTGGTTGTATGGCTCTGATGCTCTGTTATTCATTTATTTTTTTCCGCTCTTTGGTTGCATGTTTAGCTAAAGCGTAATATGATATTTAAAATGAGCTTTCTCCAAGTCACTATTATCTGTGCAGCTCTGTTTTGGGGAAATTTTTTCATTGACTAAAATATTTAAAACAGAAAGCCTCTGCTCATCAGGAGATAAAAACAAGTGTTGGTTGTCAAGTGAGACTGAAAACATGGAAATGCTAATGCTGTAAACCAACAGAGCATTGATTTTGTTCGTGGAAAAAAATCTATTTAGAATAGATTGAGAATAAATTGTGTAGATTTTCAAAAGTTTAACTTTGTTGGGTCTGTAACAGTTTGTCAAAGTTGCATATGAGAAATTTGCAACACAGCAGTCAGCTTGATTTGTTCAATAATTTAATGCTTCTAAAAAAATGCAAATTAAATCATTTGCATACAAGATAGAGATAGTGATTTGTTAAATATAATTTATTATATAGATCTTTTTCTTGACGCATTTAGTGAAACTCCACTGAAGGCTGATGAAAACTGGACCGGTTTTGTCAAAATTTAGTTTTAAGACATTTTAATGTATTCTATGAATAAATTATGAATAATACATAAATACTGATGAGTGCATGAAGGACTGCTAACAGAAATTTTAAATCAAGTGCTGGTCAAAAAGTGTGAGTTTATTTTCTCCTTTATTTATTTATATGGTCAGGTTAAACTGCTGCACCTAGATGTGTGTGATGTTGCTGCGCTCTAACCTCAACCCGTTTTTTTAGGAGTATTGTAGTTAGTAGTAGTAGTGCATTTATTTGCATGTTATTCCCCACGTTTTCTGTGAATCCTTGTGTAAATAAATGTAAATTTTGCAGGTGATCAGGAAAGCAGCATCTCTGTAAGTGTTCATGTCAGTTCACTGACTAACATGAAATTCTTTCTTGAAAACAACAAATTGTTGATTAGACGTCATCCGGATTCTTTTTTTAAAGATGTCCAGTCGCTGTGCAGTCATATGTCTGTAACGAGTCACCAATGGAATCAGCTGAATTTTATTTATTCTTGAGCAAAGTACAGCATGTGAACATAAAACACAACGTCAGAGACGTTACGGTCTGCATCAGCACAATATCTGTCGGAACGTATCAGAAGAGCCTGTCAGGCTACAGTGGAGCCACACGCTAGTGTCTGCAACCATCTGACACACAGGTGTTATTCCAGCTTTAGGCTACAGGTGACAAGTGAGGTGACCTTTTATGTAAAACAGGCGGACTGCCTCTTTAAGAGCAGCTTTGTTACTTTTTGAAATTTGCACCATTTGCATGAAAAATTGTAACTTGTTCTTTGAAAGCACTTATAACTGCCACTTAAGGACAAATGTGTTTCCATGAGTGCTCGCTGCACAAGGCTCGGTGTGTCGTTCTCTGTCATAAATCCACTCCAGTAATTGCATGTCCGCCTGCCGCACAAAACGCCCAGCTATGATGGTGAATTCAGCACCAGCTCACGATTCCTCAGTTTTCTACATTTTGACCACCTACCAACTCAAACACACACACACACACACCTGCTGTCTTTTAAGTAGTCTCAGCCGGCCCGTCGCCAGTCCCTCCAGCCTGTAAAAACAGCCAGAGCTCTGTAGTTTTAATCAGACGTTCCTCTTTTCTCCTAGAAGTAGGAAGCAAAGGTTGCAGTAGCATTTTGGCAAAACAAAACTCGATTCTTTATGTTTAAAAAAATCTGGCATCCTATTACTAACGCAGATGTTTGATTAGTTTAATGCTTCACCAGTTTAGAGGCTTCATCTGCTAAATGTTGCTTTTATTCTTAATCAGATCAGCCAAATCAAATCAAGTCCTTTCATCACATGAGAAGACTTTACTAAAAGTAAACACGTTTGTTGGAAAAAAAAAAAAGATTAAGTATGCTCAAAATGTCAGCAACCTTTTTTTTTGGCTAAGGTCTCTCTACACTTTGTATTCAGCACACCATTCCTCCTGGCTGTGTGTATGTGTTTGTTTTTCTTTCCTTTGCTTTCTCATACATTCTTACCCATTCCTTCACCCATGGCAAGGGATGAATCCAAAGTTTGCCAGAGGTATTTCTCAGGAAAAAAAACCCAAGGAAGAATCTCTGACTGCATGTTACTCTGAAGGAATAGCTACACAAATATGGGAAAATGTATGTTCAGAACCATTTTCAGACCAAATGATCAAACATCTGCTCTGACTGAAGCTCCTTTTCTTCTCTAATGTGGAGCACATGGACATTCCTAAACCTCTGACCTCCCTTCTCATCTTCTTTCCACGTGGTCTGCTCTGCAGAGGCTGAGTTGAAGAGAATCGATGAGATGTTCAGATAGATAACTCTAAAATGTGACCCGCTCTTTATTTAACCCAACATGGAAACGCCTCTCTGAGACTTCCACCCTCTTCCTCCCTTCCATCAGCTCCACTCCTTCAATAAGATGCAGTTTTCTTTAATTTCTTTCTGTGCTGATTATGATGTCTGAAAGTCTTTAGGAAAATGACATTTCCATGATTTCTTCCCAAGTTTCTTCATCTGCGTTTATTTTTCATTTTAGAACATCTTTCAATAAATAATAAGTGATTTATAAGGAAGAGAAGAGATATCGATCAGCCCGGATTTTAAATTACCTCTTCAGCTTCCTGCTGTCCTGAAGAAGATGTAGTGTTTTAGAGAGCTGGTGATTACACAGAGGAACTGGTGCACATGAGGAAATGCACTTTTTACTTTTTGGTGAATAAAATTCAATAAACACAAGTTAAAAGGAAAAAGGCTTGCATTTCTTTTGCATAGTAACATGGTTTTAATATTTCCTGTGTGTTCATCAAACTCACACGAGTGTTTCTGCAAAAGCCAAGAACTATAAATAAATAATGTGGGCGAAGCCTGCTTTCCTCTTCTCTTCTGGGATCGGGAACATTTTGAGTTTTCATGGACTAAATTTGTCCGGTTTTGGTCGGTTGTTGTTTTATCTCATATGTAAACAAACCTTTAATGATGAATTTGTTATTTTCTCATTTTTTCGTTATGGTTTTCTAAACTGATCTAGATTAGAAAATGATTCTTCGCAGTCAGAAAGTCTCCTAACAACAATTTGTTGTTTTGTTGTCACACTATCATTAAATAAACACACTTTAATTTATCTTTATTAATGTTTCAGTACATTCTTTTTTATAAAACTGCTGATTTTTTAAAACACCTTTTTCATACCTCTAGCAGTGCTGGGGGGGCAAACACTGTTAGCATCCTTGTTAACCTGCCAGGGAACATTTCATAAACCAAAGAAATGTTCTTGGCTGACGTCAGTCTGATGACATTATGTCAATTCGTCATGTGTTTTTCTAGCTAAAGGCAAGATTTAGTGCTAAAAGCTAACAAAATAAGCAAGATGTCACGCTGAATTTATTAGAGAACTGGCAGAGCATTGTCATATGAAATGAGTTTCTGCTGATGAGACACATAAATCAGACAGTGACTTTTAAGGATTTAGAAGAGACTAATATTCAGTATAATAACTTTATTTAAGCTTATAATAAATGGAATAACTCTGAGACCCATTGGGAGCGCTGGAGTCAGCGCTGTGAACCGTACACAGCTTTGTTGCCAATTTATTCATGAAAAAAGCATTTTCTTCAACACCAACTCTACAGAGGAGATATTTTAAACCCAAACCTGACAATCATAGCTGTTATTACTTCTTATATTACAATGCCTTTATTTATTTGTGCCTTAAAACTGGAGTTTGCTTCAGTTTATTGATGAACAAATCCTTTCTATGTCCATTAAACTTAGATGTGAGGAATATTCCAACACTTTTGAAGTTTATCTTTTCTGTCTCCATCGGTCCTCAACTTTACTTTTGTGACTCTCTGCTTTTTCAGTCAGTGCAGAGTGAAAACGCAGAGCGGTCCTGTGGGGGAGCCTAAAATAAACGTGATCACAGTGTATTTCTCACTGACAAGATCCTACGTCAGGATTTGCAAAAAAAAGTTTGAACACTTTGTAACATGTTTATATTAAAAAAATCTGGAAATTTTTACAGAAGGAAGTGCCAGAAAGTATTTTAGTTCTCACACGCGGTTCAGAAAAGCAGTGAAATTTACACATCATCATTTTAACCCTATATATGAAAATAAATGTGCACACTTTTATAAAAGCATGAGATTGTGATATTATTCTGGTAGTGATGACAGTATCTGTTGCAGTAATCCCACATTGTTTTTCACGCTTCTCTTTCTTTTCTGTCATCACAGCGTAGCTGTTCATTTAAACCAGGTGTGTGCACGGACGGCAGTGAGAGTCAAGCAGGTTGACGTGCAAATGGAATATAAAGCCAGTGTCTCACTGAGTTGCAACTGTTAGTAACAAATTACAAAAAAAGGTTTCCAAAATCTTTTAAAACTTTTGCAAGGGTTCTCATTTTCCATCGTGTGACTCACAAGTCATTTCAAGGTTTTGAAAATCTTCAATTTTCTCTAACAGCAGACTCATTGCAGGCACCTAAAACTGGTCAATAGTTTTATTTTTGTGAGTCCAAAAATGCAAGGAATATATGAACTTTCAGAGCAGGTTGCATTCAGTAATAAAAATTGAGAGATAATTAAGACACTTAATACATAATGGAATGAGATTCCAGCTGACAATTTTCATGCATTCCTTACAATTTTATGTTTCCAAATATTTAGACCCAGTGAGATGCTGGGTTACTTGTCTTTGATTTATTGCTAACCATGCATCTATATTATTATTGCACATACTGATATGGTGATAACATTTGCAATCTATTGTGTAAACCTAGACATATTCAGAAAAAAGTTTTTATCCTGTATTTTTCTGCCATCAGAATATGATGAAAGACTCTGTGTTTTATCATGTTGTTTAAAGTCCAAAGGTTACATGCTAACGCTAGAATCATGAACAGAATGTCACCAGTTTTTACACTTTGAACTCTTATTTTCTGCATCACATTGTCACATGATATTATATTCCTGTTAGGTGTCCAGCAAATCCCAATACACCAGTTTAGTACATCTGCAACACACATCAGCTCACACACAGCATTATACAAGGTGGCAGTGTGTCAAACAGAGGATGTAAGGACCCCGTGAAGGTATATCCTCTGCCAAGTTCAAGTACTTGCTTTGCAGTTTTTAGGACAGAAATCTGGATCAGAACCAAAACTGACTGAGTCCTTCTTTTTTCCCATGTTTCACCTCTACAAGTTTTGTTATTTCTAGTTTCACAATCTTGCTGACTAACAGAAATGTTTGCATCTCTTTGCCTCAGACATGGTGGAGGGGAAAAACAACTAAATATGATCAGCTTTAGTTTTAAGGACAGTTTGTTTGACCAGATGTCTTTGGGTTCAAAAACGCAAAAGTTTAATAATCATTTAGTTTTTATTTATCTTTTGTTTATAGACTCTAAAAAAACCCAAACTCTCTGAGAGAGCAGTAATCTTACAAAGACGATAGGGTGTATATATCTAGATGATAAGCTGTCATGTTTCTGAGTGATTAAGTCCTGGTAAAAACATGCTCTTCTTCCCCTCAGGTTTCAGGTGACTGACAGCAAATAGCTTAATGAAATGCAGCCACTGATGTGAGACTGTTCTGCTCTCAGTACGGCAATGAAATGAAAAATTAGACAAAGCCAAATGAATGCAGCGTGGTTTCAAATGAGCGTCAAACGTTGACAGTTTGCAACCCTGTGTAAATTGTTTTCTCATGCTGTAGAAAAAAAACAATAATGGAGCCAAATGACTTCCCCTAAGAGAGAGAGAGAGAGAGAGAGAGACATCTTATCAGAGATCATATGTTCAAATGTGATGACTTTGCAGACACAATGCAGGCTGGGAGTTTTATCCCCCTCAGGGTGATCTGAGACACAGCACTGGAAGTCTGTGTCTGTTTGTTCAAAAATTGTTTAGACATTTTGTGGAATTTGGTTTCTAAAAATAAAACATGTGACATGTTTCAGCAGAATTAGAGTTTATTAACACGTTTGCTTTGCTAAATGAACACCGTTGGCCCAGAGGGATTAGTCTTCCTCTTCTCTGAGTTCTCTGTCTTCCACTTTGTACTCGGTTCACCTTCAGTTAGTTTTTCCTCCACGCTTAGCCCATAGGTGCAAATTATTCTCTTCCTTCCTGAAGGACTTTGTTGAGATTTTAAGAATCAGGTCACTGACATTTCCAACAGCAGAAAAGCCCCATTATAACCTTTAGTGTGGTCAGCACTGACCTGGAGAGGGATTTAAATGCAGCTGCACATGACTGGGTCTCTCGTTTTGGAGAAGCTGTTTGGTATCTGCTGAGTTTCTGTAGATGATAGAACTTTGCAGTGCAGCATTTTTATTTTTTGGTGGTTACTGTAGATACAATGTTAGAGATCTAGTTTATGGTCTCTATTTGCTGACTGCTAAAGGATTTTTAACCTGGATCAGGTCCTACTAATAGACAGGTCCCACACAGCAACACAGCCAGGTGCTCAGCAATCAGGCAGCAGGAAAAGCTGAGTTCCACAACAAGCAATAGAGCCTGTGGTGCTGCAGCCATCCCCTCATCACAGCATCACTAAATTAAAAGCCTGGATTTAACAAGAACGGAACTCAGTAATAAAGTTAAGTCTGCTGCAGGACTTTAATGGCTTAACATTCATCTTGTTTTAAATGTATTAGAACTATTATTTTAGGATAACGTGTTTGTTTATTTAACTTTTATTGTTGGAGGAGAGAAGTCATAGGTTCTGACTGGGTTGGAAAACAAATCAAAAGCCTTTAAAGCTGCAAAAAGGAAACAAAAAGTCCCTAAAGTTGTTTCCATTCAGTTAGAGGAGGAAATGAATGCCAGTAACCATCAGATTACTTTTGACATCAGTGGATCTTTTTATATGAAGCCATTAGTACAAAATATAGCAGCTGCTAAACTCTGTTAAATTGATGTTAAACTGTTGCTTTTTGTACATTTTCCAGTTTCTATGTATTTACGTGTTTTTGTTTAGTGTTAAACAAAAAGTAAAGTAAAAAACTGTATATCTACTTTTGCAATACGGCAAATGTTTATGTCACATAATCTTTAAACATTTAAACGGTTGGCCTATATTTGTCAAGCTTGACCAAATACCAAAGCTTCTAACATGGGGAAATATTAAGTCCATTTAGTTCTAATGAGATTTAAGCATTAAGGGGAGATTTTGTTCAAAACAGGGAAAACATGTTCAAATGAGGTCATGTTCTCATAAAGGTTTACTCTAACTTTTCTACTGTAACGAAACTCAGACTTAGTGCTATGACCTCCCTATCATTCTACAAGTTAACTATTTAAAACTCTTAGTAATTTATTATGATCTAGCCTGTGAAAGCCCTCCACCGTGTTTGCATTTTTTAGACTTTTAGCTTGACTTCAGCTCTGCCCTTTCACAACTTAGTGATGGAAATAAGGACGTGGAGGGAGAGTCAGGGAGAAAATGTCTTCAATTAAGTCTTTGACTTTTAATGGGCTGCTCCGTCTCAATTCCCTTGATTTGCATTAGTGATTGATTAAGGGCCAAAGAGAAGGTATCTCTTTCATCTTAAAAAGGCAAACCAGAGCTCACAAATCACCACATTATTATTCATGCATGTTACTTATGTTCAGGTCATTTTCAGAATTTCAGTTCTTGTTTTTCTTCTTTGCAGCCTTGTTTGTTTCAGAGGTCCTGCTCTTAAAATGTCCTGAAGTTCCTTTTGTCCAGCTCTGTCACGTCTCTTGATTTTTTCATTTTCTCTGCTAGCTTAGAAACACTAGTTTGCTTTCCTGTTGGGACATAATTTCATGAATAACTGATTATTCTCTTATACAACAGTGGTAACAGAACATGTGATTTCATTTTAGCCCGAGTTAACCTCGTTCCCTGGGGGAGCTTATTTTACTTTGCAGCTCGCATCACTCAAATAAATGGGCCTGAAGATGAGATTTGGCATTTGGACAGAAAAGTAGTGAATCCATTCGCCCATCCCGCCCTGCTCCTGAGAGCGTAAAGAGCTGCATTTTTGTTTTATAAATGCTCCATCCCAAGTTGCTTCACTCAGTGTCTTACCCTGTTATTGTGCCAGATCCATGAAGTGCTGCTGTCCTGAGATGTCACTGGTAATCTTTGTACTGGTGCCACCAGGCCTTTAAGCTAGATAGCTGTTACAACTATATGGCCCTCTGATGTCAGGAACTGTCAGTTGTTCTGTAAAACCAGTTTGCCTTTAGGGAAACCAGAGATGTTCCTGCACTTTTTTTTTGTTAAAGGATTTTAAATTCAGACTAGTTTCAACATTACATATGTCCCATATAGGACTGTATTTACTGTAGGATTGTACAGTGTGTGTGGGCTTTTAGGCTTCATGATCACTAATTAATTGCAGGCCTATGACTTTTGTGGTTTTGGTTTTATATTTGGATTTTAAACTTGCATTAAATATATACTAAATGATTGCTTATTTGTAAATATTTCTTCCAGAGTCAAGATTCAAGAGGCTTATAGTCATATGCACAAAAACAACAGTTACACAGGGAAATTAAAGTCCTAATAAAAGAATCCTGTAGATCTCCATACTGATGGGTAATGCGTTGGGAACTAAACCACATGATTTCATGAAAATAAAAACCGATCAACCTACAGAGGGCTTAAATTTAAGTCACCACTAAATTGATGCCTCAGGCTATAGTCCAATCTGCTGAAATGTCATGGCAGCGATTCTAAATGGTTCTCAGTAGTTTGTTTGTCTCCCACCTGCTTGTATGCAGCCTGACAGCGTTGGAGCTCCTTGTGTGATGATGGATGTGTCCGGGGGTGTCTCCTCCCAGACCCTGACCAGAGCATCACTGAGCTCCTGGACAGTCTGAGGTGCAGCCTGCTGCTGTTAGATGGACCTAAACACGATGTCCCAGAGATGTTCTATTGAATTCAGGTCAGGCCAGTGTGGAGGACTGTCAGTGGTATCAATAATACAACCCCCTCTGCTACTTAACTGACTAGCTCAATATCCCAGAGGCTGAAGTGACTCTGATTAAAATGTGCTTCTATAATTTATTTTATTGGTGTATATTTTACAAATTTGCATATGTACACGTCAAGTTAAATGATTAAGACAGACTTCTATAGTGAGTAGTCTGTCAGTGAATTAGTAGCCTATGGCCTGTATTTTAGGTGTTTTTCTCTTTGCTTTTAGACTCATGTTGTGTTTTCCAGACAGCAGGAGTGTGAACAGTGTGTGCTCTGGGAGGGTCAGTCCATGATGATGTTGTGTTGCCTCTTTGTGACCTGGGTGTTGTAAATGTCAAGTAGTGGAGGGAAGGTTGCTCCACTGATGAATTGCTTCGTTTTAATGACACGCCGGAGAGCATTTCAGTTCCCAAACCTCACCATGATGGAGTTTGTCAGGATTCCCTGATGTGCATTTGTAAAAGTTGCTGACGTTTGTGGAGATTTCAAATTTTCTCATCTTCCTACAGTATTTTGAAGGTCTTCACCCTGATAATGTCAGAATGGTACCTCCACCTCTACACTGGGAACAAAATCTAAGTTCAGTGTCTGTATGAAGAGAAACAGAACATGCAGTAAGTTGGAAAACTAATAAGTAAAACTTTTGATTGAATTAGTTTATGTTCATTTATAATAGAATTCATCTTCGGTCTTTTGGTAAACATGTTCAGTGGAAATCCAATTAAATAGAGTCACATTCAGTCAGATTATATAGATAAAATTGTTCTTTTCTAATAAACGCTGGCCAAATAAATTCAATACAAAATAAATCCATACAGTGAGATTTGGTTAATCACAGCAGTGCTAACTGGAGTGTTGCTGGTTCAATCCCAGTTTCCACTACTCCATGATCCCCTCAGGATTACCTTAAAGCACCTTAGCTCACTGGGACCTTGATGGTTAAGCAAAGGTTAAAAAAAAAGAATCAAAACTTTTAGTTTGATAAAAATACATCTAGATCTCTCATCACTTCAAATGCAACGTGTTTATGTATATAAATATACATGTAATGTTTTAGATACATTTAGCTTTAGAAAACGATAAATGTCATCGTTGTATTGATTGCCTGCTGCTCCATGTGTCCTACAAATAACAAACCGCAATCAGTTATAGTCGTTTCCCACATTTCTATATGTCTGCCAATGTCCACCTGAGACTGAAGCTTAATTTGATTTAGTTTCATTTAATGATTTTTTTTTCTTTTTCTGCAGCAGTGTATTCAGATCCTCTCTGAAGTCGTTTCAAAGCAGGATGCACATGAGACAATTCAGCCTTCCATCATATCCTGCATGTACATTTTCACACATGGTGGAATGCATTCAGCATCTCATCTGATTGAGAATCATATTTTAGTGCTGCATCTGTAATGAAGCATCTGCATAAATGGAAGAGGCTACTGTATTAGCAGAGTATGCAGTAAACATGATAACCTTGCAGACCAGTAGGAGACCTTGCTATTAAATGCATTCTTGTTCAGAGTATGTGTGTGATTGGATAATATTATAGATATGCAAATGAGAAAAAAATTAGACTGCATTTTCTAATTTTACTCTCCGCTCAAAATGCTTTTACACTTCAAGACACATTCATCACACATACGTGCATCGATTCACAGATCGGGTGCAATGTGGGGTTCTGCGTCTTGCCTGTGGACCCTTCAGCACATGAGGGAGAAACATGAAGATGAACAGATAACTTCCCAATCGGAAGATGAGCACTCTTCTCAGAGAAGCCGCTGCCCCTGAGCAGGAATGAAAATGGTGCATTTCTTCAGGCTAAATTTGAATTATATAACAAATCCTTTTTACCTTAAGTGACAGTGTATTAGTTTAAATAAAACCACGGCAATTATCACAAATGAATCATGCTAGTGTGCAGATATTTCAGGCCACGGAGCAGGTGTTTAAAAATAATCTTGGTCTTATCATTGCATGTGACAGTTGGTGCAAAAATCTGAGGGCTTTTGGATTTTTCACCTCATTTTTGTTCCAGTTAAAATCATTTTTGTCAAATTGGGACGGCTCCACAGGAATCACTTAAAGCGAAAATAGTGGCAGCTTCAATCACTACTCTTTATTTTTCATTTCCAACCGTTGAGTGATGCAAGAAGTATTAAATAAAAGCACTTAAGTACTGGGTTGTTAAGGTTAAATGCTTTAGATTTAATTATGATGAGTAAAATCCCAATTTAAAACTAGCTGGAGAATTAAACCTCTGCCAGATTTCTCAACTTGACACTCTGCCATGACCGAAGTGTCAGGGAAATAATTTGACTAATTAAGTCACAACCTCCAAACGTATGCATGTGCAGGGCGAGCACTGCTGCTGCCTTTCATAATTAATATTTAGTGCTGATGCAGTGCAAATTGTGCCAGCAGTACCTTAAATATCTGCAAATCAGAAGAGGTGCGAGGGGGAGGATGTCTTCCTCTCATCTTCCGCCCCTCTTACCCTGAGGGCTTTATTGTTCCCAGGGAATCTTGTGGAGGTGTGCGAGTTCTGTGATGTGCCAAATGTTTTCTTCCTCGGGCTGCCGATTCATTGTGATTGTTATTCTTCGCAGCAGAGGTTGAAGAAAGCATATGTACGTATCTGTTGTGCAATGAAAGGCATGAGCTTGTGTCCTGAGAAGAACAGCTATGACAAAATAAGACTGCTGGACATTCCTCTTCCTCTCTTGCGTGATATTTTTTCCATCAT
This sequence comes from Callopanchax toddi, assembly GCA_006937965.1. NCBI lineage: Eukaryota > Metazoa > Chordata > Actinopteri > Cyprinodontiformes > Nothobranchiidae > Callopanchax > Callopanchax toddi. The sequence continues at coordinate 410,020 of SSNR01000221.1, read as the reverse complement.
CACACATGACATATAGCTTACCAATTCACATAGGAGTGATTAAATTCTGTAAAGTTATGGTGGGACAGACTAATCAATCATTAGGCGTTAGCTAAAGCACCCTACATCTAGCGGTGTTGCACACTCGCTTTTCACATTAGCAGCCTCTTGCACACCATCAGACAGCAGGAGCACTATATATCACTTCTAAACAGAAAGGATACCGACAGAGCTTGCAGAAGGAGGTGAATATCAGGAGAGAAACTGGGAGGTATTTGGGGGAAGATTAAAAACAGGCAGGAATTGGTTGATGCGCTTTTAGGAATAAAAGTTGACGTAAGGAATTATTTGCAGCTCAGCACAAAGGAGGATGAAAAGATGGTGTGGAGACACAGCAGGATGGATGGATGTGTGATTTGTTTGTCTTGCTGTGTATCAACTGCCAGTGATGGCGGTTCTGGCCCCAGTGAGCGTGACCGACAGCTATCCGGTTACATTTCTACACAGGCAGAACCGCAGCCAGAGTCCTTAAATTGGCCAACAAAGAGTTTCTCATTGGCAGGCAGTGTTCCACGTCCAGCACCCTGACAGGGCTGGAGTTTCCTGGCCAAAATTAGCTAACCGCATTTAGCTAGTTCAACACTTTGTTTGGAACAATCTTAATTGCTTATAATTGAAATAACGGAGTATAAAGCCAAAAACAAGAAAAATGCGAAGAAAATTGCAGCTTTACTCAGTCTGACACAAACTTTTATACACCATTATTCAACTGTCATATTTTGCATGCATACTCTTAAGGCTCCACCACTAGAAAAGTAACATCACCTCCTCTCTGTTATCAGCTGTGACTTTGCATCTTGTTGTAAAAGACAGCCACTTCCTCCCCCTTACGGCTTTCCGCTCTGCCACTGCTGTTGATGTGAGCTGTATGGTAGCTGAGATCATCAGAGAGGCATATCCTCATCTTCTCTTTTGCATGATTATCTGAGCATTTTCATTTCTCTGCCTTTGCTGCACCCCAGCAAAGTCATGATAAATGTGCAAAGTTCACAATATTGGTTACCCAAGTAAAAAGCCACCTTGAGATCCTTTTTAAATCAGATATCTTTAAGGCCACAGTCGAAAGGAAAGGCAAGTAAGAAAAGCAGCACTTCAGAAACCTGGGAGTATCACAGAGAGGAGTTACATTATTTTTCTCTATCCAAGGCAGACATTAAAGCAGATTTGACTATTAAACTGCCATTGTGATGTTTTGAGAGGCCAGCTGAGGGTACTGAGAGGTGAGGCAGAAGATGAAGTGAGTAAGTGATAGACTGGAGCAGCTGGATGTGAACTACTGAGCCATTCCTAAGAGCTGCTCACAGAAGGCCAATTAATAGATGCTCTCCCATTATCCACGGTTGATTTTTGCTGTGAAGTGATGGAGAAGTGCTCACCTCACTTGAACTTATCGTGCACAGGCAGTAAGAAAGTAAGATGAGCATTACCATTTCTGCAGATCGTTATGAAACTATAGAAGTTCTGATGTAGGAGTTGCTGTACATTTAGAAGTGATCCAGGGATTGTTGAGATTCTAGATTTTTATTAAGACGAGTGTGTAAATAAAAGGCAAGTATCACAAGATGCTGTGATAGAAGCTGGCAGTATAGATTTAAACTAATGTTTCAGTATTTTGTTTCTGTATAATACAGGGGAACCCTCGGGGCCTTCAAGTCCTGCAGGGAAAGCCCAATAAATCAGCATTTTTAAATATTACATTGGATTATTATTTAAAATGTATGTTTTATAATACACACACATATAGATAGAAAGAAGTAAAGTGTATGGAACCAAAAAAAGGTTGCAATAGGCCAATGTGAAGACCCAAACTCAGTGTGTACTACAATGATAAGTGTATAGCCTCTGCTACATGGTTTCTTGGACTGAAAAAATAGCAGCCTGGAATGATTTCAGTGTGACACAGGGATGATAGATTACCTGATTCTGGTGGATGTTGGCACTCGAACAAGATTTACATTCACAAAACATCAAAGTTGAGGCACGGTTTCTAGTTATGGCTGCTTGAAGGTTCGTTTTTCCTCCTCTTTGGCTGCTGATTCACCTGGTTTTGCATTTAGATGATGAACCTGATAATGACAAAATGACAGAAAAGGTCCCTTAAGCTCTGTTCATCCATTGCTAGTGGACTCTCTCACAACATTTTGACAAAGGCTACAAAACAGCCATGCAGGAAGCAGAATAAAACAGCACAGTCTCCCCATTTGATGATATTAATAAACAAAAGTCCATCCTGCAGTCATCTGAACAATGAATTATTTTTTAAAAGGAGGGACAAGTCAGACAGATGCTCTTTTGTTACACAGTGGTACCATTAGTACTAATGATCAATGAGGTTTTGAGCTACACAGTCTCAGCAAAAAAAATAAAAGCTCTAGTAAAAGCTAAATACAAACCACTGTTTTATGAGAGAAAAAGTCATTATTTTTCAATTTGCGCATTACCGTTCTTTTTCATCACAGAGTTTTTCTCCCCTGATAAACACTGAGCCTGCTGGAGAATTCTCCAGATGGAAAGAGTTAACTCTGCTTCCATATTCTGGATGGGAGGCAGAGTAACCTGTGATTCATTAGGAGCATTTGAGACAAACTGATCGCCCAGTAATCAGACATAAATGTCTGAAATACTCAGTAGCTGGGATACATCAAGTATATTTGATCCATTACCTACCCCCTAGTGAGATGCACAACTTGAAACACAATCATTTAAATTTAAATATATACTGTTTTCATAATTGTATTTAGAAATTGTGGATCACCGAGCAAAGGGCTATTTTAAGTGCAGTGATGCAAACTGAACAGTAAAAAGCAGACAAGGGCTTCGTTGAATCATCGTGCTAACTTCAAGGGAAAATTAGACTGCGGGGAGCAAAGGATTCACTTTTTAAGGAGAATTCCTGCTGATAGCTGCCTACAACTCACTGGAAGTCTTTGGAAGCACAAACACCCTGCTGGCAGGTAAACAAGACATGAAGCAACAGCCTCTGTAAACCCAGAGCATATTTTCATGGTAGGGAGCAGCAAGTGTTTGAAAGATGGTTTATCAGCAGACGGAGGCCATGTTGCGACACCACCTTCCTCAAGAGCTGCAAAATCCTTCATGCTTTGAACACTTTGACAAAATCAAATGATGGCACTGATGATTATGTGGGATTCTAAATGGTAAAATCTCTCGTTTTGTATGATTCAGAAAGCTAAGAAGCTGCACCCAATTTGTCGGTATGAGAAATGAGGGTACATTATTCTGTCGTCTTGCATTTGCTTTACTAAAGCTGTCAATTCATTTCTGTCAAAGGGGTGTGGGGGTTGAAATCTGGGAGCCTGCTTTGTGATAATGATCTCTCACGTCTGGACCCACGTCTATGCCTGCATCTACATCAAGATTCATGGATGAGGAAGGCCACCTAATTTAAGTTCCTGGCCGTTCCTGTCCATGTTGTAATCACCCCTAATCCGTTTGGACGCTGCGTGCTCTGTGTGTGGAGCTCAGATTCCTCTTATCAAAGGAAGGCACAGTCCAGAGGACAAACTCAACACTGGCTAACCGTAAGACAAATGAAAAATGACAGACGTCTACATTCGTTCTAATACAGATTTGATTTAAAATACAGTTCAAACTTCTAATAAAAGTCATAACAGGAC